>OX632367.1:10189247-10428077 GCA_951751655.1 Ophion costatus
GAACGGAAAAAGATGCAAGATAGAATGTAAAAAAACAAAAATCGTAAAAAACAACAATATCGTCGTAAATTTATATCGTACTGTTCTAGAAGAAAAAAAAATAGAAGAAAAATAATAACTGTACCTTCGAAGGGAATATTCAAACGTCAGTATGGCAAAGGAAAGAAGAATTCCTTGGCACGATAGTGTTTTGTTTTTTCTCCGCGTTCGTGCTTCAACCATTGTTCTCGGTCAGCCCTCTCATCGATCCAAAAGTAAAATCATTATTGGCTCGCGAGTTTTTACTTTCTCGAGATAATTCGCGCAACGCGGGACAACCGTACTTGAGGCACACAATCGGTAATCTATATATATATATATATACACATAGACGACGACGACGACGCGCTAGAAATGTAATATTGTAAGGCAAGTGCAACTTTCTAGTCAATCATCGCGACGTCCATTCGTGTATTTAGTTTTCCTTTTTTCTCCTCCGCAACGAACAAATTTTCTTGCGCTTTGTAAATGTTTCTTTTATTCTGTATCGTTATTCGAAATCGTCGTCTCTCGCGAATTGTAATATAGGGGTTTTTATATCGACGTCGGTATCGATCGTTATTTTTTTTGTTGCGTTCATTCGGAACAATATTTTTCGTCGAATAATCGGCTAAGGGTGAGAGGGGGGTGGACGCGTTTGTCACTAAATAATCAATGGAGAAGGACAACAAAAAACACACACATAGACGATGGAAATGTACAAAATTTTCTCGCTGTCTAATTAATCGATTACCACGACGGCGGGGCGGGGGGGAGGGAGAAAAATTCAAAGTGGATGGATGGTCCAGGCCCAACGAGAAAGCTAAAAAGGAAACAAAGAGTAAAAAAACCAGTATAGCGTTATTAAGTGTAATGATTGCCTTCCTGCCATATTTGGGGTATGCCAAGTATAAAAATTATAAGGTTTAGGATATATATATATATATATATATACATAGAAAGAACGATTAAAAGTAATTGTTGGCGAGCGAACGACTCGAGTTTTGTCGTTTCGGAATTGTAACAATGTACGAATGACGTTTTTGGCGCTGTCGTTTATTTCCTCTTATTGAGAAAAAATGTGAGCGATCATTCCGTGTGTAACGTGGATTTTTCAGTCACGTGTGTTCTATCCAATAGTATACGTGGATGAATTACTGTTGTTTTGCGTTTCTTTTTGTTTTTCGTTTTTCGCGAAGAAATACCTTTTCCGAATTTTACCCACGAGTTTTTCGCGCGAGCGAAGCTTTTACGCAACGCTCGGGGGACCCTGTAACCGTGCGCGAGGCACTGACTCTTTGTAACACGAAGAATTGACGAGGAAGAAGGTAAAGGACGTATGCGCTACCGTGGCGGTTAAAAATTAAAGTAAAAAAAAAAGAAAGAAGATATAAGACAATTCTCGTAACGTTTAGCAAGAGAAAAGACGAGACTTGATAAGGATTAAAAAAAAAATTAAACATTCGAAGTGGCCTTCGCGACGAAGAAAATTGTTGTTTCGATTTGACTCGCGATATTTTAGGACGTGGAACAAAATGAAAGCAGAGGTCTGTGAATTGTACTTGAGTTTTGTCTAGGAATTGAATATGCGAGAATTGGATTTAATACAGTGAAGAAAAAAAAATTCTTTCGGCTGTACTTTTTTTTTCTCTTTTTGGGGCGAGGGTCGATTGCTTTGGAAGGAAAGTACGCGTCGATAAATTCAATTCGGTGATGATTAGCTTCGGGCTGCGGTAATTCCAAAAAGAAGATAAAGATATTCTTGATACGAACGTTTTTTGTGCAAAAAATTACCAAAAATGAACAGAGAGAGCGAGAGAGAGAGAGAGAGAGAAAGGGACGTGAGAGAGGAAGGGAGGTAAAGTTGAAAAAAGTTTTCTTGCGTTGTTAACTTTGCTGGAATGAGCGAAGAAAAAAAACTAAAAAGCCAATTTATCTTCGCGAAAGCCAAATTTCGCGATTTCTGGAGTAATTAGTCGTTTTGTGTTTCAGGCGAGTAAACGAGGGGTAGAAAAAAAAGAGACAGAGAGAGAGAGAGAGAGACAGCGTTATCAGGGAATACCGAATAAATAAAATTGCGGCAAGTATCGAGGAGTAGGCGGATAAAGATTTTTTTACGATCTAGGCTTAACGTGTTAAAAAAAGAGTATAAAGAGAATTAAAAAATTCGAACGAGATCCAACGATCCACGGTATTAAAGAAAAAAAAACATGCATAAAGACAGGTATGGAGTACGGAGATCGGGGTTAGGGTGAAATTTTTTTTTACAATTTCGAAATACGCGCGCGCGTGCGCGCGAGACAAACAAATTTCGTCAGCGAGCGAGCGACTGTAAGATAAAATTGAATATTGTATAAAAGAAAAAGCAAACAAAAGAAAAAAAAGAAAAAAAGTAGTAAGTGCCTTCCAAACAAAACAAAACAAAACATGTATTAAGAGTCCCGTAGATCGTGACCATTTTTGAACGGAGAGTCATTCGAAATTTCGTCTTTATATGGAGTTGAAAAGAAAAGAAAAAACAAAACGACGCGAGGATAAAAATGTTTCGTGCTTGATGGTCTTTCGTTGTTTTTTTTTCCCGGGAGGTGTCTCATCGCCGACTCGTGCGCAGAATTATTTCTTCGATACGATAAAGAAGAAAAAAAAACGAAGCGAAAAGGAGTAAATTCAAAGGGGGAAAAAGTATATTCAAAACCGCTATTTATTCCCGAAGTCAACTTGTGCGAACGCGCGTGTGAATGTGAAAAATGCCCGACTATATATACACACATATATATATATATATATATATATATATATATATATATACCCGACTAAAAATTTTGCTACGAGCCGGAACAAGCATGGATCCGGCATGCCGTATCCCGTACCGCGGCACTGATCAAGCTGCCGGATCAGCGCCGTAACAGGCGTGAAACGCTTTTTCGCATCCGGCCCGGATCCGGATAACGGTCACGGCCCTGAAGTAGGCCTTTTCAGGCCCTGATCCGGCCGCCGTATCAATGCCTAAAATGATAAAAACAAATGATGAATTTAAGGCGTTAGGCCACAGTAACAGGTATAAAATCATGTGCGAATCCGGCACGGATCCGGCGTGCCGTACCATGGCGCGACGTGGCGCCATCTGCCGGCCACGCAGGCCATGTCAAGGGACGCCGGATCCCGCCCGGATCGGGCGTGTCCTACTACGGCATTCCGGATTGCAGCCTGATAGGGGTCTGGTCAGTCTTTAAGCAGCCGGATCAAAATTTCTAGTCGGGTATAATAACAATCGTCTGTTATGAAAAATACAAATGCGCCGTTTGTATTTTTGTGCGTAGAGTGGGGGCGGGGGGGCGAAAAATTCCGACGCGAAAAATAAAAATTAATGCGAGGGTGAAAAAAATTCAATTTTTGACCAATCCACACACCGGCAATACCCTGAATGGCAATTTCTCATGGAAGTTCGTTGTTTCCTTACGATCATTATATATATATACCTGATATATATATATGTATGAATACAAACGCGTACATACATGTATAAATACACCATAGATATATATAAACTTGTCAATTGGCTTGATAATTTTCAATGCGAAAATGGGAAGAATATCGTGACAAAGAGAAAACGAAGAACGAGGAGTGCATGGCAAACGGACACCCCGAGAATCTTCGTTTCCCGCATTTTGATATATCTGCGAACGAACGGGGTAACTGAAGCAAAAATAAACAATAAAACAACCTGTATAACACACCTTAAGATTTAAGCGAACGAAGGAAGAATGATAATGAAGCAAGAACTAATGTGGCGACGCCATTATCGACGTAGTAAACGCGATAAGAACAAACGTAAATGTGTAAAAATCGAAAAACGGATGGGAAATGTATGATCGTCGCTGTGGTCGAATGCAACGTTCGCCCGATAAATAAATACGGAGAGCGAGAGACGGACGAGGGAAACATTTGTACCTTCTCGTCGCGGAGCCAAAAGCGAAGAAAAATCAGCCGAAAGATCAGAAAATGCCCGAATACACGTGCGACGTATCACCGCAGGGAGCTAGGAAAGTTTTTTTTTTCTAGTGATTAATAAACTCGAGCCGGACGCAAAAAAGTGATATCGAATATAGACAGATTTGGAGGGACGAGGGTGCGAGGGAAGAAAAAATCACCGCACGTCACTCGAGACACGAGACGAGCGTTTGATTATTTTTGCCGAACAAGCGAAAAAACGTTCAACGATAGCTTATTATTTTGTTCCATCAACAGTTAGCGATAGTGTTGCGTAAACAACTCGAGAATAGTTTCACCAGAATACAACTCGAAAAGGAGCTCACGGCGAAGCGTTGCCGAGTGCTGATGATAAATAAATAAATTTAAAAAACAGGAAGAAAAAAAACAAACGGAAAACAGAAATAAACGAAAATCCGATAAGAATAATAAAGGCAAGAAAAAGAAACGCTTCTCTCGTTTGTTCCTTCCCGTTGCTAAATAAATACAACCGTTCGATAGCCCGTAGCTAGAGAATAAAAAGAACCGATAAAAACAAAACAATATCATCCTAGTTTAATTCGCGCGCGCTGGGGCAGAGGGGTGGGGCGGAGGAAGGGAGGGGGGGGGTCGTATGATATTCCTCCGAAATCCGCGGGTAAGCTGCAAATAGGTAAGAAAAACCAAAACGAACGAAAACAATGTATAGACTTTGAGGAATAATGGAAAACTTACTGGAATGCTGAGCGACCTGGAATGCACACATCCACACACACACACGTGACAAAAACCGAGCGCGTAAGAATGTAACAAAAACAAACGAAAAAACAAAGTGGAGAGTGATTGATTATTATTCATAAAAGGAATAAATGAAACTGTGTTACTGTAAATAGAAAAAAAGAAGAAAGACAGAGAGGGAAAGAATGAAAGGGTATCGCAGGTTCATCACCATCGTCATCACTATTTTTGTTATTATTATTAAGCTTGTAATCATATTTATTACGATTAACGCGTTGTACATTGTTTTCTATTTATTCGAAACTTTTTGCTGGGCAATCGAGACCGTGCGAATGGATTCTTTCATAAAAAGAAAGAAAAAAACGATGCAATATTCTTGCGTTTGTATACGATTGTTGTTTTGTTTTTGTTTTTCTTTCGTTTTTTCATACATTCGGGTTACGTTGCCGAGTGCAAATTTAGTGTATTCACGAGCAAACGGATAAGGTTCCGCCCCCCCCCCTGGCCCCTCGTGGATTCAGGTGGGGCCCCCAATCGGTCCAAATCAACTATACAAAAAAGCCAAGGAATCCCAGAATAAGGACCCCCCAGTTGCGGTTTCAGGCGGGGGGCACGGGGGCACGCCCCCCCCCCCCGACAGTCCAAATCGGCTATACAAAAAAGTCGAGAAATCCCAGAATAAGCAACGCCCCCAGTTGCGGTTTCAGGCGGGGGACACGGGGGCACGCCCCCCCGGGACAGTCCAAATGGACTATACAAAAAAGTAAAGAAATCCCAGAATAAGCACCCCCCCCAGTTGCGTTTTCAGGCGGGGGGCACGGGGGCAGCCCCCCCCCCAGACGGTCCAAATCGACTATACAAAAAAGCCAAGTAGTCCCAAAATAAAAACATACCCCGCGCCATGCCCCCCCGAAAAAATTCAACTATACAAAAAAGCCAAGGAATCCCAGAATAAGGACCCCCCAGTTGCGGTTTCAGGCGAGGGGCACGGGGGCACGCCCCCCCCCCCCCGACAGTCCAAATCGACTATACAAAAAAGTCAAGAAATCCCAGAATAAGCACCCCCCCCCCAGTTGCGGTTTCACGCGGGGGGCACGGGGGCACGCCCCCCCCCCGGACAGTCCAAATGGACTATATAAAAAAGTCAAGTAATCCCAGAATAAGCACCCCCCCCAGTTGCGGTTTCAGGCGGGGGGCACGGGGGCAGCCCCCCTCAGACGGTCCAAATCGACTATACAAAAAAGCCAAGTAGTCCCAAAATAATCACATACCCCCGCGCCATGCCCCCCTGAAAAAATTCTGGATCGCCCCCATCTCCCCGTGCCCTCCCCCAGAAACAATTGTAGATGCGCCCTGCCCCCCCCCCCCCCCCCGATCGAGCTGAAAATTTGCACAAACCTTCCTTTTAATGTTTTAAGGCAACCCATAGAGGAATTTTTGGCAAATCGCAATAGTTTCCGAGATATTGAACTTTTGAGTTTTTTTAACGAGCACTCACTATATAGAGTATATCTACAAATAGTTAGAGACGTAGCAGATATCTGCTACGTCTCCGTGCATACCTATATATTTTATCGCGCTCTCCGTTTTGTCCAAACAAACGAACCAAAAACTATTGCGCTTCGCCAAAAGCCTCTTTAAGGGTTGTCTTAAAATATTACAAGGGATATCTTTGCAAAATTTCAACTCGATCGGAGGGGGCGGGGGGGTTCGGAACCTTATCCGAGCAAACTCGTATTCGCGGAAACAATTTCCCTTGCCCGAACTATCAACGAGAGCAAATCCGATTGTTTTGTTTTTTTGTTTCCTTTCCCGGTAGATAGCCAATTTGTTGTATTTAATCGCGTGCGCGTGTTTCTCGATGGGAGTGTTTGCAATTGTACAGCCAGTGTCAATCATGGCGACAAGAGGAGTGCGAGGGAGGGGAGGAGTGTGAAGAAGCGAAAAATGAAAAAAAAACAAATATATATATATATATATATATATATATACACACATATATATATATAAATAATCGAATTATCGGAACGGATCAACGCGAGTGAGTTGATCTCCCAGCCAAGCGTCTTAAGAATCTTCCGTTAAAAAAAAATCACGAATTAAACTTTGTTTCCTTTTTTTTTAGTTTTTAAATATTTATTACGAGACTAGCTCTTAAGAATGACGTTCTACCGAAATATGCTATAAGTATGAATACACACGTGAAACGAGGGAGTAAAGAAATACCAATTTACCCCGCCCCCTGCGCCCTTCACTCCTTCATACCTACCTACCGAACTGTCAGTGTCACAATGGGTGCAAAAAACGATGTGAAAAAAAAAGTTATGAGAGCGCGCGAGAGAGAGAGAGCGAGTACGAAAAAAAAACAAAAAAAAACAGGAAAAAAATACAAAATCACGCAATCATACATTTAAGTTGCTATTTGGCACGTAATATCTAAGTAATATCTTAAACATAAACAATATGCAATAATAATAAATATGAGAAATAAATTGCAGTCGGATTGATCAACCAAACGAAAAATACATATATATTTATATATGGACATATAAATATATGTAAACACGTGTATTCGCCTGATGAGAGATCTCCCGTTGCCCGCAATTTCCCGTCGAATACTGTTTCATTTCACCTGAGGAAATTCAGTCCACGAGGGTCGACCATTTCACCGACGAACCTTGGAGGATGTCGACGTTCTTACCGGACGCCGATACATCGCTTTCGGAGAGCGAAAAAAATCGAATGAAGGCAGTTCGGTACATTGAACAATCGCGAAGTGGGCTGGAATTTTATTATCGATGACAGAGGCTCGAAAAACGCATAAACCTCGCGATTATTTTTTTATGGGAAATAAATACTTCTGGATGTGGGTTTCAACGTATTTTATTCTTCTATCAATGGGAAGTAAATTCCAGGTTTTTATATATTTTTAAAAATCCAAAATGGCGGCTCCAAGTTTCGTTAAAAAAAACCACACAGGGCGCGTTTGGTCTGTGCTGGGCGCCCCACAGTTCATTTACAAGAAAAACGAGTCAAAAATGATCAAACTGGACTAAATTTGGAGGGCCTTATCGTTTTTGTTTTCGCAGAAAACCCCTGGATAACAAAATGGCAGCCGTTTGAAAAAAAAAACAATTGTTTGCTTCAATGGACGAAAAAAAAAATTCTTTAATCAATTTTTGATAAAAGTTGCTTCCGCTCGTCCCGCAAAGTGAGTTTCCTTTCAACTGCGCAGAGATTCATGCGTTGAAGCTGTAGGGTGCAAGCGCACCGAGAAATGTTTTCACATAGACGCGTTTAAAGTTTAACGTTATAAAAATTCGTGTTTAATGCTTGTTTTTGACAACCCAAACAAACCCACGTGCTCTAAACACTTTGAGGATGGTAATTATGTAGAAATCTAATTTTTCATCGTCATGAACGGTAACTTGCCCTTGATGTGAATCAGTAAAACACTCGACCGTCCGCAAAAGAGTGACGACTGAAGCAACCGCACAGTGGAGAAAAAAGAGGTGGGTAATATTAATTTCAACGCCTTCATGGCTCTTTATGTATTGGGAGTACAAATAAGCCTTTTAAATGAAAAATTGGGCATTTATGATGAAAGAACGGTACTTTATGTTTTATTAAAATTGAAATGGCTTGTTAAGGAGGTACGATCACTTCCTCGGGGTCAAAAACGAGTCTAAATTTATTTTACTCACAGCTGCTCTGGTTTGTGTTTACTTATGTTGATTATTCGTATTATCGATTACAATGTGCCAAACGTTGTGGTGAATGATGAATTGATTGCACATGAACAAATAAAAACTGAAAAATTAGGTTGTCAATGACTCGGTGGTAGTCTTCATAATAATAATGTTTGTCTACCTTAAAGCGGACTAAAAAGACGTATCGAAAAATCAACCGGAAACCTATTAAAATAGGCTTGAATTACCTCAGCGGAATTAACACGATAGGCAGAATATAATTATACATATTATTCATACGTGATAAATGATAAAACTCCACAAATTGTTGTTTGCATATTTTGTGGCGGCTACTATTCAAAATAATTGCAAAACATAGCTAGGTTATGTTCGCCAAACGTCAAACATTAACCGATCGAACGAGCCCGCGAAGCGGGCTCGTTCGATCGCAATTATATGAGTCGCCTCGTTCGAAGAGATTACAGTGTAGTTACCCCCGTGTACGCTAGATGTCACAACGTTCAGAGTCTCAAAAGTGCAAGGCCTCCCTAGGCGGGACGCTCGTCCTCCCGCTTCATATTTTTCAGAGTACTGCAGGATTGTCGTTTAGATTCGGGTTGGGTTACTGTGCTTCCTTGGGTGGGCTGTAATCTCTTCGAACGAGGCGACTCATATAATTGCGATCGAACTTCGCCCGCTTCGCGGGCTCGTTCGATCGGTTAATTATATTTCGCGCCTCGTTCTCGAGATTACAGTGTAGTTGTTTAGAGTCAACGACAATCCGTCTTATCCCAACAGTAAGTATTATTTATTTATACTTTCTTTTCTTCATTTGTTCTCATTATACTTTTCTTTTTTTTTTTTTTTTTTGAAACGAAATAAAACGGAAAAACTTAAAAACATTACTTTTGCATCCGCGTTTCTATATCTACTCTTCAGTCTACGTGACTATTCGGAGATGAGCACGTTGCTCGCAAACACCGCTTCTCTGTTTTCGATCGGTTGGTGATAAACTTTCGCAAACATCCTCGATCTCTCGGACCATCCTGCCGTCTTTCTTATTGTGTCTAGGCAGACTCCCTTTTCAAATGCCGCTGAAGTCGCAGCATGTCGTGTGGAATGAGCCGCAAAAATTGAAGTATCTATGCCACTGCTTTTCATCACATCCTTAATCCACCTACTGATCGTCTGGGCTCCGACTTTCTTGTGCGGTTTTTTAACCGCCAGGAAAAGATTGTTCTCCTGCCCTCTGTAGGCTGCTGTCTTCTCTAAATATTTCTCCACATACGTGGCCACGCATATATCTATTCTCTGGTTAAATTTTGGTATCTTTAGCACTGGCTGTCGTCTTCCCGGACCGGACGTCTTCAGTAGTTTAGTAATTAATATCTCTAGCCCGTTTTGAGATTTCTTAATGTTTCTTATATCTATATTTGCTAGTGTCTGGGCCCGACTGGCTGTACTTAATGCTAATAACATCACAGTTTTCTTTGTTAGCTCTTCTATCGACAAGTTTCCCGCGGGATGCAACGCTGACAGATACTCCAACACTGGTGCTACATCCCAGGTTGATGAATATTTTGGTAAACAGGGCCTTAACTTAAATACTCCTCGTAGAAATCTTCTTATTATTTGGTCTTCACCAATCTTTTCTCGCGAGATCAGAGAAACTGCAGATCGTAAACAGTTAATGGTGGTATAGGAAGCTCCCCTCTCGAAATGGAACGTTAAAAAACTTAGTAATGTCGGTATTTGTGGTTCTTGAAAATCTATCCCTCTGTCTCGACAAAAACTTTCCCATTTCTTCAACGCTGCCTTGTACTGTTTAGCAGTTGACGAAGTTATTGAAGACAAAATGATCTCGATTGCTTCTGAGGGAACTTGTCTTTTTAAGAACGCCGCGCGGAGACCCTGGCCGCCAGTAGGTTCAAGTCTCGCGCCCTCGGATGCCTCGCTCTTCTGTACGGAGATAATAACAAATTATCATCAGGCCCAAACCTTAGGGGCCTTCCCACGGTCAAATTCATAAGCATCGGGTACCAGGGTTGATTGGGCCAATCAGGTACTACTACAATTCCTTCCGCCCTGTCTCTCTTTATCTTTGTGAGAACCCGCAAAATTAGGGAGAAGGGTGGAAAAGCATAGAAATGGAGGTCAGACCAGCTCATCGTAAACGCATCTACTGTCGTAGCGGCGATCTCTGGAAACCAGGAACAGAACTTCTTACATTTTGTATTAGCGCTCGACGCGAAAAGGTCTATCTCCGGTGTCCCTAAGGAACGTATAATCTTCTCGAAAGCCTGAGTTGCTAATTCCCATTCTGTATCCGCATTTTTAATTCTTGACAGTAGATCTGCCTCTATGTTTTTTGATGACGGAATGTATGACGCTAAAAGAAAAATATTTCTTTTCTCTGCCCATTGCCAGATCTTTCTTGCGAGCGAATTATATTTGGGGAATCTTGTGCCTCCCATCTTATTGACGTATGCGATCGCTGTCGTATTATCTATACGAAGAAGTATCTGGCAATTTGTGCGTTCGTTAGCCAGTCCCTGCAGAGCTAGCTCAACTGCCACAAGCTCTTTGAAATTTATATGCCATTTCAGCTGTGCTTCTGACCAGACACCGCACATCTTCTCGCTTCCACTAACTGCTCCCCAGCCTAAGTCTGAAGCGTCTGTAAAAATTGTCATTTCAAATTTTTCCGTCTTTATTCGATTAAACCCCTGTTCGATGTGCCTTTCCCACCAAGATAGATCGGGTATAATCCACGTTGGGATTGTCATCTTTGCATTATAATTTGCATTGTTTGATAACAGGCACTTGATCTTTTCTCTTTCCATATTTTTCGTATAGAGCCAACCGTACTCTATGGCTAAACAGGCCGCAACAAGATTCCCTATTAATTCTGCAAATTCCCTCACTCTACATTCTTTCTTCTTTTTGTATTTCCTGACCAGGGTAAGCAGTTTATTTCTCCTTTCCTGCGGTAATTCTAACGAAAATTTTCTTGAATCGATAATGAAACCCAAAAAACGACACCTCGTTTTTGGTATTAAGTCGCTCTTTCTTTCATTGATTAGAAAACCCAAGTACTCTAACAGTTTCCGTGATTCGTATACATTCTTTTCGCATTCTTGCCGGCTGTCTTCTACACATAATAAATCGTCCAGGTAAATTACCGAGGTGTAGCCCCTAGCTCTCAAAAACCGAACCACGGGTCTTAAGATTTTTGTAAAATCACGTGGTGCTGTTGCCAGGCCGAATGGTAAACAAGTAAACTGATAGTACTGACCCATGAATGCAAATCTGAGATATTTTCTACAGTCATTACTGATTGGAATTAAATAATATGCGTCTTGTAGATCGATCTTTGCCATGAAGCTTTCCGGGAATATTAATCTTGCGGCCGTTCGTATATCTTCCATCTTAAAATGTTTTGTTTCGACAAACGTATTTAACTTCTTTAAGTTCAAAATGAACCTGTGAGTACCGTCTGACTTTGGGATTAAAAAATATTTTGAGATGAACTGGTCTTTGCTCTCATTGCACTTTTCAATTGCCCCCTTCTCCAATAAAATATCTATTGCTTGTTGGTAATTTTTTGCTTGATTGTGTGGTATAGATACTCGCGGTTCTTTGTTTTGGTACACTCGATATTTGAAAGGAATTTGGTATCCATCGATGCAATTCAAAATAAACTTATCTTTTGTAATAGATCTCCAGTTTTCTCTAAAAGATCTTAATCTACCCCCTACTCTACCTACGTTCTTCTCTATTTCCCTCTCCTCGGTCTGGATCTCGTGTTGTGTCCCCGAGGGTTGAACGGTTGTCTGCCTCTGAAAGACAACCTTGGTCGGCCCTGACTGCCTGACTGAGAATTGCCCGCATAATTCTGGAACGGTCTTCTTCCCTGCGGGCCTCTGGAGTTTAAACTTCCCTGAATACGAGTAACTCCTCTCTGGATATAGGCATTCTTCGGTCCGATTCTTTCCAAGGCCTTAAATTCCTTGATTTTTTCACTCAAGCCCGTTCCGAATAGGAGTGTATCCGATTTGGTTTTGGTCAGCAACTCCTTCACTTGCTTGCTCACTCCTGGCAGAATGAATGCTTTCCTGGCCTCATTTTGTCTAAAATGAATTTCCGTTACCAATTTGGCCGCATCGTTTAAATTTTCCAAGAAAGACAATTTATCAATACTCTCCTGCTCGTCTAAGAGCAGTGAAATTGTCGCTCCCAAGGACATTAGGGCTGATCCGGCCAGCCTCTGCGTTTCGGCGAAACAACCGTCTCTTTTTTATCCTGACTCGCTCAAAACCGCTAGTATTTCTGGGTTGAGCTCTGGTGCTTCGAAACCCTCCTTTCTCGCAAATTTTTCGAGAAGTTTGTCCTTCTCCTCCCCTGGGATCCCATTGACCACGAAGTGCTTCCACCTATTGGCCAGCGACGCGTGTAGGTCGAAATCCAACGCCCTTGAAACCGACGGGTCCTCTCCTAGTACCTCGAGGATTGACACCTCGAGGTTCTCCTCCTCGTATTTGTGGTCTGTCGCTTTCTCACTTGCGTCAGCGTCCTCTGGACTGATATTTTCTTTTTCCTCTGCGTCTATCAAATCTAAATTGGGCAAGTCACAATCGAAGTTACAAACCTTGGAGCGCTTCGTGCGTTTCTTTCTCTTTCTATGTCATGGTATACATGTATATATGTATATATATATATATTTGGCTGTCTCTCTCTGTCGCTTTGTACAGAGATCCGCCATCTTGCATCTCGTGCTGCCCATCGTCTGATCTGTTAGGCCTCCCGTGCCTACTCATCAGCGAAATCTCTGATTTGTCTTATCTTCCATATAAGCTCATCAGGATTGAGCTACGATATGTTTTGCCTCTCGTGCAAACTCATCGTGCTACATTGTGGCCTTCTATTTTGTCAACATAAATCTTACCGTCTAGATCGATTTGTCGGCCATCTTGCTCGTCGCCCTCGTCTGACGACATCTCCTCGCTCGGCTCGTCTCCTGTTCTCTGCAATTCCTCTAACGATTCTTGTAATGCTTTCAACCGCTTGCTCATTTCCTCAACTGCCTCCTGCTTTCTCTTCGGCATTATCACCTGTTCACTTTTTTATCACTCTTTTCACCTTCCTTTTTTCTTTCTGAACTCTACTTCCGATGTTGTCTCTAGCGCACAACGAAAGAATATGAAGCGGGAGGACGAGCGTCCCGCCTAGGGAGGCCTTGCACTTTTGAGACTCTGAACGTTGTGACATCTAGCGTACACGGGGGTAACTACACTGTAATCTCGAGAACGAGGCGCGAAATATAATTAGCTGTTACTCGCGACGTTGCTAAGCTGTGGATGCTGCTTCGTCGTTCTGACCATTTTCAACCGGAAATGGAAACTTTCTTAAACTTTAACTTCCTTCAACTTCCGGATGGAGACCGTGTCGAGGAGTCGCGTTACGTCGACGTTTCGCAAACTTTGCAGTCTTGCATCATCAGGGCATCAGCTCCGATACTGAGCAGTGATCCGGAACGACGATTGCAACCACATGAGCGATACCTGAGACGCGAGAACTTCAGTATCGGAGCTCTGCGGCATCAACCCTGACGACACAGACTGCAACGTCTGCAAACGTTGGGTAATTATTGCAAAAACGAAATCGGCAAAGTTTTCTTTATTCCACAAGTTCGCACCGGTACACTTGGCTCGAGAACGAAAGAAAAAAAGGCAGAAGAAAAGGCTGACAGTCTTGAAACGAAAAGGAATCGACGGCTAACCTTGGATATTCCAATTGAACAGCGCACCCTTCGAGCGCAAAAGCTCATGGACGGGTAAAAATTACTAATCTCTTTTTGTACGAGTAATGTCGGGAGAAATGCGAGAAAAAGTCCTCCCGAACTAGTGAACTTCGGTACGATTCATATGAACGGAGAAAGAAGAAAAAATGATGGTGTGCGCTGCCATCGACGACGACCCGACGCAATCGAAACGATCAATGTTTGTTGTTTCTTTTTTTCCGTCCGTTTCGTGTGTCCGACTTCTTTTTTACGTTTTAACTACAACCGGAGGATGCACGGGGTCGGGGGCATTTCCGGCTTTGTGGGGAATTTCGTTCTCCGAAGGGTGAACGTTCGCTTGCTGAACGGGAACGTCCTGTTGCTGCTGAACCGGTACCTGGCCGTGTTGCGCTACTTGACCTTGGTGCGGTACTTGTCTTTGTTGCGGTACCTGACCTTGTTGCGGTACCTGACCTTGTTGCGGTACCTGACCTTGTTGCGGTACCTGACCGTGTTGCGGTACCTGACCTTGTTGCGGTACCTGACCGTGTTGCGGTACCTGACCGTGTTGCGGTACCTGACCGTGTTGCGGTACCTGATCTTGTTGCGGTACCTGACCTGAGTGGGGTACCTGACCTTGGTGGGGTACTTGACCTTGGTACGGTACCTGACCTTGGTGGGGTACCTGACCTTGTTGCGGTACCTGAACTTGGTACGGTACCTGACCTTGGTGGGGTACTTGACCTTGGTACGGTACCTGACCTTGGTGGGGTACCTGACCTTGGTATTGCGGCACTTGTCCTTGTTGCGGTACTTGACCTTGGTATTGCGGCACGTGTCCTTGATACGGTACTTGGCCCTGTTGCGCTATATGACCTTGAGGTACGTGACCCTGTGGAGGATACGCCTGGCCATGTTGGTACTGTTGAGGCGGAAGTTGTGCCTGGTACTGCGGCACTTGTTGATGTCCCGGATACTGTTGGTACTGCGGTACTTGGTCTTGCAAGTGGGGCTGCACCGGAACTTGACCCTGGAACTGCGGATGTTGATTCGACGGATGTACTTCACACATTGGCGGCGCGGAGTTCGGATGGGGCACCGCGTATGGGGGGCGAACTATTGCCACGATGTTTTTTTTTTTTTCAATGAATATCATAGACGGATGCAGTAAACGAATGTCCCGTGTATTCACGGCCGATCAAAAGTATGGACACGCTTGTCACGAATTTTCGACCGGAAGCGAAAAACAAAAGAAAAATCGCTAAATGAGAATCCTAACGAAATGTTTGCGTGATTTTCGTAGCTTCAATCTGACCAAGGAAATTGGGGAAATAAAAATTCTTTTCCGTTGCATTCCAACAATGCAAACTTCAACGTCATTTAGGGTATTCCTTTCGTGCAGGGCCGTTATTTTGTGGAGGCGGGAGGGGCCCTTTTGAATCACTCGTTAAATTAGTGGCGCGTAATAAAAATCGGTCACAATCAATTATCATAGCCAACGATAAACTGGAATAAAAAATTTCGCGTAAATTTAGTAGATTTAGACATTATTGTCTGAAAAGTCACGGCTACGAAAATTCTTCCGCTAGTCCCGCTTGTCTTAGTTTTGTCATTAATATTTTCTTTAAACGTTCGGCGAACCCCTGTTATCAGTGTCGCTACGGAATCATTAGATATTTTTACACGCGTGAGCAGTTTATATCCGGCAACTGGAATTATTTAGTGTATAGATTATTAGATAGAAATGTGGTCAGCGTGTCATCTCCATAAAGTGCCATATAAATGAGACGATTTTAAGTCTTCATTTATCGTTAGAAGTTCGGTATCGTGCCTTCAAATTTTACCGGTATACGGAGAAGGATTTTTACTTGATTATAGACGAAAATCAGTTACTTGTTGAATAATCGGATTCGTGAAAAGAATACCTTCATTATTACGGATTTCAGATTGCCGTTACCCAAAAAATGGCACGCGCTTTTGTGAGTGTAAAAAAACGCAAGAAAATATGTTCAAGATCATCAAGTGGGTAAAGAAAGCAATAGAGAATAAGAAATATTGGAGCATGTTTTTTATGCTTCGAATGCTGCTTTTTTCAGCCGAGATCTCCATCTTTACAGTACGCAGGTTTCGTATCGTGCCCATACTTTTCGCCGATACTACACAAATATATCGCTGGAACTTTAAGGGGGGAGATACCTTCGGGTGATTAAAAATCTTGCTGTTTTTCATGATTTTTGGGGCGGAAAGATTTCTTCACCATTTTTTAGATTTAGGGTATCTTTCGTTGCTACTTTTGGCTGTTACGTGGTATTGTCTTTTTTTTATCTTTAAAAATGGTGGAGGCACCGTCTTCTAAACTGCATTTTGAAAATTGGCGTGACGTATAGCTAAAAAACTAATCGACCGATTCTGATGAAATTTGGTATAAATCTTTCTAACCTCATTGTCTAGAACATGACCCTAAATGTTTGTGAATATTTTTGAAAAAGTACTTTTTTATTGCAAAATGTAGCCATTTTTTTCGGAAAATTAGATATTTTTGTTTCCAAGCGTATTATTTAATCGATTTTCAACATTTCTCACTTTTTCTTGGTTCACATTCTGCGTACGAGTGATATGGAAAGAAAAATGTTCGTTGATTTTTTTCAGACGAATCTCGCCGACGCTACGTGTCACGCCGTCTGACATCTGCCGTAACCCGTTTAAGGGGGGCACTCCATATAGGGGCTTCAAAAAACACATTTTTTATTGGCTAAATTTATAGTTTAAAACCTGTAGAATACGATGCAGTTAGTGATTTTGGTCACTTCTCAAAAACGACGTTCCGAGAGCGTTTCAGCGTGACTCACCCCTGCTCCGCTTGGAGCCCTGCGCGCAGGTGTAGCAGGGTTGTTACGCATTATTGACTTAGAAATTCCCTGACTTTTCCAGGTTTTCCATACAGGTTTTTCAAAAATTCCAGGTTTTGCAGACCAGCCAGATTAGGGTCAAATAAAGAACACTTCCTTTTCATCAAACATATATTTTTGAGTTAGAGAGATATTAATCTTTGTAAACGTTGCAAACTGAACGGGAAAATTATATACATAAAAATAGCAATTACTGATTTTTGTAAAAAAAAAGCAACACTTTTAACCGACTTGAAGAAACAAAGGAAATTCTCAACTCGATCCTTCTATTGAAGAATTATGTTGAACTGGACAACATCATTTTTTTAAGACCAAATATATAGAAATTTGATAAAATTGATGTTTATTGTTTTTAACTGAAATTCGAAACATAGTTTAAACATTATAAAGTAAAAAAACGACATTAGAAGCAAATACAGAACCTGTTCTTCATTATAAACAAAAGTTCGTACGCCGGTGAAAATAAACGAAAAATGAATATAAATACTTATCTATAATGATAATGATGTGGTTGTGTATCGACAGATCGAATACAAATGTATTTTTGTAGCTTTACTTTTAATTTACTTTAATTTACAAATGTAGCTTTACAGTAAAATAGTTTTCAGTTTTTTAAATCCTCGATGTTTGGCACTGACATAACTTTCTTTTGTGTATAATGAGGAATAATATAAATATCGAAGATATACAAAAATATTTATTTTTATACTGTTCAGTTTTGTTGTCAGGTCGGTTTCATTCTTCATTCTTCGTAACAACCCTGTATAGGCACCATGTGGCAAGGTGAGTCGTCTATCCAATAATGGCTGTTAGAAACGCTTCTATACCCATAGAAATATGGTATTACGAGGAAGCCGAATGACAATTATATGATGCTGGAACTGCTGACTAGTTGGTAAGTCACAGAATCATAGGTTTTTCCCTTGCCAAAACTTTAAACACGACTATCTCGAAACCTTTTTTTCCAATGAGTCGCAATACGGTGTACGAGGTTCGTTAAAAAAATAAGGTGACTTCAAATTTCGCGGGCTACGTACATGCGATTTTCGATTACTTTTTTTTGTTACGTTGGTACACATGTCCCCAACAACATATGTTGACATTGGCAGCCATTTTGCATATTTCGCTTGTTTTCGACCGATATAAAGGTTTGACGTGTTTGGTGTGCTTGGCGATCTTTTGCTATCGATTTGTGGTGAAACAATTCAGGGCTTTTGCATCACGATAATGCACCTGCTCACACATCGTTGCTTGTTCGTGATTTTTTGGCCAATAACAACACCGTAATCATGCCTCAGCCACCGTATTCACCGGACTTGGCCCCCTGCGACTTTTTTCTGTTCCCAAAACTGAAAAGACCCATGAAAGGACGGAGATTTGCCACAATTGAGGAGACCAAGACCGCATCGCTGGGAGAGCTCAAGGCCATACCAAAAAGCGTATATCAGAAGTGCTTCGACGATTGAAAAAAGCGCAGGCACAAGTGTATTACATCTGAGGGGAATTACTTTGAAGGGGATAAAATGGATATCGATGAATAAACATTTTTTGAGAAAAATAAAAAGTCACCTTATTTTTTCAACAAACCTCGTACACGATTACTCAAAAACTATTTGACCGATCAAGCTCATATTTGGCATGCGTTTTATGATACTTATGTGCCATTGATGAACCTAAGCACGACTAAAATTATCAAAATAAACATATCTTTGGCTGGGTCAAAGTTTGAAATCCTCTCCAAAAAAATTCACTTCTTGTTCCAAGGCCTTTAGCCAATCATTATTTTTCCAATATTAATGGTTCTGCAAGTGATCACATGTATACACTAATCAGTTTTTTTGCACAGACTCAGATAATCCTACGAGGTACCGGTGTGTACGCCGCATTTGGCCTCCCTTCCGGACAAAGGGACGAAGCTTCACGGAGACTGGCTATATCTCCGCCATTATTAGCTTTTTTCAAGCAACGAAAATCGTTTTGAGAACTAGAATTGTGTAATAAAAAGTATATATGACCCTGAAAGAATATATACATTCCTTACCCTAAAAAAATCATGATAATCGACTCAAATTTGGCGTTCTATATGGCGTGCCTCCCCCAAAAGACCGTGTCGTACCTCCAACTTTTTACGGTTAATAAAAAAATACCATGTAACAGCCAAAAGTAGCAATGAAATATACCCTAAGCTCAAAAATGGTGAACAATTCTTTACTTCAAGAATAAATCGCGAAAATCAGCAATATTTTCCTCGCCCAAAGGTGCCCCTTCAATCGCCATTTCCAGCTCGAATCACACGATGTTCTCTGGCAAGCTGGCGCCGAATGATACGCGAATGGTTGCAAGTTTGGGGATGCGGTAGAGCCATATGAGGAATGATTAGCCAAAAATGCAGTAGGTTGCGTAGCACATGCAAAAGTAAGATCGACTCTAGATTTTCAAGCATCAGGGAGATGCGAAGAAAAAAACGTTTTCTCCTGTGGTAACCTCGAACGAGCACGTCGAAGAAGCCGAATACAGTCGAACCTCGATATAACGAAGCTCGATATAACGAAATCCGCAATATAACGAAGATTTGTCTATTCCCTTCTGATAAACACCCGAAACCTTGATACAACGACATAATCATATACATTATGCTCTAATTACTAATTGCTTGTAAAAAATGCTCAAGTTTAAACCTTTCTTTCTTCAAAAAATATCCCCATATTTATAACACTCATAAATTTATTTCAAAAAACGTTTTAAGGAACACGATGCGGTATAACGAAACCTTAATATAACGAAAACTCAATAAAACGAACTTCCCTTGAGCTTCGTCATATCGAGGTTCCACTGGATCTTGTTTCCGCCGTTCGCGTATTACCGTAACAAGGAACAACGAAACTTCGAGATTGTTTCCGACTCACCTGCTGTTGGTGTCCAGGGTCGTAACTACCGTAGCCCGATGGCGACTACCAACGGCAACAAAAAGTGCACAGGCAATATGTTAGTTATCCTAACGAACTACCTTTCGTGTCTTCCATGCGGCGCAACAACGAAAGAAGTACAAACAAAAATGTTCACAGCACACTGACGACAGGGCGAGCGTGTACCTTTTTACTTTAGTTTTTTGGACCACGGAACTCGTGAATTCGGACGATCGAAAGAGAGAAGACACAAAAAACAAAACGCTACACAGGTAGAAAAATATCAGCGCCGTTATTTTGTGCATTGGGAAAACACGCAAATGCGGAATTTCAGTTTGTCAAGCGCATGAAGAAAAGAAATAAATGATAATAATGTATAGCGAAGCGTTTGCGTATCGAAAGAAAAAGAAATGCTTCATTACGTGTCGTTTGTGGAAAATTCAATGAAAACGAAAAGGAAACGTTCTTTCGTGTCATGCGTTGCTGCTCTAACGTGCACATTCGCTCGATGAAATTCGAGCTCGGCTCGAGGAAAGAGGATGCAAAAATGCGCAGAAAACGGAGTTCACGGAGAGTCCACGTTGAGTATTAGGAATCGTTCGATACTCACAATACCATTAGCGATTCTTCTCTCCCTCTCTTCTTTCTGAAGTCTCACGTAATTCGCGTAATCCTCCTCGGTGTAGATCTCCTGCTCGTTTATCGGGGTCCAGGGCTCGTCCTGCTCGAAATCGGCCGATTTCGATCGTTGCATGAATTCCTCAAAACTTCGCGGCCATACAGACAAAACGAGCGCAATAAAAAATCGACGTCGGTGAATCAGATACACTGCCGGTAAAAAAGTGTGGGCACTTTTGCTAACTTTCGAAGGGAACGAAACTTTACAGAACTCGGACAAAAAAGGCGTTAAAAGGCGTTAAGAGGGAGTAGAACAATTATAGATACCCAACAATCTCTGAAACGGCTCTTCAGATCCCGTCGAAACTTTGCCAAACGACGTCAAATAGATAGATGAATGGCTCTCTTCTTCTCAAATTTTCTGATTTTGAGAAAAAGAATGTAGATTGGCTTATGATAACCCAATCTACATTTTTTTTCTCAAATTCGGAAAATTTTAGGAGAAAACAGCCGTTCGTCTATCTATTTGACGTCATTTGGCAAAGTTTCGACGGGATCTAAAGAGCCGTTTCAGAGTTTCGTGAGAATCTATAATCGTTCTACCATACCGACCGCGATAAGGTATCATTCCCTCTTAACAAAAAAGGAAAGAATGGCTGCATTATGTTTTTTTTTTTTAATTCTGTGCTTCTCTTTGACTCTAAAGATGAACTTGAACGTTTTTTTTGTAAAATAATAGCAGTAGAAGTTGCCGCTAAAAGATTAATTCTTTGATTTTTTGGTTAGGTTTGTTTTTAGTCCACAAGGTTAGCTTTTTGCTCGAGCGAAAATATTCGGAGGGGAAAAGATCGATTGAAACAAAATGAAACAGATCAGACTTCGAAAAAAGGGTATTTCAAACGTATTTCTGCTTTGTAAAGAGAATGAGACGCTGGAGCACCCTTTGGTATGTGAAAAAGGCTGGGAGTTAGTAACGGAGAAAGCAAGATAGAAAGCAGAGGAGTGGGTGCAAGGAAATTTGGCAATACAAAAACGGATAATTGGATACAAAATGGGAGATGCGAGTATTTTGGGGAAATAGAGGAAGTGTGAAGAAAGATGTGCAAGAAGGAAGGGGGAGGAGGAAGAGATGGAGGCGAGGATTAAACTAAGCAAAGATAGAAATATCAGACAGTGACAAAAGAAAGAGTATGCAAAGCGAAAAGTATGTTCGGGTAGTTGTAAGATAAAAACTAGCTATTAGAAGAAAAGAACTTGTTAAAAAAGTTGTACACATAAAAATCCATATCATTGAAGTATTTCTGCATCCGGTCGAATAACCAAGATTCAAAAACTGTAGTGTACGTGATAAAATGTAAAAAATGCGATTCTTGTTCACCAACCGCTTTCGAGAAACAAAATCGGAATTTGGCTACTTTTTTCGGGACTCTAGGTAGATGTAACGGCTTAATGAAATGCAAATTCCATCGAAATTTCTTCCAACCTGATGAGACCGTCCCCATTGAGATCTGCCTCGGTGAAGACGTGTTCCCTCATTCGTTCCATTTCCTCTTCGCGCTCGTGTAAATCCGTTTTGGGGTCGCCCTGAGCGTAAATCTTGTCGAGTTCCTTCAGGAACAAGGCCTTCACCTCGTCCGCGTCCCAAACGTGATTTCCATCAACGTCTTAACGAGTATGCCATGAAAACCGGGGCAGAATTTTATATCATAAAAACAGCAAAGGTGACGTTTTCGTCTGTTTCTCTTCAAGGGTATTTGAACTTCTCGAATTACCGTGAAGACTGAAGAACGTCCGGGGATTGAACTTTTGATCTTCCATGTGATCCTGTTTTTCCCAAACTTCCTCGTATTGCTGTTTGCTCCCAGGGTGATGAAGCTTGAGTACAGGATTCAAGTACGTCAATTCAAGTACGTCAATACAAGTCAAGATGGAAATATATCTTATTTTTTGTTGCTGCAGCTTCTCGGCTTGAGTGAAAGGATTCATTGAAAAGAGAACATACAGACTTATGCTTTTTATGTTGTTCCTCCAACACTTTGGCCGCCTCTTCGTATTTCTTCTGTTCTTCTTCGGTCATCGCTGGAAACAAGCCCGAAAGATTTCAATAACTGAATACTTCGGTGTTAAGGGATCAGGCTACCGTGGAAATGTTAAAACTCTCGTTCGTCGCTTGAGTAACGATAGAATTGCTAGTAAAACTTTTAAGGAGGTACGATCACTTCCTCGGGATGGAAAACGAGTCTAAATTTATTTCACCCACAGCTGCTCTGATTTATGTTTACTTATGTTGATTATTCGTATTATCGATTATAATGTGCCAAATGTTGTGGTAAATGATGAATTTAGTGCAGATGAACAAATAAAAACTGAAAAATTAGGTTGTCAATGACTCGGTAGTAGTCTTCTTAATAATAATATTAATATTAAAAGCGAACTAAAAAGACATATCGAAAAATCAGCCGAAAACCTATTAAAATAGGTTTGAATTACCTCAGCGCAATTAACATGATAGGCAGAATATAATTATACATATTATTGATACGTGATAAAGGATAAAACTCCATGAATTGTTGTTTGCATACTTTGTGACGGCTTCTATTCAAAATAATTGCAAAACATAACTGGGTTATGTTCGCCAAACGTCAAACATTGGCTGTTACTCGCGACGTTGCTAAGCCGTGGGTGCTATTTCGTTCGGTCAACGCTCGGTCGACTCTTAGCCAATATTATCAATTCTGAGAAAAAAACTCGTTTTTCTTATCTCAAATCAATGTTCAAAATCCTTCACGAGATTGTTGACAACTTCTTTGATTATGAATATTTTTTATGAAATTTGAAAGGCAACTTTGTTAATATACATACAAATAAACGTCGAAAGGATCCTTCAATCATTCTACTTATTCCTTCAAAATGAATATTTTCTAGTGACTCGTTAGCCCCTTAAGGCGGCTCGAGCGTTTCACCAATGAACGGTGGAGGGTACGATTTGGTTTTCAATTCAACACAGTTTCTTATAGAGGAAAGGTGAATTTAAGGAATCACCACAGTGTACAATTTTCCAAAAATCGCTTCTTTTTTTCCATTATCCGATAGTATAGACGGTTGTAAACATGCTGTTAATATGCTTTCGTAACCGTAAGTAGACGATGTATATAAAAATTCCGCACTCGAAACTTTCAACGCGTTTTCCAAAATGGTGTACATTCTCAAAGGCCGAATTTTCAAGCTATCCGTCTCAAATTTTGACACAACATCCATTGTCATGGAAGTTTTCCGTTTTTTCGAAATCTTTATATTTTTTCAACGAAAAACTGTCGAAAAAATAGGCTAAATACGATACTTTCTTTCATACCGTCGCCGTTTTATCAAAGTTGATAAAAAAAAAGCCTCCATAGCAAGATAGCGGCTTTCATACTGATTAATGATCTTTTTGCAAATTTTCTTTCAGATGATAATTACCGACAACCCTGTACACCACACGGACTCCTTTTTTAAAGCCATTTACAAAGAAAAAATAATAAATGAATCCTCCATAAGAGACTGTGTTAACTCGTGACTGAAAAATAAAACAATGTCCTTTAGAATTCACCGGTTTGCAACGACGCTACTTTTCTTGCGCTTTCCTCACCCGTCTTCTTTTGGTCGTCCGTCCATTTCTTTTGCATCTCGTACTCGTTGAACTCTTGGCGCCTTTTGCGGTCCGCTTCGCTCAGATCGGCGGTCGTCTGCGACAGAAAATAACCGGAAGGTGATGTAAGAACCGCGAGTACCAAAAAACGAACGTGCACGCTTAAATCGAACGGCTAAGCGAGAATACGGTGTAATTCACGAACCTTGAGGATCAGCTTTTCAAGATCAGCGACTTCGAACGTTTCCGCATTCTCATGATCGAGATGGTCGTGTATCTTGAGGTGATCCGAATCGAGACCCCTCTGCTTCTCGTACTGCTGCGTCGCCAGACGACGCAATCTGTCCATCTCCTCTCGCTTGATCTCGTCCAGCTTCGTTCTGAGGCCGTGATTCAAAAAGTCGAGCTCTTTGGCTATCGCTCCGGACTGTGCGAAGCGAAAAACAAATACGTCACTTTCGCCGTTCCCCTAAACCGCAGGCTCCGCGATAAATTTAAGAAAGCGGCGAGCGTGTTCTTTTGGATGAAAAATTGTCCAAAAATTGGAATCGATCTTCCGTACTTTGATATCCTCTTCGCTGGCATTCTGGAGCTTGCTGCGGAAATCTTCGTCGCGTTCCAACACTTTTACCACCTCGGTCAGATACTTGGAATATCTGAGCGAAGCGTAGTCATCCGCCATGTCCGAATTACCCGCATCTCCCTCCTTCTTCTCCTCTCCGGTCTCCGATTTGTTCTTGGTTACTGGTGGCGCTACGCATTCTTGCACCGCCAATATCGCAACGGCGAATATAACTAGATGACGCATTCTGCCAAACGACAAAACGCAATTAAAATAAAAACTTATCACGATCATCACATAAGAGTGCAAATGAGTGTGAAATAAAAAATTGAGGAGCGAAAATCTAATTTCGTGGCTCTGGAATTTGAAACAGGCTGAGATGAAAGTTTGCATCGTTGGAACGCAACGAAAATATTTTTCCCCCATAGCCCAATTTTTTTTGCACGTTTAGCCTACCAAAAGAGAGTTTGGAAACTAATCAAAATGAAAAAAGGAGAAAACAGAATTTTCGTTGCATTCCAGCGATGTGAAATTCAACACCATGGGTTGAGGCATCATTTTGATTGGAAAAGAACAACCAGTTCTAAGAGCATCAGAGCCTGCTCCAGTTAATTTTCCAACACCTACGATACGTCGTTTTCTCTTTCTAAATAAAAAGTAACCTGTGCCAAGCGGCACCTTTCACTTCCAGTCCACTTACCTTGCTGCGAAATAAATAATTTGAGTTTGACAGAAGTAATGCAGCAACGATAAATCCACTTACTCCACTTCGAGGAAATAACGACTTATTTGAACTTTAAGAAATCGAACGATTCGCACATATGCTGTGTGTTCCCATAACGTGTTGCAAGTGCAATACCAACGCGGAAGACAAACATCCACGTCAGGTTAACTTCAACGTTGACGAAACACTTGCTACGGGGAATTCCGTTCGCATTGGCTACGTGTAATAAAAATGAATATATATATATGACAGTGATCTTTTTTCGTGCGCGAGGTTCCTGGAATACGCTGTAGGTGGCAGAGGCGTGCAGGGAGATCCCCGCGCTCGCGACTGTTTCCGTAGCTCATCGAACGTGGCGCTCTTTCGCAGCGGCCAACGAGGGCAGTATATGTATCGCGGTTGGTAAACGCTATTCTACTCACAAGGAAAGGTTGCGAGGTCAATCTCTCCGATTTCAATGAAATTTGGCATACTTGTAGAATGGGTAAAAATACTCAACACGAATTTTTTTATATCTGCGGAACCCGATTTTTAAGGGTTGAAACGCACCCTCAAAAAATTGGGGTGTTTTTCGTTTTTCGTCGATAAAGTTTTAACGGTACGAGATGTGAAAATATTAAAAATGCAACAATGTTTATTTTTTCGTGTACTATACATTGGTGATGAAAACGATAACGTTATCGACGAAAAACGACAATCACACCAATTTTCGAGGGTGTTTCAGCCCTTAGAAATCGAGTTCCTCAGATATGAAAGAAAATAAGTGTCGCCTATATTTCACCCATTTTATAAAGCATGCCAAGTTTCATCGAAATCAGAGAGATCGACCTCGCAACCTTTCCGTTAGTCGGTAAGAGCATTGGTCGGTGTGAAATACGTTTTTACCAAAAAATGAAGGATGATGAATTTTTCACCTTATTCTTTTCAGAATACAAAACCAAGGGTCTCTATAAATCAACTGACATTTTAAATTGCGCGCTATTTTGTTTTCGTGGCGAACATAGAGTACTAATCTTTGACAACTGGCATCAGGTAGTATTGAGGTTTGCCATGGAGAATTACACGATCGAGCAACGCATAGGAATTGTTATTTGCTGCATTGTTACAGTATAGTTATTGCAGTCGAAGTTTCATGGTTGTGTTATCTGGCGCCGCGACGATGTCAATGGACCACCAACATCGTGCGATTTGACGCCATTGGACTTCTTTCTCCGGGCTTTTTTCTAAAAGGAAAATTGTATGCCAATGATCCACAAACCATTCCGGAGCTCGAGGAAGCAAATGGACGCACCATTAATGAAACTAGTCCGCAATTATGCCAAAATGTTATTGAAAGTGTCGTCAAAAGAGTGAACGTTTGCAAATAGGGACGAGGCGGCCATTTATCCTATATTGTGTTTCACACATAACCTCTATGTTTGCACCGCATATTAAAATGAAAATATTCGTACTTTTCAGATAAATTAAACGGTTTATTAATAAATAACAACGTCTGGCAATTTTAAGACAGCCTTTATTTTTTTCCCATTGATCGCGAATCCGCTTGCTGTTTTCTTGACCGAAAAAATTATCTTTTAAAACCTTGAAAAGTGTAATTTTTAGCACCTTTTCCAGATTTTCCGCGTCGGCCGTGATTTTCCGAATTGAACCTAGCTGGATTGATAATCAGAAAATTTGCAATCGATGACGATCTCGTACATACGTGGATCCCGACATTTACATGTACACGCACTATGGCCCTAGACTAAAAACTATATCTCCGTCTTGATCATTATGGTCGGACAGAATCTAACTCCCGCGATACTGGAATTCCTCGTCTCTTGGTCGTTTCCGGAGAGTCATTAGGGGCGTTATACCTGTGTCTATGAAAGCATCTTTTTTCCTCCTTTCCGCACTCGCGCACCCGCTCGCTCTCTCACTCTCTCTCTCTCTCTCTCTCTCTCTCTCTTTCTCTCTCTCTTGCTGCTACCTTCAGAGAATAGCCGAATGGTCCACAAGTGTTTTCGTATCTGACTGACCCATCTCGGAACCTGGACAAGGTTAGGACTCCGAAAAATCGCACATTTTCCTTTCTACCCCCATACAATATATACCAGGTGTAAAAGTATGAAACCGAAATTTGTTTGTAAAAATTCCACGTCTGTTGTTTGAAAATGATAAAAACGAATGGAGACGGCTTTCTGCGTCACATTCAATTGATCCGCGAGTTCTTGTTGACTTTGAGTACCATCTTCATCCAATAAGGCTTGCAATTCGTTGTCTGCGGACTTTATCGGTGGTTTCCCATGCTTTTCGTTCCTCACGTCAAAATCACCACTTTTGAATTTTTGGAACCACTCGAAACACTAGGTTTGTTCGCGCTAGCTACACTTTCTACACTTTGACCAGATACAGTAATGGAAAGTCCACTGGAGGTGTAAAAAGTGTAGAAAAGTGTAGCTAAAACGAACAGACCCAGTGTGTTTTGCCAAGAGCATGTTCACCGTAAGCTTCACCAAGCATTCGATGCGATTCTGCAGCAGTTTTTTTCAAATGATAACAGAAAACCAATGCTGTCCGCAAATCGTAGTTCGTATAGGCACAGAACTCGACATGTTTAAGGTTATAAAAAAATATACCGGTGTATATCTTTTGGGAACTTGGGCTGTTGTGTGGTGAAAATCTTCGTCAGCAGTTAGAGGGAGATAATGGCGCTGCAGAAGCGGTCTTACGGTCCCTAAACAGATGGCTAGCACCATCTATAGGGAAATTCCGGTTTCATACTTCTTCGGTTCATTCCTGGTACACGATAGTTGTATCCAGCCATTTCCAATCTCGACCGAACGAAAACTGAATAAATCTTTCGAAGAATAACCGAAAAATAGTTATAAATAAAAAATAATAACCGAAAGAATCTTTTGAAAAATAATAACGGCTATAAAGATATGAAAGATATGTCCTGTCACTAAATAAAAAGTATTTAATTCACTGAGTCGAGTATCCCGAAAAAAATAAGAAATTCATTTGCCCCAATCAGTTGAATAATTCAATTATGCGAATAATTCGATTACTCGAATATCTATTACAATAATTCCACATGACAAAAACAACGCGTGAGTTAAATAATCATTAAGAAAAAAGACGACTAATTGTTTAAGAGGTTAGGCTACTGCGATGATCGGAAACTAGGGGTTATTAAAATTCATTTTGGAGGAATAAGGTGATTAAAAAATCATTTCGAGATTTACTTGTAAGTACATTTACAAAGTTACGGACTAAATTTTATTTAAAAATATTAATAATTAAATAAATTATTAATATATTTTGATCACCCGGTTAGCCGGAATAAAAAACGAGTTTTAGCATTGAAAATTCATTTAAAACTTTATGTGTGCGTTGAGGTAGGCTAGGTATAGGGGTCTGAGTTAGCTGGATCTCACACAGAACTAACGTTACCCCCACTCCACTGCCACTGTATGGGTGTCTCAATATGACCTAACATTTTAATTTATTAATAAAACGTATTATTTATTTGAAAAGTACGAATATTTTTATTTTAATATAAGGTACAAACAATGAGGTTATGTGTGGAACACAATATCCGATAAATGGCCGCCTCGTCCCAGTTTGGAAACGTTCATTCTTTTGACGAAATTCTCCATAACATTTTGGTATAATTGCGGACAAATTTCATTAATGGTGCGTCCAATTGTTTCCTTGAGCTCTGGAATGGTCTGTGGATCATTGGCGTACACTTTTCGTTTCGGAAGAGCCCAAAGAAAGAAGTCCAATGGCGTCAAATCGCACGATCTTGAGGGCCAATTCACATTGCCGCAGCGCGGGATAACACGACCATGAAACTTCGTCTGTAATAACTATGCAGCAAATAACAATTTCTATGCGTTGGTCGATCGTGTAATTCTCCATGACCTAACCTCAATACTTCCTGATAGCACTTGTCAAAGATTATTACTCTATGTTCGCCACAAAAAAATGGCGTGCAATTTAAAATGTCTGGTCATTTCGAGACACCATTTAGTACAGTGGGGGGGGAGCTGCGACATGCTGAATGCCTGTGATCGGTTGAAAAATGCCCTCTCCCACCAAATTCTAATCACGTTATTAATTTAGAAATCATTCTACCTCAATGCATCAATATTCTTTGAAGAATAATAAAAATCAACTCATTATTTACATGTACCTGTTTTCTATTACCCAAAAACTCTGGTTACATTTTCAATGCCATGAAATAGTTGCACTTTGTGTAATATCGGCAGATTTTTTTTTAAAGGATAATATTAGCTACGAATTGACCAAACTTTCTTTGCTATTATATTTCATGCGTCAATTTTTTTCGTTTCTTTTTTTTAAGGAAAAATGACATCATAAGTCTCGATAACTATTGACAAAAAAAATTAAGAAAAAAAACGTCGTTCATTACTAAACTACCGTTACCCTGAATAAGGATACCAAATTTCGAATCGATCCGTTCATCAAATGTCGAAACATTTCATGATTTTTCAGAATGTCGAAACACGTTTTGCAAAACATCGTGTCGAGAAAAAACGCGTATAAAGTTTAACTAGCAGTTCTATCGTTGTAATCATAAGTTTACCTTCAATCTGTGATTCTCGCGCCATATGTTAGACCTTCCTCTTCAATTTGAGTTGCCTTCAGCAACTATTGATTATTTTAATTTTCACAGTAGTCCAACCTCTTAAATTATGCACCGAGAAAAAAATATTTTGATAGATAACAATATCAGACAATCAACGTGTATTTTTTTTGTTGACAATGAGACTTTCATTCGTAATTGCTTTCTGTATATGAATATTAGCAATCAAAATAATAATAATAACATTAATAATAATTATTATCATAACATAAACATAATCATTATCAGTTATATCACTATACTTGATAGTAATGCCTCCCATCTCCGGATCAATATAAGCAGTCAAAATAATAATGATAATCATAATAGTATACGTAAAAGTTTATTATATGCTACATGGCGGAAGCGTCTAAATGCTTAAACGCCAGAACGCTTCGTTAAACTCGGTTGATTTGAAGTAGGAGGTAAATGAGAATGAGTTAAGTACATGGCACATTTCGTGCTCCTTCACTTTTATCTCTTCCTCTATCTCTTCCTCTGTCTCTTTCTTTATCTTTCTATCTTCGTCAGAAAGACATAGAAAGAACTTGATCGAAATTTCCTCACCGAACCCAAGTGAGTTCCACGTAATCGAAACGGTCGACGAAAATGACTTTTTTCCGAAAAACAAAGAAAGCAAGTTTTTAAAAGGAAAAAGTTAAGAAAATTGATTTTCTTTAACGGGCTATATCTAACGGTGGATCAAAAATTGCATTTTCCAAAAATATTTTTATTCGAGAGTATCGTTTTTTAACTATGTTCCCTGAAAATTTCATTGAAATATTCCTAAAATCGAATGAGCTACAGCTTCCAACAGTTGGCCGAGCGCGCGGTAGCAGCACCATACTTCAAACTTTAAGAATTCGTCGCAGTGTAATATTTTCCACAAATCGTTGCCATACGATCGTAAGCAGACAATTTTCATGAAAATTCCACAATCGAAACTTTGAAACTTTGTTTTTCTCAAAATCCCGTTTTTCAAAATGGTGTGCACTCTCAAAGGAAGAGTTTTCAAGCTATCCGTCTCAAATTTTGACGCAGCATTCTTCACGCCATTCTTTATCTTGCTACAAAAGCTTTTTTTTTATCTTCATAATTTAAAAAAATCAAAATTCAAAAAATAGTCTAAATTCAATACTTTTTTTTCAAAACGCCGCCATTTTGTCATATTCGATTTTTTTGAAACCACTATAGCAAGATAGCGACTTTCATACCGATTAATAATCTTTTTACAAATTTTGTTTCAGCTAATATTTACGGCCAGATCCGTGTACACCGTGAGGATTTTTTTTTAAGACATTTTCAACCGTTAAAACTGTGTGAAAAAAATAAAAATAAACGTTTAAAAATGTATTTTTTGTTCTTCATGAGTGCTTTCATTTAACATGAAAAAATCAAACTGATTAGCGCATTTTAACCATAAAGAAAAAACGCGAATTTCTCGGAACACTGCTTTCAAAGTCGGTGGACATGATATCTCGAGAACCACTCGATGGATCGTTCCCAGATTCACAGTAGATACTGTGAATCTGGGATGGGACGATGAGAAACGTTTAAAGGTCGTTGACGATCTAACTTTTTAAAACTCGATCATCATTTTTGAATATTTACCTAAAAATGACGACTTTTTTCATAGACTTTGTATGCTCGAGTTTCAATTCGTCGCCACGTTGTTAAATTAAAAATTATTTATAAGATCGACGATCGTCAACGACTCGTGTTTATTATTAACTCGAATAGCCCGTTTGGTTTTTAGATTTCGGATGGACCGTCTAAGCTGGAGACTGTCCGCCGCCAAACGTCGCGAAACGAATGTCGTCATCTGCCGGCAGTCATGTTGTTTGTTGTTTTTCTGTATTTTTTAGTGATTTATTTCAAGGCTCTCAATGTATGTACCTTTGTGTGTTAAAAAAAAATGCGTTTGTTTTTTCGCCAATCGTTTCTCAGAAAAAGAAATCTCAATTTGGCGATTTTTTTTCGAGCCTCTCAGTCGATGTAGCCCCTCAAAACAAAGGACAACGCGGAGTCTCCTTCGTTTCTCCTTCACCGGACTTCACGCGGTCGCGGGAGGAGAGATCGCCGCGTACCGCATAATTCGTTCCAATCTCCACCACCGCCTCGTCCTCGACTTCTCGACTCCCTTTCTCTGTCCCTCTCTCGGTCGTTCTCTCTCTCTCTCGCTTCTCTCTCTCTCTCTCTCTCTCTCGCTCTATCTCTCTCTCCTTCTCTCTCTCCCTCTCTCCCTCTCCCGCTTACGCGCTATTTCTCAGTTTTCCTCCACCACCTCCAGGCGGACCCATCGTTTCTTCGGGTTACCCACCGGTCCACGGTTTCTTCCTCGTTTCAGTTTATTCAGAGACGCACTTCGCGGCGCAACCGAGATCGTCTCGCCGATCTCCACGCGCTCAACCGATTTTCCTCAACCGTTCTCTCCCCCCAGCGTTCACCCCCCCGTGAGCTTTGAAAATAAATCGTGGCAGCTTATTCGCAAGTGTTTAAAGGAAATCTCTCGCATTTGTTCTTGCTGAAAAACCGTTCTATACCGATTTTCTTTTCTCCACGATCGATTCGACACCGGGGTACCTGTTTCCCATTCGTGTGGAAAGTTCGCTCGCGAGTGTGAGACCGAGCGAAAAGGATACATGTGTCCGGTGAAGTAATTTATTTTCGACAAAGTGGGAAAAGACCGATTGACGTGAAAAGCGAAATCCAAGAGAGAGAGAGAGAGAGAGAGAGAGAGAGAGAGAGAGAGAGAGAGAGAGACTGGCAAGAAATATGTATCTCGTGTCGACTGGAGTCCGAGAGCGAACCGGTTGCACGCTCTTAAAATAGTTTCTCCGGCGTAGATATAAAACCTTGCCGTGTGTCTTGATCCATGATAGCGGCGCTCAAGTGAGAGCTCAAACGTCAATATATAATATATATATATATTGCATCTATACACGATAAGTCTATAGACGGTATCGTCTATAGTACGAATCTACCAGGTAAACACGTGTTATTGTTATCCGCGGCTACGTGTCCTTCCCCCCAAAAATGAATGTCCTCCCGATCAAATTCACCCATCCTTTCTCCAAATCCAATCTCGAGTTCTCCACTGCAAAGCCAAGTGAAAGAGCGAAATGAACAAACGAATTGCGTCGTTTTAAAAAAGAGAAGAAAAAACGAGTCGTTCCTTGGACCTCTCGCTGCTCGATTTGTGCATTCCGTTAGCGTTTCTCGCTGGAATGTCGAAGCCTCCTGTCGTTTCAACGTTACCGCGCACAAGCGTTTTTGCATCTCCGCACACGTACGATCTTTTGTTCTTTTCTACATGATAATTGGCGAGAAAAACACCCGAGGCTGGAATGCGCGAGAAGAATTTCTTAGGTGCACATTAATATATGAACGAAGTCGAATATATACGGGATTTTCCAGCTAAACTCAGTCAACTGCCTGCACCATAGTTCTTTGTGGATTTTCGCAAAGGAAAACCTGATTCATAATATCGAAAAACAGGTTTTCCAATTTTGCCCGACGCCCCTTGCGGCTGCAAAGTATCGAAAGTTTTTCGGTCGTTTTTCAAATTGTGACAAAAATTTACATACGGTTTAGACCTGTTTGCAATTTACAACTAAGCTCAACTTGTACTTCTGATATGTATTATTTCTTTTTGGGGACAATTTGATCGTTTGGAAGCCGGAAGAGTACTTTTTCGGTCTTGCGAGTAAAAAACCTTCAACAATATGGCTGCAGACGAAATCCCGGTGGGAACTATGTGTAGACCGAAAAAGTAATCATCTGACTTCCAAACTGTCGAATAATCATCGCAAAAAGTGAAATTTCACCAAACGAATTAGTCAATATAGGAAACACAAGTTGAGCTTCGATGAAAAGTGCACAAAACATATCTAAAACGGATCTAAATTGTTTTAGAATTGAAAAAACGTCCCGAGTGGACTTTCCGATTTTTTGCAGCCCCAGAAGGGCAATAGGTGTGGGGCGAAAATATAAAAAATTAAGTGTTTTTTTTCGACACCAGGAGTGAGGTTTTTCATTATGGAAATTTATAATCGACAATGGCGAGGAAAATAGTTGTCTGAGTCGAGCTGGAATACCCCATCGATATAGTATGATAAACGAAAAATAGCAAAACATTGCTAAAAATTGCAAAATTGTCTGTGCACCAGAGAATCGGAAAAATACCCATTTTTATCGACCCTTTCAGCTTATGTGCTAACTACACTAGTCACACGTGATGTGCTGACTACACTATGCAAATTTGAGCGAAATCCGTTCAATAGTTTTTGACGTATCATGGAAGCCAATTTTGAAAATACAGTTTTGAGAAAAACGCGAAAAAGTTCAACTTCGATTTAGGCGAAGAAAATGTTGACTCGCCATTAGGCTGCTATGTCTGCTATAACACGCACACATTTTTTGCAATGTGTGCCAAAAAAGTTAATTTTTTGGACCTGGTACTGAGGATGGACGCTTTAGCGGAAAGATTTCTTCAGTATTTTTTAGACATTGGGTATGATTTATTACTACGGCATTGAAGTTTGCATCGTTCGAATGCAACGAAAATATTTTTTCCCTTATAGCCCATTTTTTTGGCACATTAGCCTTAAAAAGTAACATTTTTGAAGATCCTTACTAGGGATCTATAAACTAAACGTGCAAAGAAAGAGTTTAGAAAGTATCAAAATTGGTGAAATGAAAAAATTTTAAGAATTTTTCTCGAAGTCCATCGATGCAAACGTTAACACCATTTATTACTACTATTAGCTGTTGTGTGGTATTTTTTAAAATCAACACGCATACGCAGAATATGAACCAAAAAAGTGAGAAATGTTGAAAATCGATAAAATGTTACGTTCTAAAATTTAAAAATTACATTTTCCGAAAAAATGGCTACATTTTGCAATCAAAAATACTATTTTTTTAATTTTCAAAAACATTTACACAAACAGTTACCAGCCAAAAGTAGTAACAAAACAACCTAAGTTTCCGAAATGGTGAACCAAATCTTTCCTCAAAAAAAAAAAATCATTAAAATCGGCAAACGCTTTGCCTCGCCTAAGAGTTAGTCGGTTATTTGAAGAGTATGTGGCTTCCGGATGGAGGCCGTGTTGAGAATCAGCGTTGTGCCGACGTTTCGCAAACGTTACAGTCTGCATCATCAGGGCTCAGAGCTCCGATACTGAAGCTCCCGTGTCTCAGGTATTCCTTATATACTTGCAGTCATCGTTCCAGATCACTGCACCAGCCAATCAGATGTTTTAATTGATCGGCCGGTCAATTAAAAAACCGGGAGGACGGTGTGCCAAATGGGATTGACGTGATATCCACCATCTCTGTTTAGATTGTCCGGATGTTTTCGGATTTCCAAGCCTTCTCGGTGTTTCCTAGAAAAATAGCTGTTTGATGGGGCCAGACTTTGGGCTTTATCGAACTGAATGGCATGACCAGTTTCCATCCAATGCTCGGCCAGGGCCGATTGTCCAATGTGGCCATATTTGATACACCGTGGATGTTCTTTGATCCGTGTACTAATCTTCCTCCCGGTTTCTCCTATGTACACTTTACCGCATGAGCAGGGTATCTTGTACACTCCTGGTGCACTTAATGGTGGTCTTTGGTCTTTTGCACTCGGAACCACTTGTGCTAGCTTCTTCTGAGGTTTGAAGATGACTCGCACGTTATGTTTCCCAAGGACCCTGCCTATGCGATCAGTTATGCCCTGAAGGTATGGAAGGGAAGTTGTTGCTATTATTTGTCCTTCATTCTCCCCTTCAGGTTCTGTTACCATTTTCGGATCGGCTATTTTTCTTCTTAGTTGTTTCATCGTTCTTTCGATGTTGCCTGGCTTGTAGCCACTATCTCCTAAAGCTTTGCGTAGGTGTTCTAGTTCATCCTCGAGAGAGTTCGGTTCGGAGATCGCTAGAGCTCTGTAGACCAGAGAGCTTATGACCGATTGTTTTTGGGAGGGGTGGTGATGGGACGTAGCGTGGAGATATCTATCCGTGTGCGTTGGTTTCCGGCAAACCTTGTGGCCCAAAGTGCCATCATTTTTCCGTTGAACCAGCACATCCAGAAAAGGAATTTGATTGTCCTGTTCTATCTCCATGGTGAATTGTATATTGGGGTGCTGGGAGTTGAGAAAGGTTAAGAAATGATTGAGGTTTTCTTTGCCGTGACTCCAAATGACGAAGGTGTCATCGACATATCGGAACCAGGTTGAGGGTTTGAGAGGTGCTTCTTGCAGAATTCTGTTCTCGAAATTCTCCATAAAGATGTTGGCGATGATAGGGGAAATCGGGGAACCCATGGCTGCGCCTGAAGTTTGTTCATAAAACTGGGATTGGAATTGGAAATATGTAGAGTTTAGGCAATGTTCTATGAGGGCTAGTAGGTTAGGAGCAACTTTTTGGGATTTTCTGACTATGTCTAGGGTTTCATGGGTTGGGACGTTTGTGAACAACGATACAACATCGAAACTTACTAGAATGTCTTCTGGTTGTACCTTGATGGACTGGATCTTATTCACAAATTCCCGAGAGTTTTGGATATAGGAGTTGTTGAGGCCTACGAGTTCCTGTAAGGGTTTGCAGAGAAAACGTGCCAAATGATATGTAGGGCTGCCTATGTTGCTAACGATGGGCCTTAGTGGGATGTTGTTTTTGTGTATTTTTGGCAGACCGTAAAGCCTGGTAAAGTTAGTCGGTTAGGTTAGTTAGGAAGTTATGTTGGATCAGCGAAGTGCGGTTAGGGAGTGATAGGAAAGGGTATCATTGGGAAGGGCGGATTGTGAATTTCTGGGCGGCAAAAAGATTATGGTTTTGGGCTGATAAAGTTGATAGTGGAATTTTTTTACTTCATCGAACGTTTTGAGGTGGCCACGGTCTTACATACAGGTCTTGAAACGACGGTAGTTGGGGAAGGCACGGTGTTACATACAGGTCTGGAAACGAAGCCCGATTTCAATGGAGCCGGGTGGTACCCTTGCGCGATCCACGATTTATTCTGCTAGCCGCCACATGCGTCGCGACGCGTCACTGCTATCGGAAGGTACTCCCCACCCACGGTCTTCTGTGATCTCACCCTTCCCCCCTTGCCACTTATCATTTCCCGTTTTGTCAAGTGAACCATAACATCGGTCCGTGTGTCATCTCATACACTTCAAGTATTTCTTTAACGGACTCGAATATTTAACAGTCGATTGATTTTCGTCCATAATCAAGTAAAAATACATCGCCGTATACTGGTAAAATTTCAAGCTAAGCTACCGAACTTTTAACAAAAATATACGATTCTAAAAAATGTCGCATTTATACGGCGCTTTATGTAGATGACACGCTTATGACCCGATTAATACCGTTTTTACTAATACAGAAAAAGCCCAAAATAAATATTCATTCAATTTGGGAACGTACATTATGTACATAATTCTTACTTACCGCCATTAATTAATCCGAAGACTGTAGAAACTGGAAAAGAGCTTACCCGACCAATCGAATCGTTTAAATACGCCAACAATACGTATACAAAAAGAAAGTGACGAAGTAATGTAGCAAAAAGTATTCAACGCATCTGAATTAATAAACCATTTTGTTATGTGAAAATAAAAAAAAATTGTCAAGAATCGAACCCTGAAGCTTGGGGTAACCGAACTTAGAGCCAACCGTTTAACCAAACTACGATTAGATAATTTGGCATAAAGATCTTTTATCTTCGTCATAGCTGCTTGGTTCTACCGAATTGTTATATGATATGCAGCTGACCTCAATTATGATGGTGGCTATAAATCATTTTGATCTTCAGTAAGCTTATTATTTGCTCATTTGTTTTTTTAAAATTCGTATCCCTATCAAATATGCGATAAACTGGGTTAGGGGTAAGGTCGACGACGCATGCGCCGCCATCAGGAGAGCGAGAGAGACAGCAAGAAACCTTGTCCTTGTCGCACCGTACCCTTCAACAGCAATGCCACGTAGTGGCAAAAAATGTGACGAAGCGTCGATGGGCCAAGCATACCTACCAAATCGTAGTCCTTTACAGACCTGTATATAAGACCGTGGGGGAAGGTTCACTTAGCGTCCAGATTTTGCTTCAATTTTCGGCCGAATGGCGCGCATAAGAGAGGGGGTGTCGTGTGCAAATAAGTCGCCAATGTCATGTCTTTGTCTTGTATATCGTGCATGTATTTTGGACCTCAATGTCTCAGTACCCGAGTTCTTATTCCGTTTTCGTAAGTGATATGCATTACTCGAAAACTAAACGAAAAAGTGTGTATTTGCATGCTAAAATGAACGAATGAATACATGCATGCTTAAATATATAACCAAACCTATATTAACCGCGTGCAAAAGTCTATTGACTATGACAAAAGTGATTCATATTTTGTTCTTTGTATTGCGATGGTAGTTGAGCTGAATCGTTGCGCTGCGCATGCGGAACCCGAAAGTTCTGGATTGTGACTGAATTGAATTGTCAATAACATTTATTTAGGCATATCCAGCACCATGACACTTAACAGGTAATTCCACCATGACAGGTAATTCCTATGGCGATACATTATTCGCGTGTTGTCCGGGATGTTTAATTGCGCTACAGTCCACTTTGTGGCGCTAGTAGTCCGCTGCTCGGCATCTTGTACGCATGCGCGTTTTATACTCGATAAAATGACATTCACGGAGTATTTGGAGAGTTTTACGCGTTTTATGGTTGTGACTTGTGGCTTGTTTGAATTTTTGTCACAACTCGAATGCAACAATATTGTACACGAATGAGCACTGAACAGCAAAAAAACAAGCAGTTGAAAAAAAATTCGAAGTTTTGTTCCACGTGAGAAATGGTCAATGAACATTTATGTGTCGTAAAGAAAAAACCGGTGATTTTATTAAAATGTATATTAAATGTGTTGATATTTCGAATTTGAAAATGATTTAAGGTAAATAAATATATTTTTCCTCATATTTATATGTATGGATTTATTTCTTGAAATGTTCATGCTTGTTCAGAAGCCGACACCCACGCATACATTTACTTTCCGCTCTCTAACTACCAAAAACAAAAGTGAATTTCTAGTTACGTAATTTTAAACAATTAAAGTACTCATATCATGATAATGATTATAATAAACATGTTCTCAATTGTTTGGTGGGTTTGGCCGGTTCACAGATCATACGGCATATATATAGTTATTGAGCAGACGACTACTAGCGCCACACGTGGCAGCGATTGAAATTAAAACCGACGGACATTACGAGAGCCATGTATAACTGATGGTTACAGGAGACTGGACATATCCAACTTTTTTTTTTACACGTAACGATTTTCAACTTTTATACGCACATACACCTATACGACGAAACATTTTATGATCGGTTGAGGTTAGTCTCATGACACCTCCCGATCGCAACGACACACGGTGGCGGCGATAAGGAAAAACGCTTGGACACTAGACGGCTCACTCGCCGCCTATCAAATACGACCGTCGTTTCAACACCTGTATGTAAGACCTATCAGCCAAATAATGCTGGGACGATCGGAACAAGTGAAAATCCGATGGAGCAAAGTCCGGTGAATACACCCGGGATCGCAAAACTTTCCAGCCTGACGAATCTAAAGCGTCACTGAGCCTTTTTGCTGTGTGTGGTATGGCATTGTCATGCAGCGATACCTTTTTTAAAAGACTGGAAATGTCTTGTTCGGTAACTCTCGATGTAGGAAGCTCCGATTGCATTTGGCAAGGATCTTCGTCCAGATGGTGTTGAAGTTTGCATCGTTGGAACGCAACGAAAATTCTATTTCACATTTTTATTGTCATAGGCGATCTTTTTTTTAATGGATTTATCGTTTAGATCGCTGAATAAATATCTTTAAAAATGGTCGAAGGACTTTTGCAGGCGATATCTGCAAAAATAAATTAAATTCGTTGCAGTCCAACGATGCCAACTTCAGCATCGTTCGTCCAGCAACTGCGCCAAATCCTCGTTTTGAAAATTTGTTGGTCGTGCTGCTCTCTTACCATTCTCGAGGTCCAAATATCCAGGAAACGGCATCTTCCCCCAATGCCTGACAAATCATCTCCTTAGTTTTGGAATGATTTTTTTTTCAATTTGAACGCGAAAAGCATACAGTACCTAATATGCGCGTTTTTGCAACTCATTTTGTTCGTTGTGCTCACGATGTATATTTTGAGGTTATGCCAAGTCGTTGGTTATTACAAATTACAATATTTTGAGGTTACGTCAAGTCGTTGGTTATTACAAATTACAATATTTTGAGGTTATGTCAAGTCGTTGGTTATTACAAATTACAATATTTGGAGGTTATGTCAAATCCGTGAAATCATATCCTTAGCCTCGGAATGATTTTTTTTTCAATTCGAACGCGAAAAGCATACGGTATCTAATATGCGCGTTTTTGCAACTCATTTTGTTCGCTGTGCTCACGATGTATATTTTGAGGTTATGCCAAGTCGTTGGTTATTACAAATTACAATATTTTGAGGTTATGTCAAATCCGTGAAATCATCTCCTTAGCCTCGGAATGATTTTTTTTCATTTCGAATGCGAAAACCATACCGTACCTAATATGCGCGTTTTCTCAACTTATTTTGCTCGTTCTGCTCACGATGTATATTTTGAGGTTATGTCAAGTCGTTGGTTATTACAAATGACATATTTTGAGGTTATGTCAAACCCGTGAAAATAGTCTACTAGCTTGGTATTATATGATACAAGACCCGGAGAGATATTTTTCCGTTCAGATATTCAATACAGCTGTTTTTATTCTCAGGCCAAGAACTTATTTGTACACCTAAATGTACATAGTAAAACATGATCTGTCCTAGACCACATATATATGGCGGCTATGCTAAATATTAACGCTATACATTATAGGCGTTTGTGTATACATACCCACGCACATATAATGGCAAAATTATCACGAAGGTTGTTATTCAACTAATTCCATTGCCTCGGGCCCACAGCATCTACATTGAGACACGCCTGTCTCTAAGACCTTGCCTGCCACGCATGTATATTGTGCCATTCGAAATTTGAAAGCACTTCCCTCAAGTATGGTCCACACCCGTCTCTTTCGCCACAACTTGTTCTTGGCCAGTTCCAATGTGGTAAATACGCGATTTTATTTTCCCCCACTGCTCTTATTGGGCTTACCTAAGGCGCAGAAAACAATCGGCAAGCGAATGGAAAATTGGAGCGAGCAGGGCGAGGTGAGAAAGCACATGGTAAAAAAAATCAGTAGGGACGAGGGTCAAACCATCGTGACTGAAATATCCGGGTGGGAGGTCTTGCTGGAGAACTTTGGAATTTTCGAGTATGGTATTGGGGGCTTTGCCTGTTCGGACCTCTAGTCACGGTGACCACCGCTGGTTCAATGTACCGCCGAGTCCTTCGGGACCGCCCTGAAGGAATTTCTTCGTATCCCCCTTCCCTCCCCTGAAGTGGCGAAAGTATCGTTCTTACTCCGAAAGGTTTTAAAAGTTATTTGATTTTTCTTTCTTTCTTCGATCTTTCTTTCTTCGAAGAAAAATCAAATAACTTTTTAAGGTTTTAAAAGTTATTTGATTTTTCTTCTTCGGGTAAATAAAGATTCTCGTTTGCTTATATATATATATATATATATATATATATATATATATATATATATATATATATATATATATATATATATATATATATATATATATATATATATATATATATATATATATATATATATATATAAGCAAACGTTAAAAAAAACGTTAAATTGCTTATATATATATATATATATATATATATATATATATATATATATATATATATATAAGCAAACGAGAATCTTTATTTACCCGAAGAAGAAAAATCAAAAAACTTTTAAAACCTTTCGGAGTAAGAACGATACTATATATTAGATTAGATATATAATACTACAGATACTATATAATAGAAAGGAAAAAAATAGAGCTCAAAATTGTGCCACTCTAATATATATATATATATATATATATATATATATATATATATATATATATATATATATATATATACTCTAATATATCCACTCTAATATATATATATATATTAGAGTGGCACAATTTTGAGCTCTACTTTTTTCCTTTTTGTCACCATCCAATTGCCTTCTTTAAAGAAAAAAAAATTGTCGCGAAAGCTGCGAGTCGTGAAAAAAAATTTAAAGGTCGCTCAAGCCTCCCAAAAATTAAAATTTTCATAAAAAAATTGGTTTTTATTTTCGTCCACTTCTCACTCATACGCTTTATAATTTTTTAATTAACCTCGCGAAAGCTCTAGCCGTCCGATGAATATTTAGTGGTCGCTCAAGAGTTTCGAAATTCCCCATTTTAGCCAATTTTTAAAAATCTTCTTTCTCATAAAGTTGACGCTTTGTAAAATTTTCAAAATAATTAACCCCTTTTTCTTTAGAAACAGATTTTTCAAATTTACCTCACACTTCTACCCCAAGAATTATAATCTTCGTTCTCATAAAATAATTCTTTAAAGCTCTTGTCCGTAAACAAAATTATAGGTCGTTTTATTCGTAAAACTGATCTGGCAGCTGTTTTCCGCGCATCGTGATGCGTCCCACAGTTGGTCTCGTTATCCGAACCGCGGACCAATCGTAGCTGTACTCTGTAACGAGCGACGCCATAATACAATAATACATGATAATACCTAATAACACATATCGTCTAATTGGTGTTTGTTACAAATTATTATAATAAATTATTCAGGAAATGTAACAGTTCGCTGTTTTTCTTATGCTACAAGGAAGTATACTGCTTGCGAGATTTATTTGTTGGCGGAAGTTCTGAATTTCGAAACCCTTGAGCGACCACTAAATATTCATTGGCCGGCTAGAGCCAAGAGAAAATTCAAGGGTAAGAAGTGGAAAAAAAATATCGTTTTTTTTTTAATGAAAATTTGATTTTGTGCGAGGCTTGAGCAACCTTTAAATATTTTTTGACCGCACGCAGCTGTCGCGACAATTGTCCTATTCTGTAAAGAAGATGATTGGGTGGTGAGAAAAGGGAAAAATAGAACTAAAACGTGTGCCACCCAAATATGTATATACTGATACCATTTTTGGACTGGACTAAATGACCCATAGAATTCAACGGCTGATAAACAAATGAAGGAAACGTGCACGCAGAGCGACAAATATCCTTTCGAATAGCCACGATATAAATAGATCGACCATTTGTCCCTACTATTGAAAAGCAAGTCGCCCGGATACTACGAACCGCAATATCCGGATCGTGTATTCGCTGTTGGTCCGAAAATGCCGCGAGGGTGCCACCATTTTTCATCACGATCTGTGTTAAATTTACCAGATTCAATATTCTCACATCCAAAATTTCCTGCATGTCACATTTCCGAACGAAACATGTACATTTTCTTCCCATTTACTCTGCAAAGGAAACTTTTTCATCTACCTGTATACTAAGGAGGCACGATCACTTCCTCGGGGTCAAAAAAGAGTCTAAATTTATTTCACCCGCAGCTGCTCTGATTTATGTTTACTTATGTTGATTATTCGTATTATCGATTATAATGTGCTAAATGTTGTGGCAAATGATGAATTTATTGCACATGAACAAATAAAAACTGAAAAATTAGGTTTTCAATGACTCGGTAGTAGTCTTTGACAACCTAATATTATATATTATAATTATAATATAAATAATTATTATAATATAGTATTATAATATATAATAATAATTATTATTATTATATAGTAATATGATTACTTATACTATATTATAATAATACTATTATATTATTATAATATAGTATAATATTATAATATAATATTATTATATATTATAATAATAATATTAACATGTCTCCCTTAAAAGCGGACTAAAAAGACAGATAGGCAGAAAATAATTATACATATTATTGATACGCGATAAATGATAAAACTCCATGAATTGTTGTTTGCATATTTAGTGGTGGCTTCTATTCAAAATAATTGCAAAACTACGTTACAAGACGTCGTGCTTTGGTACCTCAAAGTGCTCGGCTTAGCAATTTTATTGCGAAAAAACTAAACGGTCGATATAGCTCCAATTTTGGCAATAGGCGCATAAAGTATTCGTCAAAATCCTATAAAATTTTCAAATCCGAAAGTTGGATTCGTAGCAATGATCGTACCTCCTTAAACTCTTCGACACTTGTGGTTTCGCCCCATAAGCAACAGACGTCTGTTCACAGAACGAAAAGATGGGGCTGGATCGTGGTCTATTGGTGGTCGCGATGACGATGGTAATCGGCACGGTAATGATCGACGATTCGGGGGCTTGTAACGAGGCGATTTGCGCGAGTGTCGTGAGCAAATGCATGTTGACGCAGAGCTGCAAGTGCGATTTGCCGAAATGCACGTGTTGCAAGGAATGCTACTCGTGCCTCAGCTATCTCTATGACGAGTGTTGCTCCTGCGTGGGTGAGAAGACTTTACGATCGGATCATCACTAACTCTTTGACTACTTAAGGGCCGACACCACTGTAGAATTTTCAAAAAAATTAATTTCCTTCAAATTGGCTGAAGAAATACTTTGAACCATCTAGATTGAGGGGGGAAAAAAGTTTGGTACGTGTAAAACAAAGGTGCGCAGGCCCGTGTCACCGTATTGTATAATTCTATAATATATATTTTTTCGTATTCACTTGAAGATATAACTTATTAAATCCATGAATATTATTATGCTCTTACTTGTCCTTTCATTTAAAAAAATCGCGAAAAATCACTTAACTTTAGACGTTAACAGTGGCCCTTAACTAATCTGCTACCAATGATTTAATTCTTTCGTCTCTTCTTTTGTCAACCTTACGCATATTTTTATTCGCTACGTGTAGCAAGGAACATCACTTGAAGGGAAAAATTGTAACACAAATCCCTTTAGACCTCCGAAAATGAGTCATTTTTCATGAATTTTGTTATAGATGATGAAATAATCGCATCATTTTTAAACTTTCACATTATCTTATCGCAACTATCAAGAGTTAAATTTTTCTTTCTTTTTTTTTAACAAAACAAGATGGCGGCGTTATGAGGTATTCGTCTAGGCGTCTTTTGAAAAACTGCTCGTGTTATAGCTGAAAAAGTTATCGATCGATCTGGCGGAAATTACGGGAGGTTTCTCACTATAACATTATTGGAAGGATATACCTATGGGAATATAAAAAAGTACGAAATCAAAAATTAAGTGGGCGCTGTAATCAAATTTTCGAATTTTTGACCATTTTCTCGACAATTTTCACCCCAAAAAGTAATTAACTTAGGAGATAACCTCACAACTTTAGGTTTATCCAATAATATTATAGTGAGAAAGCTCGTAAAATTTCAGCCGGATCGATCAATCACTTTTTGAACAACAACATGGGCAGTTTTTCAAAAGACGCTTAAAGGAATACTTTATAACGCCGCCATTTTCTTCTGTTCAACAAGGAAAATAACTGTTTTCAATGCTTTATCACATATGTGAGTTTCAACAAAGTCGAAGGCGGACACTTAACCCCTTCGTTGGCAGAGAGAATTCGACAAAAAGTGCCCAAAATGGCATGAAATTTTTTTTATCCTGAAAACTTTTACCCTGGCTTTTTTGAGGGGCCTGACTACGAATCTGACCTCAAAATTCAGGAATTCACAATGACGAATGAAAATACTAATAATACAGATTGATTTAGATGAAACTCGGTACGCAAGCTTCATATATTTCCACCTATTTATTGTATTATGCTCCATGTTATTGAATTCACGATGAAAAATTTCTTTATTTTGAGTTCAGCATCACACTCAGCGTCCCCGAAAACTCCCGAGTACCAAGATTTATCCAAATCGAGCTGTTTTTTTTACTTTCGTTCGCCATATTAGATCCGCCATTTAAAATGATTGAATCTTGTGTTCAGATTCGTAATAAGCGACCTCGAAAATCCCATAGTACCAATTTTTATCTAAATCGAGTAAAATTTTCAATTCCGGTCCGCCATTCTAGCGCCGCCATTTTGAATTGTCAAATTTAAAGTTCAGATTTGTAATAAGCGACCTCAAACATCCCAGAGTACTAATTTTGATCGAAATCGAGTAAAGTTTTCGATTTTTGTCCGCCATATTGGCGCCGCCATTTTGAATTTCCAAATTTGGACTTCAAATTCGGATTCAGCGAGCCCAAAAACCCCCGAGTGAGGCTCCGATTTAAAATCAGAGCAAGTTAAATAGGGAAATAAAGGTTGACGCACTATTGCGTCAATGCCAACGAAGGGGTTAAGGCGAGATATACATTTACAACGATTAAAAAAGAAACGATTTCTTTTTTTTTCTTATCTAAACGATGGAACTATACACCGTCGTTGATATTGCATTCTATGTGATTTTCGGACGACTTTACAAGCGAGCCAAAAAAACTTATTGCACTATCGAAAAGTTGTGGCTTCGGGCAGCCCCCTGGCACTGCTGGGTCTACCGTGTCTCGTTATTGTCGCCACGTAAACTAACCCACCATGCGGCGCTAGTAGTCACCAGCATGACCCCCACTCCAGTCGCGCAGCGTCTGCATAATTTGCATTCGACGCGTCTGGAAAATTCATTGTTTAGAATAGAATTTAAAAGTATATGTGTATATAGGAAGGGATGCAATATTTACACTTGTTGCAATATTATGTATTTAAAAATATTTATTGAACGAAATAAACAGATAACATTAATATTTTTTAAATAATAGATTAGTCACGTTGTACGATGTTTTGCGATTTTTTTCTTGTCGAGATTGCTTTTTTTTTGTTCTGCTTTGAGACGTGCAGAATATTGCTGCATCCGCATTAATACGTAATATTGTATTATGTGTAAAAGAACACTATCGGCGTGTTCTATACACGGAAAAGAGAGCTTTTCATAGTTATACACGTCGTCCAATATAGATTCGAAAACACGTGTTGAATTGCGATGAGCCAAAAATCGCTCTTCTAATGTGATAAAATAATTACGATTTTACCACACTACGATTTTTTAAATTCGAGAACAATGACAGATCGAGAAAAAATGACGAAAAAAATGACGAAATAATACGGCGAGGTGCTTTGCGGAGTGGGGGTCATGCGGGTGACTACTAGCGCCGCATGGTGGGTTAGTTACGTGGCGACAATACGGGGACACGTTACTGTTAAGAGAATTTATCCCAGTGTCAGCCCCCTGGCTTCGGATCACGCGACGTATTGCATCAGCTGAATGAAGCGTACTGATTGGTTATTGACATAGAACGTTTTACCGATGCATTTGGAATAAAAATTAAAACACATAATGGTTACAAGGGACATAGAACGTTTTGAGATATCAACGACTAGAATATTTTCTTCGAGTTGAAGCTTTGATTGAGTTGAAACTTGGTAGAAATATTGATAATATTGCTACCCTCTACTTGACGGCAATTGTTTCTGAAAAATTAGCAGAAAAAAAATACTTTTAAATACAAATTTTACAAAATTGTTGCGTGTAATGTTGATTTTTTTTTCTGTAAATGCGTGCCATTCTGTCAAATTTGCATTTTTTCATTTGGTGTACTGTCAAATAAAAGCTATACATGTTTTAACTGTAAAAAATGTTTGAATTATTTTGCCTGTCAAAGTCTACCGGAAGTTGGACTGCACGCCGATGCGCAACTCCCGCGGTAACCTTGCCGCAACACTCTGCCAGAGCGTACAATTTTACCAGTGCACTGTCATATATTTGTACTTGATTATAGACAAAAATCAGTTAATTGTTGAATATTCGGGCATGGAAAAACGCACCTTCAGTGATGTTCCTTGTAAGCCCATTTTATTATTTTCTATTTTCATTCGATTTTCATAAAATAAACAATTTCAGATTTGTGCCCAAAGCCGAACATAACGGACAATCCATTGAGCAAAAAATCTCACGTCGAGGAGTTCAGTGAATCGATGCCGGTTTTATTTCGGGCTCTAACGACCGAGCCCGACGAGCACGAGAGATGGATCACCTTCACGTATCCCGTAGACTTTGACATTTCGCAATTTCAGCCGAAACACGAGGAAAAGGAGGTCGAATATCGTATGCGTAAGTCTCATGGTGTTGAAGTTTGCATCGTTGGAATGCAACGAAAATTCTTTTTTATTTATCAATTTCATTATTTTGATCACTTTCCATACTCGTTTTTGCAGGTTTAGTTTCTAGATCCCTAGTAAGGATTCAAAAAATATGACAACGATTTTTGAGGTTAAATCTGCCAAAAAAAAAAATTGTGCAATAAGGGAAAAAGTATTTTCGTTGCGTTTCAACGATGCAAACTTCACCACCATTTATATTCTCGTCTTTGCATTTCCCGCGCAAAACGCCAACCCGTGAAGCCACTTTGGAAAACGTCCTTAATAACAATTCCTCGATCGTTTTGTCATCTTCACCAACGACGAATTTAGAGAACTTCAAGGAGGAGGTGCACCATCCCCTGAAGCCGAACGTGATGACGGTCAATTGCACGGTCGCGTTCATGGCGCAGTGCAATTCGTGGAACAAGTGCAGGAATTCGTGCCAATCGATGGGGGCGACGAGTTACCGATGGTTCCACGACGGTTGCTGCGAGTGCATCGGCGACACGTGCATCAATTACGGCATCAACGAGTCCCGGTGCATTCACTGTCCCGTCAAAAAGGAGGAGGACGACGAGCTCAAGGAGCAATACGACGACTACGGCCAGGACGCCGACGAATTAACGGACGACGAGTGAAAAAAGAACAACCCCTTACGGCCGCTCGAACAACATTTTTCCTCCTACTTATCCACTTCATTTCTATTATTTGTAAACACTCCCAAACGGACATTGAAGCACTCCGGTTGCTTCGAAACTTGCTCCTATCGCGCATATCGCGCGAAGCACCTTTTTTATCGACTCGGTTGTAACGGCGAGGAGCCACTGGTTTCCCTCGTCAGTCAGATGGCAATTTATGCGAATTGTTTCTTACCGCCTGACATTTCATCTACATTAGTGCAATGAGTAATGGAATACCTGTAAATATAATTATTTTCGAAAGAAACACACGAAAACATCGTATTAATAAATGTATTCGGCAATTTATGGTTTTTAATCATTTTTTGCGGACTTGAAGAATGAGCGAAGACAATTTTTTAATTTAGGCGAATCCGTAACAACGTGACACATATTGTCGTTTGCTCGCAATGTCAATTGTTCATTGAAGTATATGGTGACTGAAAATGGCCTGACTTTTTAATCTATTCATCAAACGTATTATTTATTTGAAACGTACGAATATTTTTATTTGCATATACGGTACAAGCATGGAGGTTATGTTTGGAACAATATCGGATAAATGGAAATTTACAACACCATTTGGGCATAATTGCGGACAAATTTCAATAATGCTTCCTTGAGCTCTGGAATGATCCGTGGATCATTGGCATACACTTTCCCTTTCAGAGAAGCCCAAAGAAAGAACTCAATTGGCGCGAGATAACACGACCATGAAACTTCGTCTGCAATAACTGTATTGTTACGCCTGCAGTGTGGCAGGTTGCGCCATCTGGTTGAAAGAACGTGTCTTCTAAGTCCATGCCGTTTATACCATTGATCGAATATTGACACATAACCTCCATGTTTGTACCTTATATTGGAATAAAAATATTCGTACTTTTCAAATAAATAATACATTCTATTAATAAATTACAATGTCAGGTCATTTTGGGCCACCCTTCACATTACCGGGAACGGTAGGGAAGTAATCTCGTTTATTCTTACGGTTTTCGAGGATTATTTTTTTTTCTCACATCGGTCGTCACTATAAACGCACACGTAGGATAATATCGGCAAGGAGAAGAAAAGGAATAAAACACTCTTGCAGAGTCGCATAATCGATATGCAAGTCGTTAAACTCGTCTATGCAACGTGTATTTTTTTATGAATAATTATTAACGTTATTATTACTTATTAATATTAGGATGTTGAATAAGTTCTCGCAATTTTTTTTCGTGAAAATTATCGCTTTATTTAAAAAAATCATTTCTAATACTTTCAAACGTTTCGAAAGTGTTGTGTGATCAACTCCCATTGATTCTGCAAGTTCAGCTAGCGTCTGCCATGCCTTCATGCAGCAATGCCTTCGATTCAACACACGAAAATATGTATTTTTAAAGCTTCTAAACCAATCTCTGCATGTTGTTTTCGGCAGAGCATGGTCGCCGTAAGTCTCAACAATAATTCTAGGTGCTTCAGCTGCAAATTCTTTCTTAACAAAGTAGTGCAGTAAAATTTTCCGCAAATACGCTTTTTTGGCACGAAATTTGACTATGAAACACTATGAAGAAAAGTTGTCTACACTTCGGCAAAATGACACACTGAATTTCAAGCTCACGTATATAGGGTGTTTAAAATGACTCGCCATTTTAATTTATTAATACAACGTGTTATTTATTTGAAAAGTACGAATATTTTTTATTTCAATATAAGGTGTAAACATGGAGGTTATGTGTGGAGCGCAATATCCGATAAATGGCCGCCTCGTCCTTGTTTGCAAACGTTTACTCTTTTAACGAAATTTTAAATAATATCTTGGCATAATTGCGGACTAATGTAATTGATGGTGCGTCCCATTGCTTCCTTGAGCTTTGGAGTTTCGCCCGCAGTGTGGCAGGTTGCGCCATCTTGTTGAAAAAATATGTCTTCCAAGTCCGCATGCCGTTTACCGGATATTGTGTTCCACACATAACCTCTATGTTGGTAGCCTATATTAAAATAAAAATATTCGTACTTTCCAAATAAAAAATACGTTTCATTAATAAATTAGAATTTCAGGCCATTTTGAGGCCCCCTCTAGTGCTCCTTTATAGATGCGTTCCCATCTTAAACTACACGCGCGCAGTTCTAGTAGCGCCATCTATTGGAAAACAGTGAGAACTTCTTCAACGTCCTGACATATCATGAATGCTATAAGTATTATCTTCTTTATCCGTGAATAACGTTTGTAGATTAACGATATGCGAGCGGCACCTGGCTTTCGCTCTTCCACAATTATATTGGTTCTCGAAAGAAGTTTGCTTAACTGAAAAGTGGCGTCGTTTGGAATAGTTCGCTCAGCGACATTATCAATCGAATTTGTTTTTCGACGCGCGAGAATATTTATAAAAATTTCCTAATTAACGAACGAAGACATTGCGTATTATTATCATTATGGTTATTATTACGATGATTCCTTTTAGGCACGAGGACGAAGGATAATCCACGAATCGACGATCGAGCCCCTAATTGGCGGAAGATCGATCCTCCTGGACCTCGTTGCTCTCCGGTAATCTGATAAACGGCAAATCGCCACCGCTCCACATAGAGTACAATTGAGACCTCTGTGCTTCCTGCAACGAGAGAATTTTCGATGCGATCATTGAGTTAGAAGGATGATCGACGAGGTCGATCAATTTGTTCGAAGGCGATTGATTTTGACTCACCCCAGGTCCAGCACTCTCCGAGCCGGATCTACTGTTCGCCGATAGGCAAGAGTCCGTCGAAGAGCTGCTCTTCCGTGATGCAAGAACATCTCCGACTGCTACCATCACCCGACAAAAAACAAGGATTGATCAGTTCACCGTAACTTCTGCTTGTGTTCGTTTGGGTTTATTCGTGTCTGTTCGTGGTAAGAATTATCGTCAGTTGGCGAAGATGGCAGAAATGGCAAAATGACAAGATGATAAAGGTAAAAAACATCAAGAATTACCAGATTCGCAATCTTTGTGACTAGCGTGCTCACTGTGATGCGAGTGAATGCTGTCTTTGCTGTCCCTGTGGCCACTTCCCGTGCTCCCGCCACTTTGCTCTTGAAATCAGCGAAACAACGATTATGTGCAATATCCCTAGCGGGACAGAGCTTTCGAAGTGGCGGTTTACGTATCGAAGTAAAGGATTTACTGAATTATTTCCCTGATCTGATCTAACGACGGGATTGGCAGATTCGATTGCGTCTGTTGATTATTAAAGGAGCGCTGACGGATGATAAATTTGAAATAAAAATTGTTTCGAACACCTAAATATACTAAGAAAGTATACCTCCAGTTTGATAAATGTATAATTATTATTTCTTAGTTCAAATATCTCTTAAAATTGCTTAATCTTCCCCGTCTAAATGTACATCCCGCCTCAAGGGATTTTCCTTGTGAGTTTCTGAAATATTTCGTACCTGAGTCTCTGCGCTCACCGCTGTGGCCACTCTGATCACTGTCCCGGTGGCCTGCAGTGCCAATCAAATATGCAATTCCAGAAAACTCAAACTCGAATCTTTGAATTATAGCGCTGATTACGAGGGAGGGGTCTCGAATGGAATTTGCCAAATGTTATTGAAGATTGGAAGGATCGGTAACCTGATTGTTCGGAATGATCGCTCGAGTGCGACTCGTGGGGCCAACATCTCGATGCAACTCCGCGAAGCTCCGGCCAAACGGAATTGTCGCCATTCCCGTCGTAGTTGCAGGTCGTCAAAGTGACGCCGGGTATGTGTTGACTAGCGTAAGACGGCAGCTGATTCGTTGGCCTTATTCCTTCAAGACCAGAAGATTCATCAATCGTCAATGTGTCTTCCGATGACGGGGAAGGTCTAGTCTTTAATAAACGGCACACTCATTGTGATAACTAGTAACAATCAACGCAACGAAATTGGTCATCGCAAGGATTCTCCGGTTCTTTTCTGTTTTAACGGCCTACACCTTGGCGGCTCAAAAATTTGAATTTTCCAAAAATATTTTGATTCCACAGTATCAGCTTTCAGGTATATTCCCTGAAAATGTCATTGAACTATTCCTAAAATTGAATCAGCTACAGCTTCCAACAATTGGCCTTTTTTCGTTGAGCTTCATCTTTTTTAAGTAACCCTGACCATCACTATCTGAAAATCGTTTTTCTCGAAACGTTGCTTTCAAAATCGGTGGACACGATATCTCGGGAACCACTTGATGGATTGTTTCCAAATTTACCGGAGATTCGATGAGAAACATTTAAAGGTCGTTGACGATCTCGCTTTTCCAAAATAGATCCTCATTTTTTAATAATCACGTAAAAATGACGACTTTTTTCATCGATTTTGTATGCTCGCATTTCAATTCGTCGCCGCGTTGTTAAAAAGAATTATTTTGAAAATCGACGATCGTCAACGACTCGTATTTATTGTTTTCTCAAAAATTAACAAAATGGCGGCTTCCGACAGATAACTTTCGATTTTCGGGCAAAAAATCGCTCGTTTATTGTTTAAAAAAAAATAGAAGTTTTCAACAAAAATGAAAATCCTCCGACTAGTGTTTAATTCTATCAATAAGCACACAAAATTTCATCAAAATCCATCGAGTGGTTTTTGAATTATAGTGATCACCGCAAAGCACTACATGCCAAAGGGCGTCCGATAAAGATGGCGATATTTTTTATAAATAATGAATATTTTTCTTTGAAAATTTGTACAAGTTAAGTTGAAATATAACATGGAAAATCGGTGTAACCACTTTTGTGAAACAAACTTAATTACTATAAAAAAAAATTATTGAAAATGCTCGTTTTTTCACACCTTTGACTGCATCTCTATGAAGTTAAATAATAAAGTTATAGAAGAACCCCATTGTTGGTCAGTGATCAAACCCGCAGGCAGTTTAATACAACTTGCATAAACATAGAACTTTAAAAAAACGTTAATATTTGCTTAGAAGCTTGAGGCGTGAAACGTCATTACACTTGAAATAAAGCCGCGAGCATTCAAGAAAATATTTAAGTCATTAGAAGTTCTATTTTATGTAAGTTTTATTCTTCTTCTGTAGCTTCACTATTTCCATTCAAACTAAATATTATTTTTTACTTTTTAGTTCCATACTTCATTTAGTTTCGTTTTTTTACGTTCAGTTTTTCATTGCCAAAAAGATGCCAGTAAAAAAATAATATTTAGTGTATGATTAAAGTGATCAAAGACGCAGGCAGTAAATACTCAATAAACACTTACATAAACATAGAACTTTAAACAAATGTAATATTTTCTTCGAAGCTTAAGGCGTAAAACGTCATTGTACTTGAAATAAAGCCTCAAGCATTTAAGAAACTATTTAAATTATTACAAGTTCTATGTTTATGTAACTTTTATTCTTCCGTATCTTTACTATTTAACTTCATACGGTAAATATAATTTTTTACTTTTTAATTCAATACTTTAGTTTATTTAGTTCAATAGTTTATAAATAAAAGCTTGTTTTTAACGAGTTTTTTTTACGTTTAGTTTTTCATTGCCAGGTTAGGATTCCGTTAAGACAATCGTGCATCATTCAACGTGGGTGAATTAACCTGGTCTACAGGAGAGGAGTTGAATGGCTTCCTGAAGGCCATCCTGGCTGGTGATCGTCGAGGATTTCCAGACGGAATCCGGAGTGGTTGATCTGCTGCGATCGTTGTGCGGGACCCGTAGCCGAGTGCGTTCCTGGCGGGGCCATTCGTTGATGTGACGACAGTCCCACGGCATTGACCATCGTCGCATCGTGCTCTCGGTCGTGTTCCCGGACATCTCAGCAGCCGCAGTTTCCGACCATCTCCTCTGGACCTTTTAAAGTTGACATTGGTTCGTGGAACGGATGTTACTTAAAGTTCTGTCTGCCTCATTCGCGAATGTCTTCAACTATACGGATGAAAAACTGATCCAGGATGGAAAAGAGGTTATGCAGACCTGCAGGGGAAAGAGCGGAAACGGCAGCGGCGATCTATGGCAGTTTTGCTGGATGGACCTGGAGGAAACGCGAGTTGGCGAGCTGTAGAGGCGTTCGAAGCATTGCTGAAGAGCCGCTATGTCGCACTCGGTCTTTCCGGTCCGGGGGCACGAACACTCGGCCATCCCACCTATTGACAATTTATCGTCAAAGAGAAGTCGAGCGTGCATCTGTTTTATTTCATAACCGGATATGTCCATATGATTTCATCCAAAAGCAGAGTTGTCCACCATTTTCATTCAAAACCGAACTTGTCCAAAATAAAAATAAAAATAAACACATGGTTGTTAGTGATTTTATTAAACTATAGCCAGGTCCAGGCTTTTTTTATCGGCGAAAACACGATTCTGAGGGGTGCAACCTCCCCTCAGAGTGAAGCATGTCAAGGGTTGATCGTTCCGTTCGATCCGCTTGCAGCCCACCGATTACAGTTAAACAGAAACGAACATTCTCCTGACGCAAAACGATTGGAAATCCACTACGGATACATTGCAAAAAACAGAATTATTTTCATTTAATTCAATAAACTAATTTATATTAGTTAACAAAATAATTAATTAACACAATAAAGTTACATTAATTAATTAATAAAATAATTAATTAACAAAATAAAGTTCGGTTAATGAATTAATAAAATAATTATTTTTATTTAAAATAACTTAATAAATGTAATTTATTTAATTAATTTTTTTTTATGTTTCTTGCACCCTGAATTTAAAAGGGGTGCGTTGCATTGAACATCGTGGATAATTTTTTGAAGGAGGGAGGTAGCGAATATTATTTTCTCACATTCAAAGGTTTATGAGAAGAAAATTTTCGTCAAAAGCTCAAAATTACATCGGTTATACGCGAAAAACGTGTTTTCGTATACTTTTGAAGATTTTCAATGAAAATTGAGGATTTCGCGGGCAATAAGTGGTGAATTCGCATTTTGGGGTTGAAAGATAGCGAAATGGACTTGTAATTGTTTCGTAATCAAATTTGTTTCGCACCCTGGCCAAAGAAGGATTTCTTCACTCAATCACCGGTGACTTCTTTTTTGTTTCGTATTGAAGTCTTTCGTAAACATTTTCCCTAAAAAATGCAGTTTGATTCATCGAGCTGCGATTATTTTTCAATTTGTTTGCATAATTTCAAATTCGGAGCATCGATTTTCGTGAATTTTTCCATCCTCTGGCATCCATCTTCAGCATGCACATTTAAAATACAGAAAAAAACGATTGCGATAAGCAACTTCAACTAAGGGGTGGTTTACCCCCGTAAGCACGCTATCCGCAAAAAAATGCAAAAAGACGTAAGCTTTTATTTTATTCTTCAGAGTGTTTCTGTTTTGTAAAATTTAATCCACCAATTTCGATTGTGGGGTGGGAAAAAGGGATCATCCCTTAATTTCTGTTTTTTTTTCAATGCACTCATAGTGGATTTTTTTTATCGTTGTGCACGCGACTAATTTTCGTTCCTGTTTCACTGAAACCGGTTGCCATTTGCGGAAAAAACGGCAAAATCAACCCTTGACATGCTCCACTCGAGGGGTGGTTGCGACCCTTGAACTGGTTTTTTCACCTTTAAAAAAAATACGCCCCCAAAGTGATGTTCCTCGTCAGTAGCTGCGGAACCCAAACAAATGCCGTTACATGCCTCAGTACTAGATTCCGAAACTTTAGGTTTCGCTCACCCAAGCATTCGCAGCATGCGACGCAGAATTGGTATTGAAGATTAATGAAGGTCAGTAGATTGTCTCGTAGTATGTCCTGCAAACAAGAGAGCCGTTGATAACTCGGTGAAGACACAAAGTCGATAAAGCAACCAGAAGCAAGGTACCGTGCGCCGCAAGGTCACACCGCGAGCGTGACAAATGTGCGACGCAAATGTACAGACACCCGAGTACCCTCGCGTGCGATCCATTTTGAGGACAATTAACGAGGTTACAATCCGTTTCTATGATTCTTTGCAAACCTCTGCGGCGCGTGCGATAGTGATCGAGGCGATCTCGTACCGGCGTGAATTTCCACGTATCCGGGGATGATTTTTGCGCAGTTTATTCAAATCCTAACCTCTATCGTCCCACCTCGAAATTCCAAACGCGTTTTTATCGGCAGCGATCGAACGTAATTCGACGAAACTTTGCGAGTCGATGCGCGACGATGGCACGAAAACAATGGTTGTCGATTAGATCGTACAAATGATCTCGATATGATCGATATATAAATGTGTATGTACGTTAAAGGGCCAATCAAGCGACGACGCCATCTTGGCGTGCTTCGGCTCTCCGCCGCTAGGATCGCACGCGGCCCGGGTCGAGACGAAAAAGTTACAAAATAGATTTATCGACAGGCGGACTAACTGACTTGTTTGTCGGCGTCGTTTTCCCGGGTGTCGTGGTCTCGGAGGGCCGCGACGACGTGATGCTTGACGGTGTTGCTCGCGACGCCGGTCGCTCGCGATAATTCCTCCCATCCAGCGAGACACTGTCCGCTCAGTCGATAATGGACCACGGTATCGTGGCTCGAGAGCAGCGCCTGCAGCGATTGGGCCAACTTCGTACCAGCCGAGCACAGGCCATTCAGCATCTTTTTTTTTTCGCGCAAACCAATTCAGTCATCCATCAAATTCCAATTGAACGAATAAGTATAATGACGAAGTATAGCGAAGGCGCGATCGGTGGGCAGCTTCGGCGCTCCGCCAAATGCGCTGGCCGGGGCTGACACTTGGATGGGTGACCGTTCGGCCGCTCATTGAATTTCGTAGACTACCGAGCGGGACGCCATTTTTACCAAGTTTCCGAAGATGAAGGCAACCGGAAACTCGGTGAAAACGGTAGCCTCCTGTATCGGCACGGGTTTTACGGAGATTACCTAAGCCCTCGTGCAAACGCTGTACAGCAGTGGGGGATAGCACGATATCCGAGGCGCCAAAATTTGACCGTTGATTCTTGATATTTGGAACGAAATAATGCGAATTTCAAGAATAAAAAATTGCCGTTTCGGCTTCCTTAAGGAATTATGAGCGGTAATTGGAAATACGCAAAAATTCGACGATTTATGGTGGCTCATGGGTACAATATCTTTATCCTATTACAAACAATGGAAATTGACCGAGCGAGCTTCAACAAGTATTTGTTTGGTATCAAGGGCTCTAGGGCAAAAAGTTATTCTCTTATTTGTTCAAGACCCAACCTCGGCGCATGTAGGCCGTTTAAGTTACCCATAATACACCACGTGGAGGTTGCCTGCTTAGTATTTCTGGCTCTGATAAGGGTCGTTTTAGTATTTCTTTGTACATATGTGCGTATGTTTGAGTTTGTTTAGGTTGGAGCCTTAAAAGTCCGAAAAGGGATGAACTGTATACTTTTGATACCTCTTTGGACTCCTAGCGGTTAAAAGTAGTACTTTACTCTCTGTCTAGTCGCACCTATAAGCGAGGAAAACATGGTAGTGGTACTTAACCCTCAATCCATGCATCTGGGTCGGTTTCGTCCTACCCAAAAACATTTTCTTCGCCGGTTGCTGAACATTTAATGAAAAAGATATTAAAAATAAGAGAAAATGCTGTTATCCCGTGAGAAGTACGGCCTAAAGAATGACCATGAAGTTTTTCAGATATTGAGGGTTAAGATACATTACTGGCTTCTGAGACACTGTTGAAGCTATACCAGGTGTAGAAGTATGAAACCGGAATTCCCCTCTAGATGGCGCTAGCCAACAGTTTAGGGACCGTAAGACCGCTTCTGCAGCGCCATCATCTCCCTCTAACAGCTGACGACGATTTTCAACACACAACAACCCAAGTTCCCTACACCGGCATATTTTCCCATAACCTTAAACATATCGAGTTTTGTGCCTACGAAGTACGACTTGCGGGCAGCATTGGTTCCATGCTTCTACACCTGGTGTATTTCCAAATTACCTTGCCTGATGATCCTTGAAATGTTCAAATTCGACAAAATCGTCATTTTCGATAACGAAAAATTCTAAATTGAACGCAAAATAAGCGAAATATTAACTTTCACCACACTTCGTATTTTCTTTATTTGGACTCGAAAATCCTAAATTCACCGTCAAATATTGGCGCCTAGGATCTCGTACGCTTGTCCAGTAGTGCAATGGGAAGCGACTGGCTGCGTGGAGGACATTCCGGGGGATCTTTGAGGATATACGGAACTGACCAATGGAGGGTAACGATGCAAGGAGTAGGAAAGATTCCCATGCGTTCCCACGTGAAAAAGGCTACGGTCCCGTTTTTCGGCGAAGAAGAAATACCGAATCGTTCGATCGTTTGATTAATCGTCGAGGCTTCTCACCTGCAGATAGGTGAGCCAACTCCCGAGGCACTCGTTCACCTCCATTTGGCTCTTCGAGACTGGATTGTCGCCGTTGGTTTTCGAATCGGCGCCGCCCTCGGCCATGTCGAAGTCGACGCCGCGGTTTCTCGCGCTTGCGTACCACCTACCCCTCGCCCTTCACCGCCGCCACCCCGATTATCGAAACTTTCGCGACTCGTTTCACCTGTTCAACATCACCAGACACCATCATCGTCGCGCCGTTGAGGGACGCCACGTCCGTTATGCATGCTCCGATGAAGAATCTCGACAGCCGACCAACCCCAACGTGTATAAGGGTGGAAAAAACAAACAACGAACTCTACCGGCTCTATCGAATTAAACGGCATTTTGCACGATTGAGCAAAAAGTCGCCACGTTACTGACCGCGGCCAATCAATGACCGTGTTGGGATGAGCAAACAAAAATGTTTTGACAACCTAATGGTCCAGCAGCATCCGCGGAACGGTCGGGAGACACGCTCGTAATTTCGCGGCTAAAAAAATCGGCCGCAACGGCCCGCACGCTGATTTGCCCGATATTTCTGACCGTTGCTTCTCTCGCGTGTAAATTACCGAACGATAATTGGAGGAGGACGAGGGAGAAAACCGAAGGGGGGAAAACGGGTGTGGAAAAGAGATGGATGACTTGTTGCGGGGAATACTCACATTTTTTTGTAAATTCTCGCGCATCCGTTGGTCGGGCCGCGAGGCCGTGAAAAACGTCGGGGATGGCACTGAACGGTGTATCGACGTGAGACCATAGCGGCCACCGGCACCATGATACCGTCAATCCCGCTTGTATACGTGCGTATACGCGTACAGCAGCGCGGCAACTCGCGATATATTCCCGGCACGGAAATATGTCGCTGTACATGCGCACACTACTCTCTCTCTCTCTCTCTCTCTCTCTCTCTCTCTCTCTCTCTCTCTCTCTCGCCTTCTTCCACTTCGCGCCCGATCGGTTCGTTCCATGTATATAACGACCGAGCATTTTCTCGAGCTGGTTCCAATCTGCGAGCACAGATGAGGCCACGAGCTTTTGTGCTCCTGGCCGGCATAAGCGAACTCGTTGTTATCGTGTACTCAATGGAAAAAGAAACAGGCCCTCGGTAAATTACGGAACGAGTACGATTTAAAAAATTTATTTTGTCGAAAATTTTGTGAGGAGATAGCTGACCTAAATTGTGAAAGTGAATAATAACAATTCATATAGACAATTAAGGGGCCAGTCCAATTTGAAAATTTCGAAAAATCGATTTTTTTTACTGTTTTCGAAAGTACATTCAGAAATATTGGTACGGTGCAGGAATTGCCGATTGAGTTTAGGTAAGTGTTTTCATAGTATAAACTTCAAACGCGTTTTTCTCGAAACAACGTTTTCAAAATCTGACCGATTCTCTTGAAATTTGAACCACAGATTGTAAACATGATTCGCAACAGGGTGATCCTCGATGGTTTTAAAATTTGGATTTTTATTCTTTTTTTTTGCGACAAGTTGCGAAAAAGCGCGTTTTTTTTTACTTTTTTCGTTTTTTATCTGCGATTCTTTTATTCTTTAATAAAACTTTATATCCGAGGGTCATTTTGTAGCTGGTGTCATACTGAATCTAATGGACTTTGATTTTATTGTTTCGGACAAGCCGTTGCCGATTTGTGATGAAGCTACCTATTTTTGAGGCGCTACGTTAAACTATAGTTTTTGTACTTAAAAATGAATAAAAATTAATTCAATATTTTTAAAATGTATTCCAAGACTTTATTTATCAAGCCCAACAACTTTTATATTCATATCTTTTATAAAATCCTCAAAAAAAAAATCGCGGAAATAGCCTTTTTTTCGTGACTCCATAGTGGACTGGCCCCTTAAATAAAATTATGGTATAAATGAAAAAATTAATGTGCACGTATCTAAATGAATTGCGTTTAAGTGTGTTTTGTAAATATTTAAACCTATTTCGTGTTTGCAAATTATTGTCACATTTATCATTTTATATATGCTTCATATTAATGAATTTCTTTCGAATGAAATGAGGGTAGAGATGAATGAATAAATAATAGCGGCATTTGAACACATTGAAAAAATGCAATGTTTATATGTTTATAAATTTATATTGATATATTTATACATTTATAGTGACATATTTATACATTTATATTGATAGATATTTATATAGGGTGCCTCAAAATGACCTGACTGAAGATTTAATATAAGTTACAAACATGGAGGTTATGTGTAGAGCCCAATATCCGGTAAATGGCCGCCTCGTCCCTGTTTGCAAACGATCACACTTCTGACGAAATTTGCAATAACATTTTGGCATAATTGCGGACTAATTTAATTAATGGAGGCCAACTAATATCATCGCGGCATGAGATAACACGACCATGAGACTTCATCTGCAATAACTATACAGTAACAATGCAGCAAATAACAATTTCTATGCGTTGCTTCATCGTGTAATTCTCCATGACTAAACCTCAATACTTCCTCATGCCTCAATGATTAGTAATGTTCGGCACAAAAAAATGGTGCGCAATTTCAAATGTCAGGTCATTTTGAGACACCCATTACATGTATACTTATATATTTGTACATATATATTTATATACTTATACATGTATGTATAAGTATATAATAATATATGTGTGTGTTTATATTTATATGTTTATACATGTCTTTGAAATAAATTGGTTGTTCGAATTTTTATTTGGGGTGATGATTTCCGAGGGTTGACTATCGCTGTAGCACACTTGTTAGCATTTTTAAGGATGTTGAGTCCCTATGAAACATGTTAATGTTAATTGTTCAATAAATAGCTTCACAATCGTCATGAAATTTTTACACGACCTCCTGAATCCTTCATGAAAAAACATACCAAATTTTCAGAATTCTATCATCATTACTTCAACCTCCTTACGGGTTGAAATAAAAAATTATAAGAAAATTCTGAAAATTTGGTATGTTTTTGTATGACGTATTTAAGAGGTCGTGTTAAAATTTCACGACGATTAGGAGGAAGCTCGTTATTAAAAAATTAACATTTTGTTAAGAACAATTTTTAAAAGGAATTTTAAAAAATGTATCAATGAACTTCGTTTTGTTTCCGTTGCTTTCGGTATATTGTAGATATTACAAAATTGGGAGGGCAAAAAAAAACTTATTGCAAAGTTACATCAGTTTCCATAAGACAACATTTAATTGGTGAATGTTAAGTGTTCAATAACGAGCTTCCTAATTGTCGTGAAATTTTTACACGACCTCCGAAATACTTCATACAAAAACATACCAAACTTTCAGAATTTTATTATCATTTGCGATTTGGGACTCAACATCCTTAACGCCCGTCTCGAATGAAATGTCGACCACCGGAGAGATCGCCAAAGAGCTATAATAATTGTATGATCGAATAACCACGAGGCAATAATCTTTTCTCCGCGTGAAAGGTTAGCGAGGATCTTCGGCTCTCCAGTCTACAAGCTTTCACAAACTCTTCAGAGACTTGCGTGTCGCGATTTGCGTAAAGTATTATTTTTAATCATGCTCCATCCATTTTGCTCGAAATGGATCTACTGGAACTTGCGAAAACGTCAAAGTTGAACTTCCATAGGCCATATCGACGTCCGAAGAAAAAGTATCCTTCAATATTAATGAAAGACAATCGTTCGTCCAGTCGAGGTCCGCATTTGGCCGCGACGAGGAAGAATTTGTTTTCGCCCGCGCGTCACAGCCACCAGTGAAAGGGACTTCGTCTCGTGACTTCATCGATCGAGGGAAAAAAAAGTAGCCTGAAATAATTTGGTCGGATGACAAAATCGCGCCAGTCGTCGAACTCCAACGGGGATCTGGAAACCGCCATACTCTCCGCTCCTCCACCAAGCTGTTGGTGAATCCGCATATTTGCGTGCGGGTACACTTCATACACTTTTATCGTATAAATATATCAGGAGAGGGCAGTGGCGATCTTCTGCGTCTTTTGTGACGAGAGAAAGAGAGAAAAAAATTACAAGACCTAAAGAGAGAGATCAAACTTGCCAGTGAGAGAGGCAGAGAGAGAGAGAGAGAGAGAGATGGGGACGGTGAGATGAAAAAGATGAAGGTGGCTTAACGGTAAAAGCAACGAGTGTTATAACCTTATAGGCCAGTTGGAAAAGGCCCAGACATAGATATAGCGAGAGAGAGGGAGAGAGAGCGAAAGGCAAGAGTGGAAAGAGACACGCGATAAAAAGGCTCAGACATCCACCGACCGCGACCACTGGACTTTTTTGTAATTTTTTTTTCCCCTCACGACACGTGATACGTACTGGATGTATGTAAATCAAAAACCGCGCGTGCTTCCCCGATCACACTAAGAGCACGTGTGTCGCAGCGATCGTTTGCGCATGCGCAATAGATCCCGTCCGAAAGCGAGAGAGAGGCAGCTACCAGCTGGAGATAACTATATATCGCCATTCCTGCACTCCTGTACTGTAACGATAGCCTGACCAAAAAACCACATCACCCGATAAGCGTGTTCATTTCAACATTATCGTTGTTATTATTACTCTCGATACGCTGTGATTATAAATCGTTAGCACTGTTGGGGACGCAGACCAGGATCCAGATAGCTCGTAACTGATCATGGCGATCGAGGTTAAGCTTATACATGCGTGAAAAACCATTTTCACAATCGCTCGATTTCCTTGTCGGTGAGGGAGGAGAGAGATTTTTTTTTAAGGACGTTGAGTCCCTATGAAACATGTTAATGTTAATTGTTCAATAAATAGCTTCTTAATCGTCATGAAATTTTTACACGACCTCCTGAATACTTCATGTAAAAACATACCAAATTTTCAGAATTCTATCATCATTACTTCAACCTCCTTAAGGGTTGAAATAAAAAATTATAAGAAAATTCTGAAAATTTGGTATGTTTTTGTATGAAGTATTTAAGAGGTCGTGTTAAAATTTCACGACGATTAAGAAGCTCGTTATTAAAAAATTAACATTTTGTTAAGAACAATTTTTAAAAGAAATAAAAAAAAAAAATGTATCAATAAACTTCGTTTTGTTTCCGTTGCTTTCAGTATATTGTAGATATTATAAAATTGAGACGTCAAAAAAAAAACTTATTGCAAAGTTACATCAGTTTCCATAAAACAACATTTAATTTGTGAATGTTAATTGTTCAATAACGAGCTTCCTAATTGTCGTGAAATTTTTACACGACCTCTGAAATACTTCATACAAAAACATACCAAATTTTCAGAATTTTATCATCATTTGCGATTTGGGACTCAACATCCTTAAGCGCTAAAGATCGAGTGGGTAAATGAAAATAAGAAAGAAAAATCGGATTCGTCGATGTTTGGGATGCTGCTAGGCTAGTTGCAATTTTTTAACAGCTTTATTTATGAGGATCATATTTCCAAGCTATTCATTTTACAGAATTCAGGGACACCACAGAGGTGTGGTGGATGATTCAGAGTAGAGCATAAAGTGTTACAGCCCGTGCAGAAATTATCGTAGGTATCCAATTGGATTCCCATACTTGTCCTCAGCTTATGGGGATCCAATAGATCATAGCATTGAATTCCTATGCTAAAACGTCACACCTGTACATTGGATTCTAATCGGGACTGCCCATTGAAATTGAATGTGCGAATTCAATTTGAATCATGAAGGATTCCCACATTATCGAACCGAATCCGATACGATTGTTCGTGGATCCCATCGCATTCGGTACGTTGAATTTTCTGAACGAAATTAATGGATCTTGCAAAAGTATAAATCTCCTCTTAAGGCGAGACCGCACTGTGACGGGTAACAAAATTGATTTTTTTCGCATTTTCTCAAAGTATACGTATTCAAGAATATGTGGAAAAAAAATCGAAGCTAAAATATTGGAAACTGTCGAAGGTACAGACGATTTAGTGAAAGCAGGTAGCGCAACGATTTACGTATACCACAACTTTCAATCGCGTTTTTCTCGGACCGACTTTTTAAGGCCTGGCTGGAATCATAACTCTAGCTATAATTGTCCGATTTTCAATTGTAAAAAATAAATTGCCTACTTGCAGTAGCTATCGTTCGACGTAGTTGTTTTTTTTATATTCAGTACTTTTCGAAGGCTACGAACATGAGTAAAAAAAAAGAGAAAAAAGGCCCGTGTTGACACTTATTTTGAAATGGCCACCATTTTGTTAATTTTCATTAAAAAATCCTCCGTACACCTCTACAATTTGTCATACGGATTAGTAATGTTTTTGGTTTTTTCTTTCAGACAATTTTTGGAGGAATAGAACTGTCCACCGTCAGGCGCTATGTTTTTAGACATTATTTTGCAATGACCAAAAACATTATACTAAAAAATGAAACACAAACATGAAAATAATTAATTTACGTACATTGTAAGTCATTTGAATGAAGGAAAAAAAATCGGACTGATTATCGAATTTTCTTTTCTTTTTAAGCGATGAAAATCAACCATTTTCAAGCCGGACACACTGGACTGGTCCGTTAAGATGTAGGAATGTGGGGAAAGAAGCAGGTATAGCGGTATCAAATGCAGGGTTTGTAAAAAGAAGTGGAAAACTTAGTGGGAAAGTGACAACGAAACGTCAGTGGAGTGTATAAGTTTAGAAATAAGACAATCTTCTAAGGGGAAACATATATGTCGGGGAGTACTTTCAATGTAAACACCCTAAAAGGGGATAACTGGAATAATAAATACTACATTAAACATGTAATTTAATAATATTATATATAAAATATAAGTACATAGCTTTGCTCATCTGTATATAATGTGTACAATTTTTATGTATTATTTTTTTGAACAGTTCAATATATTACGCTCATTTTCGAAAGAATATATATCTTCCCTTCTTTTCGCGACGTATAATTGGAGAAGTCCCGAACCGATTTTGATCAATCCTCCATGGGAACACCTCCCGTAATCTCGAATAGGATTCCGGCTAAGGTACAGTACGCTACCTCCTTAATTACAATTACGATGAGCAAACGTAGAAACATACAAATTCATAAGCACGCGAACTGCAACAAAATACAAGCACAAACGAATAATCAACTGCACGAATTGTCAAACGAACAAACAAAGTAAACAAATAAAATTTTACGAATTCCCGAGTGCTGAGTAATTTTTTATTTTCTACGAATGGTGTTTGCAGTTTTTATTATAGCGAAAAATGAATTAAAAATGTTACGATATACAGCAAAAAACCAAATGAAACATTTAATAAAGAGTGGTAAGTAATAAGCTGTGATTTTCAGGACTGGTCGTTCCTCTCAAGGTCCAAATTCGTCAGTAGTGTTTAAAATGATATATTATTTATTATTATTATTTTTATCATATAAGGAATCATGACAGGCAGCAACTCCAAGACGCCTTTGTAAATCTCGATCAACATGTCATTTTCGTACCATAATCTGGGCCGAGTGATTGATCTTTGTATCTAGCATTTATTTAATGCACCCGCGCAATAACACAATTATTATGGTGTTGCATCGTTGGAACGAATGCAAAGGAAATCCTTCTATGTTTTTCATTTATTCATTTTCATTACTATCTAAACTTCTTTTTTTGCAGTTTTAGGTTATGGTTCCTTAATGAGGATCTCCGAAAATATTTCAATGATGTTTGTAGCCTAAATGTGCAAAAAAAAAAAAAAATAATTGGACAACACAAAACAAAAAAAATTTCGTTGCATTCCAACGATGCAAACTTTAATACCATACCTCATGCATCGCAGAATGCATTTCAGCACGAGAAAAAAATACTTTCAGGTACAACAATTAGAGACGTTGGGGTTTTTTCGCAGCCGAGTATAATATACTTATGGAGCAGCAAGTCTAATCAAATAGAGATATAAAATAATACCTTGTAGGCGGAAGTGAGGATTGTGAAACAACAATTAAAAGTATATCCCGACTTGTCTCATGCCGCAATTTATCATGTCAAGTGTGATGATGAACGAATGTTGGATTTTTCTCTTTTCCGTATCCTCGAATGAACTTTCTCCCGGTGCAGTTTGCGTTCGGTGGCTATTAGAACATTAATTGATCGTCCATTTTTTATCGTCTTCGTAAGCGCATTTTAACGGGGTCCTAAAAATGGCTCTTTGTCCCTCGGGTCAATAGCACAGACGAGAATCTTCCGGTCATATTCCTACGACACACTTTCACGGAGTAGATAGAATTTGTACAATAATTATAAAAGGCGATATAAAAGATAGTCAAATGCTAACTCGAAGAATTATTGCGTAGTTCGTTGGCGGAATTGTTGCTTAAATGTACTGCGGTGTGGAGGGGCGGGTTTTAAGGGGCTACATCTGCCTGGAAACCTGAAAAATGGCTGAATTCCGATTTTATTTTCTGGGAAACGGTTGGTGAAAAGAAATGCATTTTTCTTAATACAAAGATACGTATATAGACCACTAAATATTCATTGGTAGGACTAGAGCTTTCGCGCGGTGAATTTAAAAATTATAAAGCGTAAAGTTCATGGGTGAGAAGTGGACGAAAAAAAATTGATTTTTTAATGAAATTTTGTACTCTTGGGAGGCTTGAGCGACTTCTAAATATTTGTTGACGACTCGCAGCTTCCGCGACAATTATCTTTTTCTTTGAGAGATATGCATGCCCTTGGAATTTAAAGAAAATCGATTTTTGGTTTATTTTATTTTCTTCTTGCGTAGAGTCATGACTTTGATTTGGTTCAAAGATTTTGTAAAACTTCCAAAAATTGACCGAGTTATGACGATTTTAGTGGCGTAGGTCAGACCGTCCCGTTGCGTTACGACTCTAGCGCTGCGCGGTGCATTGCATGGTTTCTAAGGGCATTGCCATGACTTTGTCCAATCAGGCGTTTGATGCAGGTGCAGGAATCGCAGATTGAAGGTACGAAAAAAATTGTGATTTTATCTCAAGCAACTAGTCCATACACCAAGGCACTTTCTTACAATTAAATTTTTCAAATCACAATTGGGACGAAAAAGTGCAGTTCATAGATAGAAATTTTTAATAAAAAATGTTTAATTTTTTTACTAGCTCTATTGCTAATGGAGATATAAGAAACGAAAATGAATGCATCACCTTTCACTCATCGTTTCGTCCCTTTCACTCATCGTTCCGTCTTTCTCATAAAAATGCTCCCTGTTCATATCTCCATTACTAATGGAGCTAGCAAAAAAAATGAAAGAGACATTTTTTATTGTCAATTCGAAAAGAAATATCGTTTATTTCAAACTTTTTTCTACGAAATACACTTTTTCGTCACAGTTGTTATTATAACAATTAAATTGTTTATAACAAAAAAAACGATCCTAGAACAAATTAAATGTCCTATTCGTATTGCCCGCACCCGAAACCTGCCGAAGAACTGCCGAATATATTGAGCAGAACTAAACATTAATACGAAAATTGTATACGGAAATAGTGGATTTAGTACGTTTTCTTTGCTTGCGTTTATGGCGAAAGTATACTTTGCAATTTTGCGTACGTCATATCTCAAAATCTAATCGTCCGATTTTCTTCAAATTTGGATCGGACATATTTTATAACACATTCAATCGACTGACCCGATGATTTGTTCGTATGATCTTCCGTTCGTTAATAATAAACGTTTACAGTCGTTATTTTTGGTCGACAATTGACCTTTTCTTCAAAAACAGTACAATTTATGCAATTTTTTAAATTTCGCAAAATTATCCGGTGAGTTTGTAGCTTTACCATTGTACTAGAAGTATATTTTTCCATTTTTGACGTTACATAAATCCACTTGCCGGAATACGCGACCGAGCCGTGCGGAGGCTACAGCCCTGAGATTAAATAACATTAATAACTACGTTGTTTGTATATATTTTGCAATTAAAGAAAAGGTGACATGTCGAGACTATGTACTATCTGTGTGCAAGAGATGGATCTTATCATCCCAATACCTGAGACGAAAAAGAATATTGAAAATCCATCGGTTTTTTCAACCCTAAGGTTATGCATACCCCTTAAGGGCTTAGGCCACAGTAACGGGTATAAAATCATGTCCGAATTTAACAATGTTTTGTTCGTGCGCAAAAGTGATTCACTCATAAAATTAATTACACATCTATTTATTCTGAATATCAAGCTATTAGCATTTATTTTTTCGATATACGAAATGGTTGACTACATGTTTTTTCTTTTGTTATTTTTTTTTAGGCGTTCCGCGGCGTGACATTTAGCATCCACAATTTTTTACCTAGAAGAAAAAACAAAAATTCTCGTCAATCTACATTAGAATACCTAGAGAAGTACGTACGGAATTGAAAAAATATTGTTTTATTCAAAAGTTGTAGGTATTTGAACTTAAGAAATGAATTTTCGGTGAAAAATTTCTTTATAACTGCTCATAAACTGCTTATAAAGTGAAAAGTTTTCGATTAATCAGATATTCCACACATACTTCTCTGCGAAATGCAATTAGGAACATAACTTTTAAATTTGAAGTAAATCGAGTGAAAATTGTTGAAGTTATTTGTCACGCCAATTGGAAAAAAGCTGTTTCGAGAAGTTTCGAGTAGTCGGCCATTTTGTACATCGGGAAAAAAATATACTTTCTAACAGCTTGATATTCATGGTAAATAGATGTGTAATTAATCTTATGAGTGAATCACTTTTTCATACGAAAAAAAAATTGTTAATTGTATACCCGTTACTGTGGCCTAAGGCCTTCAAAAAGATAATTCGATGTCGAGAAAGAGGGGGAAAAAATGGAGCTCAAAATTGTGCCACCCCAATATAGCCCCTTAATTTGCGAAGCCACTGTCCAAGAGACGCGAGGCATGACTTCGTGCTCGAGCCAGTAGAAACGACCTTTTCCACTGTCAGGATAACAAGCGCACTCGCGACCACCGAGCCTCCATCCAATGGGCTCACGAGAGTGTTTTGGAATGGAACCTAAGAGTGAGTGTCCAAGATTCTCAGCACCGAACGATATCTCGAGGTTTGCCCTACCGCCTCGCGCGTACTTTCATATTGTACACACGTATACGTATCCCATGGTAGACACGATATTCCAGCGTGAAGTGTGGTGATCGAGGCGGACGAGGTGGCCGGGAGGAAAAGTTCGAGGCAGAATTGTTGCGGAGGAGCGCGCTCACTTTGGAGGCTCGCACTCCGCGATCGACCGGTGAACGGAACGGATCGTTGCTACCAACTTTCTTCCCAGTTATCATTCTTCGATGGCGATACGTCATCAGCCCAAAAAGAGCGAATATTGATACGCGAACTATCCCGTCCGGTGTGGGGCCTTTTTTTGTCGTCCACGTGATCGCCATGATCGATCCAGATCGTTGCAGAAACGATCGAACCTGAGTTCATTCGATCTTCTCGTTGTGCAGAACAATCGCGCGTGTATGTGGCCATTTTTAGTGGGGTACCATTTTTATTTCGAAACCCGAAGGTGTTGAGGGCCATTTTTAGTGGGGTACCATTTTTATTTCGAAATCCAAAGGTGTTGGGGGCCATTTTTCGTCGGGTACCATTTTTATTTCGAAACCCAAAGGTGTTGCGGGCCATTTTTAGTTGGGTACCATTTTTATTTCGAAAGCCAAAGTTGTTGGGCGGTCATTGCGAGTGGTTCGTTTCGCCCGACCAGGATCTTGATAATCGCCCATTGGGATTATCGTATAGAAATCGATCACCTGCGCGCGCGGTCTATGTGCGCGGAACGTGGAAAAGGTCAGAGTGGAAAAGCGCGGCTCGCATGGAGACTTGAATGCCCGAGTGCGCGTCGATAAGCGGGGAGGGCGGAAAGTACGAAGCGCGATGATTTTTTTCAGCCCTCTAATCGCGTGCGCTATCGTGAATGAGTGAAACCCTTAACCCAAACACACCAATTGGTGGGAGCGAATAAATTTACGAAAACAAAGAGACAGAGACTCGAACAAAGTTTCTCCGTGACCGCAGGGGAAAGTGGTTTTTCCCGATTGCAGAGAATATTTCCATTCCCTCTTCTCGAGGCTGTTTCTCCCAGCTAGGAAGCCATCGAGCTTGATCGTTCGAGGGTTTATTTTGGCCCGATCGACTTCACTTGTGAAGGCGCCAGGGATAGAAAGACAGCTCTAATTGCCAATCGAGGGGGTGCATCGAAGAGGCGGTGAATAGGGGATCAAAGTTTTGCGGTGAACTTGGTGAATGTTTTCGGTGGTGCTGCGTCGCTGAGCTGGCGCCAGGATAGGACAATTTTGGATAATATGATCCTGAAAATCAGGATCTTGGCGTCCCTGCTGGGGACTCTGACGATCGGGGTCCAAGGTAAGCCTGAATATATTTTTATTCTCCCATTCCACCATTGTCGTTATCTGGATTCCTTTTTTTCCTTATTCCTCTTCCCCTTCTCTCCTTTCCCGGCTCTAAAAACCTGTCTGAATTCCGTCCGAGTCCATTTCCCAATGACGTCCTTCGGGACTTTGCACGGGAGTGCAAAGACCCTATTTTCGGACCTGTATGAGAGACCACGCTCATTGGTAGAAATCTCCGAACGAGTATTTTCAATCGAGCTGAGCCAATACTCGGATGGGTGACCAGCTGGCTTTTCGCAGAGGTTTTCCCCAGTTTCCCTGTGCCCTGCGTGCCATTGGAGGCAGTAGCGCACGAGGAAACCCACGCCGCGTTTGATTATGAAGATTATTCCTCGGGCGACTCCTTGGACACTTTTTGCGATAATCCGCGGGAGATTGAAGCTCGCCGCAAGAGAGAATTTCCTCCGCGAAGGAGGCGGCGCAAAACCATCGCGGTTGAAACACAAGGTGGAGTACGGCTGTGCGAAACACTATCCCGGGTCCGCGAGTGAGAGAGGCAAAAAGAGCAAGAGCTGCTCGCTGAAAGAGCTCTTTCGTACCGCCCACCCGCGAGTATTTTGTTCCCTCGGTGTCCTCGTCGTCGCTTTAAACACGTCAAATCCACCGAGGTCATCCGTTACGGTGAACGCCACACGAAAGATCGCGGATATACGCGGTCTTCCATACCTGGGTACGCTGGCACTACCTGCCAAACTCTATTCACCGACCTCCAAATCAACGCCCCGAGTCTCGGTTGAAAAAACTGAACGCACTTTCAATTCTACACTCCGTGGCGTTGACACTCGGTGGCCTTCGTACGACCGCACGCATGTATTCCGGGACAAGAATTGTGTTTGATGCAAAACAGCCAAAAAGATTATGTAAATGTCGGCCTACCGGGCTTCCGGTTGATCTTGAATGGTGAACATGATGGTGAACGAAACGGTACTCAGCAGATCATTATCGATAAAATGGTACTTGGCGGATAGTTCTCGATGTAATTACACGCGGAAGATGATCTCCGAAATTCATCGACAGGTTCATTGATCAAATGGCGTGTTTGGCTTTGTCTGAATCCTTTGACAGGTACGTCGATGAGCATGGAGTTTGTTTGGGTTTGTTTGGATCGTTTGATGGGTACATTGATCATCATAGAGTTTGCTTGGGTTTGATTGTATCGTTTGATAGGTACATTGATCATCATAGAGTTCGTTTGGGTTTGTTTAGATCCTTTGACAGGTACGTTTATCATCGTATTGTTTAGTTGGGTTTGTTTGGATCCTTTAGGAGGTTTATTGATCATCGTGTAGTTTGCTCGGGTTTGTTTGGGTCTTTTGACAGGCTCTTTGATCATCGTATAGTTTGCTTGGCTTTATTTGGATCCTTTGACAGGCTCGTGGGTGATTTCATAGTTTGTTTGGGTTTGTTTGAGTCGTTTGACAGGTACATTGGTCATGATGTATTTTGCTTGGGTTTGTTCGATTCTTTAGCAGGTCCATTCATCATCCTTCAGTTTACTCGGGTTTGTTTAAGTCTTTTGACAGGTACACTGATCACCATATAGTTTGCTTGGGTTTGTTTAGCTCCTTCGGGAGGTTTATTCGTCATCATATAGTTTGCTCGAATTTGTTTGGTTCTTTTGACAGGTTCGTTCATTATCATATCGTTTGTTTGGCTTTGTTTTGATCCTTTGAAGATTCAGTTTGCTTGACTTTGTTTGGGTTCGTCGACAGGTTCATTTATCACCATATACTTCGGTTGGGTTTGTTATGGTCCCTTGACAGGCTCGTTGATGATCATACAGTATGCTTGGGGCCTTTGACAGGTTTATCAGACATTCGGGTACTTTTGTTGAATTGGACATGCTGGTCATCATTGAGTTTGTTAGGATTAAGTGACAAGTTCATTAACCATCGTGTATGGGTAATGGAACCACTTCGGCGGATTATTGAGTGGGGTCAAAAAATTCGACACGTATTTTTGTTGTTTTTGCTGCGAAAAAAACATCATTCTATGATTTGGGCACGTTCCGGAACGTATCATTCGCCAGAATAGGACGGGACGATAGTTACAGCAGAACCGGAAGCCGGAACGGCCGAATCCCTTTGTCGGACACCTGACTCCCTCCCTCCCTGCTGATGTAGCGAGGAACACGACACGAGGCTCGGGTCCTGTGACCCACTTTCGATTCCCCTGCTCTCTCTCTCTCTCTCTCCCTCTCTCTCTCTCTCTCTCTCTCCTCTCTCCCTCGCCCTTCGATTCTTGCGTAAACCGACGCTCGCACTTGTCATTTTATTTCGTTCACAATCATTCAATACCTATCGCGTACTTACAGACTGGTGGCCTCGAAGCTTGGAATTCTAGTTTGCCTCTCTACGAAGCCATCTGCTCTTTTCACCTCTCTTTCCGCCGGCAAACGAGCGGAGAACATATGCTTGGTCCGGCTTTCTGTGCTGCTGCTCTGACCAACTGTCTGATCAGACATCTAACAATTTTTCGATCAACTTTCTTCGATTTCTGCGTCATTTTTTCCGCTGATAATATCAGTGGTGATAAAAAAATGGCTTAAGCAATGTAGTAGTTCTTTTTTTAATTGAACAATGACTTGCCAATCAATGGGAAACAAACGACACTCAAATTATCTCAAAGATGTATATATGTATATATATATATATATACAGTGTGTCCTGTTATGAATGGATAATTCTGCAATTGTCGATAGGTCAGATCATGTCCTACTGTATGATAGAATTTCAGTTTTGTCAGAATCCCACGGTTTTCGAGATTTTGGGCTTTATGTTATTTTTTTAACAAAAATCATCTGCTTATGGTTTTTCGCATGCCATTTCTACAAATGATATGAATCGACAATAACTAAGCAACTTTTTGAAGTAACTGGCACGATATGCGTGGTACATTTTTTTACACCGCAAGCTTAATAAAACAATAACTGCATAATAACTAAATGAGATAAATCAAATAACCGAGAGTAGTTAGAAAACCGGCTAAAACAGTTATCATTTGTAGAAATGGCATGCAAAAAACCAAAAGCAGATGATTTTTATCTCGAAAAGCGTGGAACTTTTGCTAAACTGAAATTCCAGCATTTAGTAGGACATGATCCGACTCATCGACATATATTAGGTGTAGTAAAAAGAAATTCATCATTTTTGCCTTCAATTTCATGCAAAAATAATGGATTTCTTTTCACTGCACCTAATATACCTGAACATCCTGTATACATACCACCTCCAATTATTAGAGATCAATGATCTTCGAATCAATAAGAGATGACCAATAAGATCATAGGTATTTATGTACCCATTTACACACTTCAATGATTGTAGATCAAAACTTTTCAAATGAATTGAAGGTTACTAACAAGTTCATAATTATATATATACATCTATATATAATTATGAACTTGTATGTATGTATGTTTGTGTGTTTGTGTGTGTGTGTGTGTGCGTATATATATATATATATATATAAACATATGTGTAACCACTTTAATTATTCTCGACCAACAACTTTCGAATTAGCCTACCAATATGATGATACGCGCATGTTTGTGTGTGCCATATATATATATATCCACTTCACATGGAGTTTCTGTGATCTTACGAGGCTCATGGGATGATAGGCAAACTCCCTCCAGTCTAATCCGAAACACCGTATCATCAGAAACACGAGCATGCACACGCCGGCCTCGTGATGAGAAGGTGCAATTAAATTTCTCTCGTCCGCTCGCATATGCATTCGTTCTCCGATCACGCGATGCTCCGATTTGGCACAATTTTACGCCACCGCGTGTACGCCCGTCTTTTTCACACGCGCGCGTATACAAATTTGGAATTTCGGGAAAAAGGCCGAATTCGGTCCGAACGAAGTATAATGAGACTCCTTTGTTTCAATCGACAGCTCGAGCCCGATCGAATTGGGATTTTATATTTTTGGTGGATGAAAATAAAAGCGAGTTTAAGGATGTTGAATCCCTATGAAACATGTTAATGTTAATTGGTCAATAAATAGCTTCTTAACCGTCATGAAATTTTTACACAACCTCCTGCATACTTCATGTAAAAACATACCAAATTTTCAGAATTCTATCATCATTACTTCAACCTCCTTAAGGGTTGAAATAAAAAATGATAAGAAAATTCGGAAAATTTTGTATGTTTTTGTATGAAGTATTTAAGAGGTCGTGTTAAAATTTCACGACGATTAGGAAGCTCGTTATTAAAAAATTAACATTTTGTTAAGAGCAATTTTTAAAAGAAATAAAAAAAATTTTATCAATAAACTCCGTTTTGTTTCCGTTGCTTTCAGTATATTGTAGATATTATAAAATTGAGAGGTGAAAAAAAATACTTATTGCAAAGTTACATCTGTTCCCATAAAACAACATTTAATTTGTGAATGTTAATTGTTCAGTAACGAGCTTCCTAATTGTCGTGAAATTTTTATACAACCTCTGAAACACTTCATACAAAAAAGTACCAAATTTTCAGAATTTTATCATCATTTGCGATTTGGGACTCAACATCCTTAAACGTTGGAAATCGCGCACACGTTTATCATGGCAGATCGAAATCCCGTTGTTTGCTTAACGGGTTGCACCTAGCTCGTGGCCGAAAAAAAAGGAATTTTCGTTAATCTTTTCTGGGAATAGGTGTGTAGGTTTTTAATTTGTTTTTCCACTTTGCAGAGTGTGGTTTTCAATACTTTTCATAATGTTTGCATTGAAAAGTATTTCTAAAGTTGGTAGGTACAATGGCTTGTGCAGATCGCTGTTTGAAAATTGTTTTCCGCGCGGTGCTGACTGATGCTCGGACACAAATTATCCGAAATAAACAAAAGCGAACGCATTTAGTTTAGCATGAAATTATCTAGTACCTGGAGGAAGGATTTAACGCAGTATAGATTTTTTTTTAATGGCTGCAGTGAAAAATGAAAGCATCGATTCACGGTGTGAAAAGGCTCTATTTTTGTTGATACAAAAAAAAACTAAGCATCGAGAAAATGCCTTCTTTCAAGCATTGTTTTTTGTTTGGAAAATTTGACGTTGATCTGTGCAGTGATTTTTTAGATATCGTGGTCGTCGATCTAAAACCGTTTGATTTTTTTCTTTCGGATGATCCATCTCCGAGATTTCATCAACAGCGCAAACGTACAATTCTTTTAGGACATTTTTTTAACTACCATTTTCGTCTATAAATAGTGACTGAAATAAACAAACAAATTTTTTAAATGTATTTCGAAAGTGTATTTATTAAGTGTAACCACTTTTATATCAATATCTATAATATAAACTTATGAACAAAATTAACGAAAATACCCTTTTTTAGCGTGTAAAGTGAGACCCCTTAAAGTTTGAAATATAATACTGCGTTCACTCGCCCCGCCGACTGTAAGAAGCTCTAGACCATTTAATTTTCGGAATATTTCGATGAAATTTTTCGGAAGGTAGCTAAAAGGTGGCACTACCGAATGAATATATTTTGGGAAAATGCACTTTTTTACTCACCTAGGTAGATGTAACTAATCCAAGGAACTAATGGATCGCGAGATAAATTCATGTTTTCGAAGAATCTTACGACGCGACGTTCCATTCTTACAGTGTCCCTACATACGTGTTACGAATATAATGTAATACGTATGTATCGTTGTTCGTATACGCGTTTATTGCAGTTCACATCCTGGGCGTAGGTTCGAGCCCGGATAAAAGCTGGTCCGCATTATCTGTGGGATAGACGTAACATTTAGGATCGTGTGGTAAGCCACGTACGCGAAAGAAAGGAAGAAAGAAACGGCACTATGCATCGCTCCGAGATATTTATAAGCGCCAGAACTGACACGCCGATTCGCCTTCTTTCTCGCATCCACGTGTACGAAAGCTCCCGCGCTTACAGACGTTTGCCCGTGTTGCAAAAGTACTCCACTCTCGCAAATGAGTTCCGATGTTGCGAGTCAGATATTGTTGGGTCCGCACGAGCGAGAAAAAGATCGCAGGGCCCTGTACGAATATATAAAGGGTGTCTCAAAATGACCTGACATTTCAAATTGCGCGCCAATTTTTTTGTGGCGAACATAGAGTAGTAATCTTTGACACCTGGTGTCGGGAAGTATTGAGGCTTAGTCATGAAAAATCGTCGTCAAATAAGGGGTTACTTTGAACAGGTTTTGGAAGCTTTTTGTAGGTAACTTTTTTGTACATCCTAAATTCCAACTTTTTTTGGCTCCAATGGAACAATGTGTCCTTTGGCTATCAAATGTGTAAGAAAGCCAAGACCCACCAACTTCACAATTATATAAATATATATTTTTAAGTATCAAAGTGATCCCGAGTATGGGGTTTCTGTGACAAGGCATTTAAATGCAACTTATGTCAAAGGTCAAGGATTACTTTGACATCATTTTGATAAAAATTAATATTTTACGCATTATACATGGAATTAAATGGAAAACAACGATTTTTTCGAATTAAAGTGTCATTTTTCTTTAGAAAACATTTTACATAAAAATATCAAGTATCTACAGTACTATTATAGGCACTCAATCAGTCGTGTAATTATCATTGAGATTAAAATCAACTTGAGCACCATCACAATCAACCTTAGCAACGTGATAATAAACGAACTTTATTAAAATAACATTATAATGAACTCGAACATTATATTAAACTAATTTTATTAAAATAACATTATAATAAACTCGAAGATTATAATAAACTAACTTTATTGAAATAGCATTATAATAAACTCGAAGATTATAATAAACTAACTTTATTAAAATAACATTATAATAAACTTGAACGAGATATTTAAACACGCTTAAATACGCACGCAATTTAACCCCGTTTGGCCATTTTAGCCATTATAGCCATTAAACTATTATAGCCACTTAATCAGTCTTATAATCGTCATTGAGATCGAAATCAATTTGAGCAACATAACAATCAACTTTAACAACATTGTAATAAGCTTGAACAGAAAATTTAAACACACTCTTAAAGTAGCCTAGTCATCTGTCAAGTTACCCTTAATGTCAATTTAACCCCGTTTTACACCTGTCACGATCGAACAAGCATAGAAACTGTCATGGTCGTGTTATCTCGCGCCGAGGCGATGCGAATTGGCCACCAAAATCGTGCCATTTGACGCCATTGGACTCCTTTCTTTAGGCTTTTCTGAATGGAAAAGTGTATGCCAATGATCCACAGACCATTCCGGAGCTCAAGAAAGCAATAGGGACCATTAATGAAATTAGTCAGCAATTATGCCTAAATGTTATCGAAAATTTCGTCAAAAGAGTGAACGTTTGCAAACAAGGACGAGACGAATTATCAGATATTGTGTTCCACACGTAACCTCAATGTTTGTACTTTATTAAAATAAAAATATTCGTACTTTTCGAATAAATAATGCGTTCAATTAAGAAATCAAAATGTCAGGTCATTTTGAGACACCCTATATATCGTTCATGAGCTAATCCCGCGAGTACCTCACGAGTGAGCGAGGTATTTGCGCGATGATGCCTCAGGGTTGCTCTCCTTCGCTGGTCCGATTTTCTCCTATAAACGTCAAAGAAAAAAAATACTCCGCGCGGGTAAGGACGTTGGCAATCTACTGTACACATTTTTTCGTTAGACGCGCAAACATTCGAATCGGTGACCGCCCGCCCAAAATTGCTCATAGCACTAATTTAACAATTGTTTGTACCACTACCAAACGACGAGAGATCCACGAAGGACTTTATGAATTCGAGAAGGGCCTGGCTCGAATTTCGTGACATGTAGAAAACCAAATGAAAAGTTATTTATACAAACGTCAGTTTATCATATCGTAAGTATTATTCGTATGCGTACACGGACACAAGTGCGATACGCATGTGAGATAAAATAACCTCGAATTCAATCCGGGAATGAAGGAGCGCGCGTCGTATAAATCGCCAATGAGAAAAACACGTCACGTATGCATAACAAATTATATAACGGTACGTGAGTATCGATAGTGTGTTAGTGGTACAACACCGATCGAAACGTGTACGATTGCCGAAGGAGTTCTCACGTTTGTTAATTACGTTCTCATTGGACTACGTTGTCAATCAGAGACAAAATAGGACAAAGGATTTTCTCGAACTATTTTTCCCCATGAATTTCCAGTCAATCGCAATCTGAATGGTAATAATAATAATTATTATAATAATTATAATGTCAGTTACAACCATCAGTAATATTGGTAATAGGAATTATCACTAATAGTAATATTATTAGTCATAGTATTGTATTATTAATGGTAATTATTAGTAATAGTGATTTTTAGTTATGGCAATCAGTAGTAATAGTAATAATATGTAATAGTAATAATTAGTAATAGTAGTTTCTAGTTATAGTAATTATTTGTGATATTAATAATAGTAATACTAGTTACTATTATTCTACTATTAATTTACTAGTTACTATTATTAATAATATTAATAGTAGTAATACTAGTAATAATAGTAGTAATAGTAATTATTTGTGATATTAATAATAAGTAATAGTAATTATTAGCAATGGTAATAATAGGTAAGAGTAATTATAAGTAATAGTAATAACTAGTAATAGTAGTTACTATCGATAGTAATTATTAGTCAAAGTAATTACTAGAGATAGTAATTATCAGTACAAGTAAATATTAGTAATATTGATTAGTAGGAATAGTAATTATTAGTCATAGTAATTATTAGTAATAGTAATTAGTAGTAATAGTGATTAGTAGTAATATTAATTAGTAGTTATAGTAATTATTAATAATAGTAATTAGTAGTAATAGTCATAATAAGTAATCGTAGTTGTGGAATATGGTGGGAATATGGTGGGGAATGTTATAAGAAGAAGGGTCCGGTACAAATGAAGGCTATAATGAAAAGAATAGTAAAAAAAAATATTAGTAATAGTAGTAATTGGTAAGAATAATATTTGCAACTTTGTTATAACAATTACTCGTATGATTATGAATTATCATAATTGTTATGAGTAGTAATTATATAACAACAATCATATTCAAAATGCGGCAATACGACGCATATACGTTATAACAATAGTAATAGGATATACTTCCATTATAACTTCTATAATAAGAATAATAACAGCATTATCGATAATAGGAACAATATTGATAATGAGGATAATCATAGTAAATATTATTATGGCATTAATCATAATAATACTAACGATAACAGCGATAATATTAGCAAGATAATAATAATAATCGTTTTGACTATTCGTTGATTAAATTCCTCACTCGAGTATGTAAGTAGGAAACAGTCAGGCTGATCTTTATGGATCTACTTTTCACAAAGTTTCGCAAAGATTAGAAAAATGAATGTATTAATTTCATGCGAGATCTCGAACGATCTGGGAAATCAGATCGTCTCGGTAATATTTCTTTTTTGCATCCGACGATGGGAAAGAAAATCTCAAAGTTGTCTTATAACGCGTCCCAACAATAAGGAACTTAGCTTGGCGAGAAATACGATGAATTTAATTTCTCTCTTTTGTTCTGCTCTCGCGACCGACGAACGAGACGCGAGCCACTTTTTGCCATCAACGACGATATATCGTGCAGCGTATATGCATATATATGAATATACACAAGCATGTACATTTACGTATATCCGTAAATGTGCATTCAGCAAAAAATCCGGAAGACTTTCGCCTCTCGATTGTTCCCACCCGCGTGACCAAAGCAGTCAGCTCCGGGGAAGATGTAAGCTTCCCACTTAATAATGGAAAAAGGGAGAAAATTATGCGTCCTCGTACAGGAAAAGTTCTACACGGGTAAATGAATGAATTAAGGGGATGTAAAGTGAAGCAAAGCAACGTTTACGATCTCAGAATAATTCGAATCTTTCGATTTTATCGAATCCAGAAAAGTGAATCGTTCATTACTTGACTAGCTTATAATATCAATAATAATTATTATTTCTAATTTTGTTATTAGTTACACATTATAAATGTGACTTATTATGACTTATTAATTACTATTAATTACTAATAATAGACTCAATTACTATTAATATACTGAATTACTATTCATTACTATGAATAGACTTACTAACTATTTATTACTATTGATAGGCTTAATTACTATTTATTACTTTTAATAGAGTCGATTACTATTCATTACTATTAATAGACTTATTACAGTCCATTGGAAGAGTATAATAATTAATACTTTATGAATGATAATCAATTATTATACATAAAGTATCAATAATATTTTTCCATATAAATTCAATTCATTTTCCCTTTATTTTAGTAATATATTCAACAGTTTTTCGGAGTAGGAATACAATACACTTTTATTCATTTTTATCTACATCATTTCCGCATTTTGTCCAATATGGATATATATCAAAATTGAAATTACCGACAGAGGTAGGCGCGCGGTCGGTGTGCGGGCTCGCCGGTCACTGAAGTTAAGCAGCATAGGAGGCTGCCAATACTTGGAGCGGTGACTGCTTGCCCGTGCCTGGTTTGCGCGTCAACCTTTGAGCGGGGGAGGCAGGTTTGTCTGAGTTTCTGATGTTCGATACAACTGAAACTCAGCCAAAATATAGCCGCCTGTATCGGCCCAGGTTTTCCGCAGTTTCCCTGGGCCCTCGTGCAAATGCGATACAGTAGTGCATTAGGAAAGAGTGGCTGCGGTCAACACTCTGCGGGGGAACTCTGGAAGGAATGTAGGGAGCTCTGGAAGGATTGTGAATGTCGGAAGGAATGGAAGGAATAAAAGGAGGGGATGGTAAAAAGGGGAAGCCCGTACCTCTGAGGAATACATAATAATAATAAATAAATAAAAATATAAAAATTAAAATTTTTTCAACATATTATCGACATACAATATTTTTTATTCAATACATATATATTTGTATCTTCATCGATACAGATAGATTCATAATGTTATTCCAAAATACCATATTTTTCATTCCATCTCGTGTTTTTATTTTGCTTTACTTTTCCATATTAACGTTTCTATTTTCGACGATCGAGGGTGGCCGACAGCGTGTGTTATTAGATTTCGTAATTATCGCAAGTTACGGCGGCGAGAGGGGGGAGTGACGTATGTGCCGCGATACGCACTCGTAGTTAAGACAATGGATTGGGAAACTCGATACGGGGCCTAATATACTGAGTGTCTTTTTCTGCCTCTCTCGTCCTCGTTTTTTTTATACCTACTCGTTCCCTCGCTTCTCCAGCGACCAAACGTCGAAATTGATGTCCATCGGCCCTGCTCTTCCCTCATAATTGCGGTATATGCTTTCAGGAAAATATCCAAAATTGAGAATCCAAAAGTAACGAAAATAAAGTTCTCGTCTAGGAAAACTGTTCAACGATTAGTTCATTGAGTTCATCAGTTTTATTCATTTTATTGGATATTATTATTAGGACAATGGTAAAAACAACATGATGATGATGATGATGACCTAATTCCCCGTGTAGAAAAAGCAATAATATTACAAAATAGATAATATTATAATTTTACGATGTATTTATAATTATAATAATAATATAATTCGCAATACAAACTGAGGACGTACGTTGGCAACAAGTGGATTATAATAAATTATACAAATAACAATAACGATTGAACTCTTTCAGGCCATACAATTAATTCTATAAAAATTGAACTTTCACGTGAAGCAAAATGAAGCGCGATTAACCGCATGTATGTGTCGTTGAATTATTACGCCGACCGGTAAATTTAATCGCGAGAACGCGTGAATAACAGGCCGTTTATAGCGTAACGAGATCTCTACACACATACACACACGATATAGTTTTAGCGCGAAGTATTCTTACACCAATCGAAAGTGTTACCTAAATTCGATAGTAAAAGTCCCGACACGTTTCGTCCTCTTCCTCTCTCTATGTATACATATATACATACTTACATACACACACACATATATTTATATATGTGTATGTGTGTGTGTTTTTTCTTTTTTGGTCTCTACTTTCTTGCCCGCGCGCAATTTTAAGTATCCAACAAAATTTCACTTTTCGCATTCAAACATGTATCTACACGACGCGCAACATCTATATTTATTAGAGACTCGTTTACGAAGGACGATTTTCGCGACTCGAAACGATAAAGGAAGTTACGATTCTGATTGCCTCTTTATGGCGAATAAAATCAAAGCTTGGGGCGTAAAACAGAATAAGTTAAAAGAATCCTTCAGATTGACGTTTTTAACAGAATTGGAGAGGGAGAGAAAGAGGGAGAGAGAGGGAGAGAAAGAGGGAGAGAGAGGGAGAGGGACAGAGAGAGAGAGAGAGAGGGAGAGAGAAATTGATTGATAGATTGATTTTATTATGCCTCGGTAGCACCTTGAGGCAAAGGATGACATACACATAAACAGAGAAAAGAGAAATAATAATAGTAATAATAATAGTGATCATGAATAATAGTGGAGTGTACTATATATAGTATTCATTCATAATGATATAAGGTTATCTAACAATATAAATAATAATAATAAGGTAATAAAAATATAATAATATAATATATTATATTATAATAAATATATAATAATAAATAATAAAGTAATAATAACAGTGATAAATACAGAAATTTGGGATAAAACAGAAGATATAATGTTAAATAAATCTAAGGTATGCTCTAGTATAAGCCAGTAGGTCTATTTGCAATCCGCGTAACAATATATACGAATTAGCCCCCGAATAAGAGAGAGAGAGAGAGGGAGGGAGAGAGGGAGAGAGAGAAAGAGAGAGACAAAAAAATGATCGAGCGACCGTAATCAGTTGAGTAGAAATATCGAAATGAAAAGATTGCGGAGTAAGTCGAGAGTACATCAAAATGTTGCTCGACGAGTTTGACGTGGCCGACGCGATTACCGGTATTTCTGATCGAAACTTTGCGCCTTCCTTCTCTCTCTCTCTCTCTCTGTGTCTTCTCTCGTCTTTCACAGTACCGTTATTTCGGCTTTGAGGTTTTGTAACCGAGTGACCCAGACTCGCGTGAATTACGGGAGAGAGAGAGAGAGAGAGAGAGAGAGAGAGAGAGAGAGAGGACGCTTCTTTTTTTCTCGGACTCATCGTCTCACGTACATACATGAGAACACGGAGAATAAAAGCAAACGAGAAAGACACGCTTACGATGCGGAGGGTACGACGATAGAATTATTTTCGCCGAGCAATCGAGCAAAAACTATTTGTTGCAATACGAACGATGAGAAGTCCAATTCTCCCTCGGTCAAAAGACGAAATATCTCGCGCCAAGGCAATCGGACCTCGCACGAGATGAAGCCTCGATCTCAATTAATGAAAATTTGTATAAATTCAAATCAGTGAATTGTGAATGATATGAATTATGTTGTACACAAATGATTTAATTTCGTTTTTTTTTTCGCCAAAATAATGTCAATAATTTGTCGTTCGAATTGTTGGTCAATGAAAGTAAATTAACGTAAATGAAATAGATGAACAAAATGAAATAAATTACTATTTGACGAATAAAATTGATTTTGAAATTAATGTTATTTTAAAAATGTATAGTTAATTAATATTATATTCAATCATTTATATTATCAATATCATTATTATGATTAGTAAATGTTATCTATATTGTTATTATTATTAAATATTGTCACTATAGTAGTAGTAGTCTTTACTTCCAGGGTTTGCTCTTTAAGGGTGTTTATACATAGGCCCGCTCTCACATTTCCTTCTCCCTTACATTTGTTCTTACCAATTACGTACATATGTTTCCGTTTTCGTAACATTTTATATATAGTATCTAATAATAATATCGTGGCGTTATTTTATTTCATAATTTATATTAAATTCATATTATAATATAAAACGCAAATTTATTTATAATAAAATGAATTTAATATTCACATTCGACGAATGAATTTTTCATTTTAACGAATCCAGATACAAATAACGTCCAATTTTTTTCCAATCAATCAAAAACAGCAATTAAACTGTCGGGATTGCACTCGTCTATTCTCCATACGCGATCTCATTGCGGGGGTTTGAGGAAAAGTGCGCTCGTGACCTTGTCGTGAAATCGCATCGCCGGAGAAATAAAATGTGCGAGCTTTCTAATATCTCGTTTCTCCCATACGTATCAGTATGCGAAATCCATTTTCAAACAGAAATCGTATCGAGAAACCTCCATGTGTGAATAAATATATTTCGTCGAGACAACGAGAAAAAAAAACGAAAACGTCATTCGAGCGATCTTTTCCATGTTCTTGCATACATTCGGAATGCAGGACTTGATGCCTTCACAGTCCTGTATATATATATATATATATATATACCACAAAGGACGATAAATCTTGTCACGAGAGAGTTGACAAGGAAAGTTCGTATGCCTGTTGAATTTTACTGAACTATTTTCTCAAAATAAATTTGTCGAAGACAAAACATACATACACGCATGTGTGCGCGCGCGTGTGTGTGTGTGTGTGTGTGTGTAAGGGTGAAATAAGTAGCAAATAAGCCCCCCCCCAAACCCCCACAAAATTGTGTCGGTCATGTGCCAAACACCCTATACATATATATATATATTTACACACGTCCATACGTGCCTACATACGGACTATTATGTAGAGAAAGCATTCGCAAAAAGTCTCGTTGAATTATTTCATACATTCGTGAGATGTTTAATCTCGCAGGCTCTCATACATGTTCAAGTATTTGCACTGTAAGCCGCCACTGCATTTGCAACGAGACTACAGCTGTATACTTATCCAACAAGCAATTGAAAACAAGACAAATTATCGAAACAGAAGGAAAGGTCCTCGCCGAAATGTGAGCTCAAACGTGCGACCTTCCATGTCCCAAGGGCACGCTAGACTATTTTGGCAGCGGGAGTTCCGGAAGTGCGGCTCAGCCTACGAAAACTCAGTAGGCCGAGTACATGATCGGGGCGTTCGAGAAAAAAAAATCATTTAAATTATGCAATAAGAAAAAGATAGACGGGAGGAAAAATGGAGGGAGAAAAAGAACGACATTGTGCAAATTGTTGACTGGGGCGTTAAACGGATATATATATGTACGGTAAATATCGCAAGTACGTAGTAACATAAACCGTTAGGAAAGTAGCAGTACGCGAGTCACAGTAGTGTGTACCTATATGTATATAGTGGTACGTGCATAGGACCGTTGCAAAATTGCTGCTTCGGACTCTCAACGTCGTGTGCACACAACCGCGAGGATGTACGGCAGTCGCGTGCCTGCCGTACACGGTTTTCATCCTACCGGCAAGTATAGACAGCAGATCTCGTACTAGTTCGTTGTGGACTTTCCCTCGATGCGAAACAAAAAGAAAAGAAAAAGGAAGCGCAAGTTTTCTCGGTAGCTTCGATTATACCAATACATTAAAAAATGTGTATATATATATATATATATATACATTAGGTGTGTGCGCGTATATAAGAGCTGCATTATATTTATGACGAGTTCGCGACACGCTTGTCTGGGACTACCGACTGGAACGGGAATAAGGAATTTGGTACCTTGAGTCGCGTAAATCCACGCGCCTAAACGTGCACTTCCGGTCGCCTATCAAATTCCTTCTCGTACGGGCGTAATTTCTCGCTCGGCTGACATTTGTTGCCCACAATCCGTAACGATAACCATATATTTGGCGTGTGCTTCTCGCTATTGGAAAAAAATTGATTCCATTCTCCTCAAAGTGTACCTGCATTGTGTCATCTGTTTGTGGGATTTGTTTTTCAGTAAAAGAAGAATTTTTCCTTTTCTTGTAAAATTATATATTTGTGTGCATGTGTTTTTTTATAGAAGAAAAATTGGTCCTGTAGGAGTATATATTTATTGTGTTGTTTCCTTTTTTATAGAAGAAAAATTGATTTTATTCTCGTAAGCGTACATTTTTTGTGTCATTGGCTTTTATTGATAGAAGAAAAATTGATTTTATTCTCGTAAGAGTATACATTTTTTGTGTCATTTGCTTTTATTGATAGAAGAAAAATTGATTTTGCTCTCGTAAGAGTATACATTTTTTGTGTCATTTGCTTTTATCGGTAGAAAAAAATGATATTGTTTTTGCAAGGGTATATACATTTTTTCTTTTTTTTCAACAGAAGAAAAATTCATTTTTTTTAGTAGAAGAACATGTTATGTAATGTTTTTTTGTAGAAGATAAATTTACTTTGTACTTGTAAGAGTATACATTCTTTGTGTTATTTGTTTTTTTTTAGAAGCGAATTCGCTTCTTTTTTTTATAAGAGTACACATGTTCTGAGGAATTTGTTTTTTAATAGAAGAAAAATTAATTTTATGAAAGCGTATTTTTTATTTTTTTAAAGAAAAATTGATTTTATAGTTGTAAGAGTATACATTTTTTCTGTTATTTTTTTTTTATAAAAGTGGATTTACTTTTTATTATGAGACTACACTCGTATTGTGGTATCTGTTTTTTAGCAGGAGAAAAATTGGTCCTCTAGAAGTATATGTATTTTTCGTGTTAGTTATTTTTTGCTAGTTAATTTTTTTATTTGCATTCTCATAAGACTATACATTCTTTGTCATATTTGTTTTCGTTTTTAATAGACGAAAAATTTATTTCAAGCTTGTTCGAAGGATGATCTTGCATTGTACTGCAACGCGACACAATTGGGTAGGTTGCACATGAAAGTGTGCGCGGTAATGTTTTTATGAGCTTGTCGTAAGGGGTTTGATTGTCCAATGTAAATGGCAAATTATAAGCGTGTAAGGATACGTAAGTCGGTACGACATAACATATGTATATATCGTTACCATATGAAATTTAGTAGAAAAAAAATGGCGAAATCGCAGTTGCATCAACGACACGAAAGAAGCGTTTTGCACGTGCCAATTTTCAAAGACGCATATATAGTTACACATACGTGTCTTAATATGCACACTCGTTTAAATATTTATGGTAGCCTGGCATTTTCGATGTCCTTCCACACGCGGCTATAATTACGTCTTGCATTTGCGCCGACTGGATTCGGTACTTATTGCGATGACATTCGGGAGCGAGTATTGCATGCGTCCGGACGCGGGCCATGGAGAGTCCGGCGTGTTGTGGGGGGGGGGGGGGGGTTAATAAATGTAGGACAAAGCGATATATGCGGAACGACGCGGCAATTTCGAGTGCTTAAGGAGCGGCGACGGGGTCGCCTGAAAAACCAAAAAGGAAAAATGAGGAAAGGTGCACAACGTGTGGCGATATTTCTATGGAGGAATTCGCGCGCGTGGGTTATCGCGCAAGGTTTGCCCCTCCCGCGTTGCCGCGCGATTCGACCTGACGTATATGGAAATGCACACGCGCGCGCGCGTGAAAATTCCTCGCGACTCGTGCCTCAGCTAACCTAACAACCCAAATTGAAAATTATATGTGAAGAAATGTTTTTTAAACAAGCTTTATTTTAATGTACTGAAAAGGAGAAAATAATTTTTTTTATCAAGTCACCTATATGTAACTATAAATCGAAGTTTGGAGCGCTCAACTTTTCAAATGTTGGATAAATTTGATCAATTCAGTTTCATTAACCGTATTTAAGTTTGCACAATATTAACTCGAGAAATTATCATCATACGTTTATACTCAGATTCAGGATTTTTATTTAAGAAACCTAAGGTTGTTTTACAGTAAATTTATATCCAGTGGGTATGTTAAGGGGTTACGTGGGTTTCGAACATGTCCTCGAGTCCCTTCTAAGAGGTAGGGAGCGTGGCCGGCAAGTTTTTCAAATACAGTCCGTATTTTCAAGATCCAAAATTTCGGCGGGGGGGGGAGATCCTTTTAGGCGAGGAAAAAATCAGATTTTCATGATTTTTTTTAAAGGAAATATTTCTTTACCATTTTTTCAACTTGGGGTATGTTTTATTGCTACTTTTGGCTGTTACATGGTATTTTTTCGAAGAAGCAATATTTGAAAATGGCGGAGGTATGTCACGGTGTGCTAAACGGGTTGCGACGGATGTTGTCAGACGCCGAGACGCGTAGCGTCGGCGCGATTAACCCGAAAAAAAACCAACGAAGATTTTTCTTTCCTTGACACTCATACGCCGAATATGAACCAAGAAGAAGTTACAAATGTTGAAAATCGATGAAATGGTACGCTTCGAAACAAAAAGATTGAATTTTCCTAAATAAATGGCTACATTTTGCAATCAAAAACTCCTTTTTCTTTGTTTCCAAAATATTTGGGGTCATATTTTAGACACTGACAATGAGGTTAGGAAGATTAATACGGAATTTCATCATAATCGGTTGATTAGTTTTACTGCTATACGTCGTGCGAGTTTTGAAAATGCACTTTATAAGACCATGTCATACCCATTACCCCCACTTGCGATTTTGAAAAAATCGATTTTTTTTATTGCATTTTTTTGAAGTATAAGTATCTGAGAATATGTCCTGAAAATTTTAAGTCGATCCGAACAACATTGACTGAGATATGAGCGTTGAAAGAGAAGCATTCGTGAATTGAAGAACTGAAATTGAAACTTTAAACGCGTTTTTCGCAAAATGGCATTTCTGAAGTCGGTGACCAAGATTACTCGAACACTAATGAACCGATCTTCTTGAAATTTTGCAAGCTTATTTAATACATAAAAATGTAGTCTTTAATCGTTCGATTTTTTTTTCGAAAAAAAATGGCCGTTTCATAGCAAAAAACGGCCGTTTTTTTCGTTAAAATTGAACCATTAACTTTGGCTGTCCGCCATTTTGTGAAAAATAAATATTTTTTAAAATCCTTCTATTAAAGACTAGTTTATACTTATATTTGACTAAATCCATCCGCATTTTTTTTTCAGATGATCCCCTTCGCCGCAATGTTGGTCACCGCAAACCGTGTATATAAAAACATTATTTCATTGACGGCCATTTCCCACTAAACAATGTAATATTTTTCAATAAAAAAATTACTGGAAGTTCTTCAAGATGTGTTCTTTAAGATGGTATATTGATCGATTAAAAAAGTTTTGTAGTTTTCTTTAAAAAAATTCATGAAAAAGGCCTTTTTTGCGCTACAAGTGGGGGTAACGCGTTAAGAATAATAAATAAAAAAATACGGTGTAACAGCCAAAAGTAGTGATAAAACATACCCTGAGTCTCAAAAATGGTGAAGAAATTGTTCCTTTCAAAAGTATCCTGAAAATCGGCAAATTTTTTTCTCGCCTAAAGGTATCTCCCCCTTAAATAATAGTACAGTAGCGAACGCGCCGTGTTTCGTGAGGTCGGCTCGGGTCAATACTCACACGGATAAACAGGGGCCTCGAAGTTTAGAAATAATACTATGCTTCTAAAGGAAATATCATTAAATGTCAAAAAGTATTGAATGGAAGATAAAAATTGTAATTATGGTATAGTAATAATGAAGAAATTTTAATTTTATCCTACGATATGGCACGTAAATTGATACAAATAATACATTTCATTCGGCATATTGTGATTTTTTGTAGTATTCAAAAAATATTTTGCCCACGTGATTGGAACAATTAGTTTCCAGTATTCTACAAAAAGTACGCTATAAAGAGTCACATTTTACTATAACTTCGTAATATTTTTCGCTATACGCCGAAGATTTATGCTATGCGTATAGTGAAATTTACACATACACGAAGATTCATGCTGTACGTATAGTAAAATCCGTATGAAAATATAGCGTGTAACAAAGGTTGGTATTTTACAAAGCACGCATTATTTTAACTATACAGCATATAGGACGCGCGCATATGCGAGAATACTTTCAAATGTAATATGCACGCGTCATTTTTACTATACGGTGTTAGAATTATTTTTACACTTCTATAACAACAAGTCTTAGAATTCCGAACTGGCAGTAAAGTGCTATACTTTTCTAGCACTGAATATTAGAATTCTGGCAACCAGTGTTAGAATTTGAGGCCGTATTTTTCTCCCTGCAGACAAGTGACAGCCAAGTGACAAGTGCGGGATAAAAAGTGAAAGGGATCGCAACCCTGGCAAGGGCGAACAAAAAAACATACGCAATCTGTTCTTCTAATAAATATATAAAAATGTAAAAAACAATGAATAATTTGTTCCACGAAAAAAAAGTTTAAAACATTTCAGTCTGCCTTCGTTCGAGCAAGATAATCTTCGTCCCCCCTAGTTGGACTCACGATTTATATTCGATTGAACTCGTGCATATGGTCCGGGACCCAATGACTCGGTGCACGGGAGAAAAGGTGTCGCGTTTCCGTGCGCGTTAGACGGCATCGTCGTCTCTCGATCGTGGGTCGATGAACGGTGGCTAGATCGACCGTGGGAGAGAGACAGAGGAAACGTGCTTTTTCTTCTCTTTATCACGTTACGCGCTGAATAACGCCCCCCCCCTCTCGTTCTATCTCAACCGACTCGGGGCGCACGTCCCCTTAAATTTATCGATAAAGCTTATATAGGGCGTCTCAAAATTACCTGACATTTTAATTAATTAAGAAAACGTATTATTTGTTCGAAAAGTACGTTAATTTTTATTTTAAGGAGTCTTCTCACTTTAGAAACAAAAAAAAAATCGTCTTCTACCGTTTTTGGCAAAAAAAATACTATTTTCTTGTCAAAAACGGTGAAAAACGAGTTTTTTTTATTTTTTCGAAAAATGTCCGCCATTTTGTTATTTTTGCATGTATCAAAAACCGTATGATATGCGCTATAACCATTAACATACTGAATCTAAAACCGTTTTGTTTTTTGTTTCGGATGATCGATCTCCGAAATTTCATCAACATTGCAGACCTATATTTTTTTAGGACATTTTTTGAATTATCATTTTCGTCTATAAATAATGACTTAAGTAAATATAAAAAAATTTATTTGTATATTTCGAAAGTGTATTTATTAATTAAGTGTAACAACGTTCATATCAAATGTATAATATAAACCTATCAAAAAAAAACCATGAAGATAGCCTTTCTTTAGCGTTTAAGGTGAGAAGACCCCTTGATATAAGTTACAAACATGGAGGTTATGTGTGGAACACAATATCCGAAAAATGACAGCCTCGTCCCTGTTTACAAGCGTCAACTCGTTTGCCGAAATTTTCAATAACATTTTGGCATAATTGCGCACTAATTTCATGAATGGTGCGTCCAATTGTTTCCTTGAGCTCTGGAATGGTCTGTGGATCATAGGCATACACTTTTCGTTTCGGAAGAGCCCAAAGAAAGAAGTCCAAAGGCGTCAAATCGCACGATCTTGGTGGCCAATTGACATCACCGCGGCGCGAAATAACACGACCATGAAACTTCGTCTGCAATAACTATGCAGTAACAATGCAGCAAATAACAATTTCTACGCATTGCTCGATCGTGTAATTCTCCATGATTTAAGACGGAATGATACCTTATCGCGGTCGGTATGGTAGAACGATTATAGATTCCCACGAATCTCTGAAACGGCTCTTCAGATCCCGCCGAAACTTTGCCAAACGACGTCAAATAGATAGATGAATGGCTCTCTTCTTCTCAAATTTTCTGATTTTGAGAAAAAGAATGTAGATTGGCTTATGATAACCCAATCTACATTATTTTTCTCAAATCCGGAAAATTTGAGAAGAAGAGAGCCATTCATCTATCTATTTGACGTCGTTTGGCAAAGTTTCGACGGGATCTGAAGAGCCGTTTCAGAGATTCGTGGAAATCTATAATCGTTCTACTATACCGACCGCGCTAAGGTATCATTCCCTCTTAACCTCATTACTTACCGATGCCAGTTGTCAAAGATTAGTTCTCTATGTTCGCCACAAAAAAAATGGCGCGCAATTTAAAATGTCAGGTCACCTTGATCCACCCGTTAGACCCGATAGCGATCTGAAATCCCCGTACAACCATCCGCAAAAAATAAACCAACAACGTTGAATCCCATAAATCGTAACGAGCCAAAAACAATATGATCGAGCCACAATGAGGAAAATTAATAAAATACAATTACTCCGGCTCCGAAGCGTGTGAAATTGCGAAAAAGAAGGGGGGGGGATCTCGTGTGCTTTTATAGTCATTTCCCGTGTCGCAGATTACTCCAAGTTCATGCGAGAGCGCACTAGTGGCACTGTACACACGTAGACATATACGTATGCCCTATCCATACACGCACAGCTGCGTTTTTCCGTTTGAAGCTGAGAGCTCGCTCGCACTCGACCCGAGCAAAAGTGACAGAAATTCGCTTCATCCGGTGATTAACGTGCGAACGAGATGAAGATCTATATATATATATATATATATATATATATATATATATATATATATATTTACCGTTCGGATGCGCCTATATTCGCGTCTTGGGGGAAAAACGTCGAGATGCAAATTAACGAGTCACTGGGACAAGACAACGATTATTATTCATAATTGTATTTTCGAGGTCAAGTTTGATCGAGGAATTTCTATCTATTTGCCCGCTATTGGCTATCGCTCCGTTATTTCATATATACATTTATATATATGCACGTGTGCACACACACACACACACATGCGCGCGCATACCTACGTGACTTTCGCTGTATATTCATGTATTAAATACACGTATTATATACATTATATTATTATTATTTATTTTTTTATAATTATTTATAAAATAATAATAATTATTGTTGTTGTTGTTGTTGTTGTATTATTGTATTATTGTATTATTGTATAATTGTATTATTATTGTATTATATATGTTCATATATTCATGTATTTCTCAATTTTTATCGACGAAAGACGAACCCAAAAAATGGTGTTTCTATTCCAACATGTAGTAGTAGTTCCCAAATCACGTACAAACTCGTTTACCTCTTATGTTAATGCTATTACAAAAAAACAGCATTGACTATTACAATGGTTTTAAAAAAAAATAGCATTAACTATTAAAATGCTATTTAAAAAAAATAGCATTAACTACTAAAATGCTATTTAAAAAAAATAGCATTGACTATTAAAATGCTATTTAAAAAAAAAAGCATTAACTCTATTCCAACATGTATATTTTTTCTTTTCTTCCAGGAGGATCGAAATGCGGTCACCCGGCAGTGCCGATGAACTCGAGAGTCGCACTCACCGACGAGAGTCTGTCAGCTGGCACCCTGGCGACCTACACCTGCGACTCCGGTTACGAACTCTTTGGGTGTGTATATATAGTTGTACATATACGCTATTTTCCAAAATCAATTAACATATGCGTGTACATATGTGGGTGTGTGCATCTCGTAATCGGGAACAAAAATTATCGAAGATACATTTTCAAAGTGGATAAATAGAACTGCGCTCGTTTTGGAAAAGTTTTTTCGCAGCGTTTCCTATTGGGAATTTAATTATGTTCATTTTGCTGAACTGAAAACGGAATTTCGATTTTATTCCAGAATGCTCAAATTTTTCCTGGCGAATACTTCACGTTACAAAAATACGCTGTACTTTCTTTTTTCAAGAGGGTTCGAAATACAATTAAATGTAATATTCTTTTCGATCGTAAAATCTTCGCGACGGAACCCGTAAAAAACACATGGCCACCTTATAAGGGCCAGCTTGTATATAAACATAAATATCGCTTTATCAGCCACTCCAGTCGTCACATGAATATCTTTATATGAATATATTCATGTGACAACCGGGGAGACTCTACAAAGTTGACTGGGAAGACTCTACCAAACCTGAAATACGAAAAAAAAGAGCTAAAGAAATATTCCCTCTCTATATCTTTATAGCGCATACACTTTAGCACGTTGCCGTTCTTCGTTCCCTGCTCCTCGCGAAACCTCGCGTAACGCGGACATTAGGGGCGCAATTAGCGTACGCGAGTAAATAACGGTACGCGGAGAATTACCTGGCGACAGTCACGAATCGTCATCATCCCAAAGTCTCCTCTTGGCGCGAGCAAAACGGCACGAAAAATCATTCGGTAAATCAATGAGTCATTTTTATTGGCTCTTCCAAAATTCGAGAATTTTGCGTTGCGTAATTTGTGTACGGCCCCTTAGACGCATGTTGGCAAAATTTCGGAGCTCTAACAAGGAACATCCCTCAGGTGTCCGCCTCCGATTTTGTTGAAACTCATATATGTGATAGAGCATCAAAAATTTTGAGACACGTATTTTTTTTTATCGGCGGAAAAACGGTTTTGAGGGGTGAAACGCACCCTCGAAAATGGGGATGTTTTTTTCGTTTTTCGTCGATAACGTTTTAACGGTATGAGATATAAAAAAAATTCAAATTGCAACAATGTTTATTTTTTCATGTACTATACATTGGAGATGAGAACGATACCATTATCGACGAAAAACGAAAAACACCCCTATTTTCGAGGGCGCGTTTCACCCCTTAAAACCGTTTTTCCGCCGAAAAAAAAAAAATACGTATCGCTTACTTTTCGGTGCTTTATAACATATCCAAATTTCAACAAAATCGAAGGGTGTCACCTGAGGGATGTTCCTTGTAAGTAAACGCGAAGTGGGTGAAATGTCGATTTTCCGTTTTCCATCTCACAGAAAGTCAAGTTAAGGCGTTATACGCAGTTGCAAGGCCAAAAAAAGTCGTTTTTTCACGATTTTTTTCTGAAAAAGGATTTCATTTGGGCAAAACGAAATGTATTAGGCAGTGTAGTGGCATCTTTTAGCTTTAGATCGGCATTTTTTATTTTCAAAAATATTCACTAACATTGCTCCTGTAGGAAGTTTTCTGGAGGTCGCCGAAAAAAAAGTGTCCGGCGGTGAGCAAAGTATCTCCGGTTTGGATTATCTAAAATGAAAAAACCAAAAAGATTCTTTTAGGGGATAGATGAATCCAGGTATTGATCGAAGGAATAGTCGAAATTTTAATTTTTGACAAAATGGTGGCTCCGCAAAGAAACAATTTCGATTTTTGACCAAATTTTTTTCGTCAAATCGTCGAAAAAAAATAGAAATAATTATCGGAAATCTTATTCCTCCGATCAACACCTGAAGAATATATCTGACAAGGTTGTGTTAAAATTGCAGACCGATCGGTTGAGCCGTTTTTGAGAAATTGTGCTCACCGACTTTGAAAACACCGTTTTGAGAAAAACGCGTTTCAAGCTTCAACAGTCGTTTCCTTTGCTTACTTTGTAGCGCTCTGAGCGTCCTTACAAATATGTGTGTATTTCCGAGAATATTCGCTGGATCGATTTGAGATTTTTAGGGAATATACTCACCTATTTGTACATTCCGAAAATGCAATTTAAAAAAATCGATTTTTTGAAATTTCTAACTGCTTATAACGCTTTAACTAAGAGCTTGTAAAAATCGAAAACTCTGACCTCACCTGACTACGTTTTCCAGCGAACGTTAATTTTATCGCAGTCCATCGTTCGTTTTGCACGAAAGGATTTTTTTTCTCCCCTTGTCTGCTCCCGAGATTGCAACTTTTGCACACGTCCTTGTCGCGAGAAAAAGTGACCCGTGACATCGCGCGGATCTGCGCGTATTATAGCCAAGCACCAAACGCGATCGAGCGTTACATCGTGAAACAATCGTTTTTCCCCAGTTCTCTCTTTCTCTATTTATGCAACGCCGTTTCCAGATCCACCATCTTAAGGAGGTACGATCATTACGACGAAACCAACTTTCGGATTTGATCGTGGTTTTTCTGCTCACGTATCTAACTAAACCCGTTGGAAAACTGAAATTAGATAGATTGGATATAATATATATGGTAAAAAATAAGAAAATCAATCTTCACCGTGCAGTTAAAGCACTACATTACAAGAAAGTTTAAATTTCCGGTTGAAAATGGTCAGAATGACGAAATAGCACCCACAGACTTAGCAACGCAGCGAGTAACAGCTGATGCGTTTGGCGAACATAACCCAGCTTTGTTTTGAAATTAATTTGAATAGAAGGCGCCACAAAATATGCAAACAACAATTTATGAAGTTTTATCATTTATCACGTATCAATAATATGTATAATTATATTCGGCCTATCGTGTTGATTCCGCTGAGGTAATTCAAGCCTATTTTAACAGGCTTTAATTTTATGACGTTAATATTATTACGAAGACTACTACAGAGTCGTTGACAATCTAATTTTTCAGTTTTGATTTGTTCACGCGCAATAAATTCATCATTTACCACAACATTTGGCACACTATAATCGATAATACGAATAATCAACATAAGTAAACATTGATTAGAGCAGTTGTGGGTAAAATAAATTTAGACTCTTTTTTGAGCCCGTGGAAGTGATCGTACCTCCTTAAGGATGTTGAGTCCCTATGAAACATGTTAATGTTAGTTGTTCAATAGCTTCTTAATCGCCATGAAATTTTTATTTATACTTCATGTCAATTTATACTTCATGTAAAAACATACCAAATTTTCAGAATTCTATCATCATTACTTCAACCTCCTTAGGGGTTGAAATAAAAAATGATAAGAAAATTCTGCAAATTTGGTATGCTTTTGTATGAAGTATTTAAGAGGTCGTGTTAAAATTTCACGACGATTAGGAAGCTCGTTATTAAAAAATTAACATTTTGTTAAGAACAATTTTTAAAAGAAATGTAAAAAAATTTATCAATAAACTTCGTTTTGTTTCCGTTGCTTTCAGTATATTGTAGATATTACAAAATTGAGAGGCCAAAAAAAACAACTTATTGCAAAGTTACATCAGTTTCCGTAAAACAACATTTAATTTGTGAATGTTAATTGTTCAATAACGAGCTTCCTAGTTATCGTGAAATTTTTCCACGACCTCTGAAATACTTCATACAAAAACGTACCAAATTTCCAGAATTTTATTATCATTTACGATTTGGGCCTCAACATCCTTAACCAACGATTGCGCAATAATGTGGCGTCGAATCGAACGCGAATCGTTTACGCGACGGACCGGAGAAATTGTTATTTTCCGTCATGCATGTACGAGCGTATATAGACGCGACTTCCGGTGTCACGTCGCGCGGGTAATCGTGAGAAACGATCTTTCCGCGAGGATTCGAAGGTATACGGAATACCGATTTTCCGCAGTTGAAGTAATTGCCGTTGGGGCTTGCGAAGTAAATGACGCATAAGCGCTGCCATGTTATTTCACGACGATACCCAATCTATATATACACATATACAGGGTCTTTGGTGCATGGGTCACTACCATTTTTCGGGGGATTGGAGGTGTCATTGGCCAGTTTTTTCACCGCTAGACTCTATGTCCTAAGTGTCACGGTAATTGAGATATGATTTTTTTTCGTTTTTTTTATTACCCAAAGCTTCGTCTTTAAATTGTCATAACTTTTTTGTTTGTGGTTGTGATAGCATGATATAATTTTTGCTATATTCTGCAATGTACGAGGTTTGTTAAAAGAATACGGTGACTTTTTATTTTTCTCAAAAAATATTTATTCATCAATATCCTTTATCAAATCCTTTAATGGGTCTTTTCAGTTTCGGGAACAGAAAAAAGTCGCAGGCGGCCAAGTCCGATGAATACGGTGGCTGGGGCATGATTACGGTATTGTTATTGGCCAAGAAATCACGAACAAGCAGGTGCATTATCGCGATGCAAAAGCCATGAATTGTTTTGCCACAAAACGATAGCAAAAAATCGCCGGGATCACCAAACACGTCTAGCCTTTAGATCTATCGAAAACAAACTAAATATGCAAAATGGCTGATAATGTCAACATATGCTGGATGTGTACCAACATCACAGAAAAAAATCGAATCCGAATGTACGGTAGCCTGCGCAATTTGAAAAGTCACCTTATTTTTTGGGCAAACCTCATATGTTTATTATAAATTTGATATATTTTTTTTATATAAATATAAAAGTTTATATAAATTTGATACCAATTGTGATACCAAGAAAATTACTCATGAGCTTCTGAACTCCTAAAAATGCGCAAATGTATGAAAAATGTCAACTTCTAAATTCATTATAAAAAAAACTAAAAGCTATTTGGAACTTCGCTTTGTTTTACAAAGTTCTCTAGTTTGTAGCCTCTCTACATGCTACATGTCATAGAAATTATTCATTATGTGGTCAAAGTAAAGAGACCAGGCCGAAAAAGTACTCTGCTGACTTTCAAACTATCAAACAACCATCCCCAAAACCGAGATTTTACTTAAAACAGTAACTATGAGGAGCACGAGTTGAGCTTGATTGAAAAATGCACGAATCGTATCGAAATTTTTTCGAAGTTTGAAAAATGGTCCGAAAAACTTCGATTTTTTGCAGCCGCAGAAAAGCAAGAGGTGCGGGGGAGGGAATTTGAAAAAAATGAGTGTTTTTTTGGCACCTGGAGTGAGGTTTTCCACTATGAAAATCTATAATCACCGATGGTGAGGGACATCGGTGTCTGAGTTGAGCTGAAATCCCCCATATATATTTAAGGCGTTACCCCCACTTGTAGCGCAAAAAAAACGCCTTTTTCATGATTTTTTTAAAGAAAACTACAAAACTTTTTCAATCGATCTATATACCATCTTAAAGAACACATCTTGAAGAACTTTCAGTAATTTTTTTATTGAAAAATATTACATTGTTTAGTGGCAAATGGCCGTCATTGAAATAATGTTTTTATATACACGGTTTGCGGCGACCAACATTGCGGCGAAGTGGATCATCTGAAAAAAAATGCGGATGGATTTAGTCAAATATAAGTATAAACCAGTCTTTAATCGAAGGATTTTAAAAAAGATTCATTTTTCACAAAATGGCGGACAGTCAAAGTTAATGGTTCGATTTTAACGAAAAAAACGGCCGTTTTTTGGCTATAAAACGGCCATTTTTTTTCGAAAAAAAAAATCGAACGATTAAAGACTACATTTTTATGTATTAAATAAGCCTGCAAAATTACAAGAAGATCGGTTCATTAGTGTTCGAGTAATCTTGGTCACCGACTTCAGAAATGCCATTTTGAGAAAAACGCGTTTAAAGTTTCAATTTCAGTTCTTCAATTCACGGATTCTTCTCTTTCAACGCTCATATCTCAGTCAATTTTGTTCGGATCGACTTGAAATTTTCAGGACATATTCTCCGATACTTATACTTCAAAAAAATGCAATAAAAAAAATCGATTTTTTCAAAATCGCAAGTGGGGGTAACCCCTTAAGTGCCCAATTTGTCTTTACATTTGCTTTCTTATTTTTTTCGAAAAGATTCTTGCGTGCGCGTGTAGCTACGTAGAAACTCGGTATAGAAAAAAAAGAAGATAAATCACGAGGAGAGAAAGAGAAAAAAATGATACTTTCGTGTCGCGAGAAGAAAAAATTCGGAGCGCGTTCTAACGGGCTGCGTTCGATACGTGACCGGCCCGTTACAAGTTTCGTTTCGGTTTCAAGAAAATTTCAGCGCCCGTAGTCCCGTCCACGGTCTTACATACAGGTCTGGAAACGAAGCCCGTTTTGAATAGAGCCGGGTGCTACCGTTGCGCGATCCAGGTTTCATTCCGCTAGACGCCACATGCGTCGCTGCCATCGGAGGGTACCCCCCACCCGCGGTCTTCTGCGATCTCACCCTTGCCCCCTTGCCGCTTATTATTTCCCGTTTTGTCAAGTGAACCATAACCTCGATCCGTGTGTCATCTCGTGTAGTTGAAGTATTTCTTTGACGAACTCGAATATTTGACAGTAAATTGTTTTTCGTCCAAAATCAAGTAAAAATACATCGCCATATACTGCCACTTTCTTACCATGAGAAAGGTCTACAGTGTCCGGGGCCTGGTTGGTACGTACCCGCGAGCTCGTCGATCGAAACGATCAACATATGTGAAACCCTCTCAGCCCACGATTCTCAATAATTATTGCACAACTTTTGAGCGGCCGGTCAACTTTCACTCGGACGCACAAGTGCGCGGCATTGTGTCGTTCGTTCGGACACGTGATATCGGGTCTCGTGTGTATTGTCCATAAGTGCGTATGTAGGACTTCCGGTAGGTGGAATCGAAGCTTCTCTCCCGCGCGCGAGCACGTAATAATTTCCTTTGCTCCCGTGTTGCGAAAGAAAATTCATAGTGGCCTGCGCGGTGAAGTCGGAGACCGTGCATCGATACTATTGTAATGAACGATAACGATAACAATAATGGTAACACAAATAAGTGAAGCCATAGTAATCTTGAGTAATAAATAATCGCGGCATATGTAAATATGAAGAATGTGAATAATAATAATAATGACGATAACCTCAGCTTTATCTTTATAGTCAATTAAGGATGTTGAGTCCCTATGAAACATGTTAATGCTAGTTGTTCAATAAATAGCTTCTTAATCGTCATGGAATTTTTACAGGACCTCCTGAATACTTCATGTAAAAACATACTAAATTTTCAGAATTCTATCATCGTTACTCCAACCTCCTTAAGGGTTGAAATAAAAAATGATAAGAAAATTCTGAAAATTTGGTATGTTTTTGTATGAAGTTTTTAAGAGGTCGTGTTAAAATTTCACGACGATTTGGAAGCTCGTTATTAAAAAATTAACATTTTGTTAAGAACAATTTTGAAAAGAAATTTAAAAAAAGTTATCAATAAACTTCGTTTTGGTTCCGTTGCTTTCAGTATATTGTAGATATTATAAAATTGAGAGGTCAAAAAAAAAACTTATTGCAAAGTTACATCAGTTTCCATAAAACAACATTTAATTTGTGAATGTTTATTGTTCAATAACGAGCTTCCTAATTGTCGTGAAATTTTTACACGACCTCTAAAATACTTCATACAAAAACATACCAAATTTTCTGAATTTTATCATCATTTGCGATTTGGGACTCAACATCCTTAATGCGAAAGAATACGCGTTGTTTTCATTTTATTTTCTCATTTACAGACAATCCATCGTCAAATGCAACAATCACGGCAAGTGGCAGGGAGAGTTGCCGTTTTGCGGTGAGTCCAAAAGGAGAAAGATAATAATAATAATATTTCATCGGAGCTTCTTCAATTGCGGATAGGATTTATTTTGTGGCGGATCAAAGCCTCGCCGCCATTTGTTCTCCATTTCGACTAGCAGTTGTCCACAATTATATGCATTCTCGCCCTCTCTCTCTCTCTCTCTCTCTTGCTTCAAACTTTCTCTCGCGATATCCAAACCTGGCGCAAATGTCATAGCGCTGAACGATCAGCCGGAAAATTAAACCGCAAATTGAAAGATTTCTGATTGAGCAGAAAAAAATAAATGACAGTAAAAAAAATACAGATTGGTTGAAAACGGAAAATGTAATTGATCGCGTAAAGATTGGTCGATTGATATCGATTTTCTTCCGAGAGAACTGTGCCATCGGGACAGAATAAATTAATAGAGCCCGATGATTTGGAATTTTCTGTGAATATATGTATTATCAGATCGGATACATAATCAGATATATATATATTTTCAGGGCTACTGGTTATTGGTCACAATCCCGTGAATGGCATATAAGACTTATTTTCCGCTATCAAAGTTTTTGACCCCGAATAATGTTTGCAGATTATTCTTATTTTATTGTCGATAATTCTTTGTTACTGTGTCCTCGAACTACAAATATTTTTAAAGATCAAAAGCTTCTAACCTAAAACGATGAAAAATCCCCTAGGGATTGGAAAAATCCACTAGGGATTGGAAAAATCCACTAGGTATTAGAAAAATTCACTAGGGATTGGAAAAATCCACTAGGTATCGGAAAAATCCACTAGGGATTGGAAAAAATACACTAGGTATTGGAAAAATCCACTAGGTATTGGAAAAATCCACTAGGTATTGGGAAAATCCTCGAGGCTTGGAAAAATCCACTAGGGATTGGGAAAATCCACTAGGTATTGGAAAAATTCATTAGGCATTGGAAAAATTTACTAGGCATTGGAAAAATCCACTAGGTATTGGAAAAATTCACTAGATATTAGAAAAATCCACTAGGTATTAGAAAAATCGACTAGGTATTGGAAAAATCCACTGCGGATTATAAAACTTCACTAGGTATTGCAAAAATCCACTAGGTATTGGAAGAATCCTCTAGGTATTGGAATAATTCACTACGCATTGGAGAATCCTCTAGGTATTGGAAAAATCCTCTAGGGATTGGAAAAATCCACTATGTATTGGAAAAATCCACTAGGGATTGGACAAATTCACTAGGTATTGCAAAAATCCCCTGGGTATCGGAAAATCCACTAGGTATTGGAAAAACCCACTAGGGATTGGAGAAATCCACTTGGTATTCGAAAAATGCACAAGGTATTGGAAAAATCCACTAGGTATTGGCGAAATCCACTAGGTAGTGGAAAAATCCACTAGATATTGGAAAAATCCACTAGGGATCGGAAGAATCCATTGGGTATTGGAAAAATCAACTGGGTATTGGAAAAATCCATTAGGTATTGAAAAAAGCCACTAGATATTGAAAGAATCCACTACGTATTGGAAAAATCCACTAGGAAAAAAATACATTAAGGTGTGACACGTTTTTCTTTAAGGAGTCATTTCCCCCCTTAAAAACGTCTTTCCCCAAATAAAAAAAATACCTACCTAATTGTTTTCAACGCTTTATCACATATATGAGTTTCAACAAAATCCAAGGTGGACACTCAAGTGATGTTCTTTGTGGGTTATTTGACAGCGGAAAGCATGTCCTACAGCCTTTTCACGTGATCGTGACCAATAGCCCTGTGCATACGTGAAACTTCAGGCATTCGAGTCGCGAGAGCAACGATCGTGCAAATTATTTTTTTCCCGGCCTCCGGCTATACCGAAAGATGAGTGAAAAAGATCGTGAATGACGTTATAAAGAACTTTCACACTCGCCGTGGCTTTCAGCGCGAAACGCGACGTTACATATTACGACCTGCGATAACTCCAGTCGCGATATAAACGCTTACCCACATAACATTTACGTGCACGACTGGGAATCTCGAGCGCAACGTTTCTTTCTTCCGTTTTTTGTCCTCTCTCAATGAATTTTCACCGTTGAATAACGACATATCCGCTGTGTGTATGAACGTGTAATCGCGAAAAGAGGCAATTTTCCCATCGGGATGAACGACCGGCGGCGTTCCCCGGAAACGACGGATCAAAATCTACGAAACCGGAACGGTACGTCGAAACCGGAAGTACAATTGCGAGAACGTAAAAAAATGTCTTTGACTCGAAGAGATGAAAAAAAACGGAAAGAAATCGAACCGTGGCGCAGAAACATGATCGATGTGAAAAGAGTTGAAAAAAAAAAATGTGTTGTCTATTAGGATGTTGAATAAGTTCTTGCTGTTTTTCAACAGATGGCGTTACCAGAACTGCGTATGTGCAGTTTAGAGCGAGCGTGCGCTCTTGATTTCTATAGATTTTGTTCAAATTTTAATCAGGCAATGTTCATATCATCATGCATGTTCGAATGAAATTTCAGATTAGTCGACTATTTAGATTGGGAGATAATTGGTTTCAAAATTGCAACTTTTAACACTGCAGGAACTGCATTGACCGAAAGTCAGGTCGCATAATTCGTCGTACCTTTATTGTGTATATAAATTTTGAAAAAAACATTATGTTTAGATTGCGAACTAGTTAAGGAAAGAGTGAAAAAAGTTTGGATTGCCTTTATTATTCAGTTTTGCTAAAAACTTTAAAGACGGAATAATTATCCCTAAAAAAAATGTGTCCCCTATAATAAAAAGACATATGGCAACGTCGCAGAACAGTATTGTTAAATATTTCGAGAAAAAAACATAATTTTCGTGTTCGTGACGTTAAAAAGTTTTATCATTAAAAAAATATTTGCGTTATAAATATTAATATTTTATATTGTTTATGTTATCTTCATTAACAATTAAAAGTTTTGGTTAATTCATAACGAAGTGAAAAGTTTGTTCGATTAAAAATTACTTCCAAATAAAAATGTGTGTTGCAGTGTTATTTTAAATATGCCACGCAAACTTACGTCATTGGAGACGTGGAAAGATGCGGCGCAGTCATATATCTTCTTATTATAGGGGACAAATATTTTTCACGGAAAACTATTCTGTCTAAATTTCAATGCAGACCCTGCAGTGTTAAAAGTTGCAATTTGAAATCCCATTATCTCCCAATCTAAATAGTTCGAGTTGAAGTGGGGGAAGAGCTCGAGCGCGAAAAAGGGGAAGCGTTCTTATTGCGGCGGGGGGGGGGGGGGGGGCTGACTATATATAGATATAGATCTATTAAGAAGATCTATCTATAGAGAGAGTGTAACGGATCTATAAAAAATATCTATCTATAAAGAAAAACGCACCTATGAAGATCCATAAAACTAATATCAATAAACTTAAGCAAGCTTAAAATTCAGTGTACGTCATTACGCCAAAGTGTAAACAACAGCGTCAAGCATATGAAATTTCGTGCCAAAAAAAGAATATTTGTGGGTAATTTTACTACATTACTTTATTCTTTGTAAATCTGCACCTGTACCACACGGAATTCTTGTTGAATTGGTTAAGACGCTTCAACAATAATGCTTTTGCTGTGTTCAATTGAAGGCATTACTTCATGAAGACTCATGTCAGCCGCTATCTGAGCTTGCAGACTCATTAGGACTCGATCACACAACAGTTTCACAAATGTTTAAAAACATTAGGAAATATTTTTTTTATAAATAATTCATTGTCACGAAAACACAGCGAGAACTAATTCAACATCCCAACGGAATCAATTTATGCAATCGCAAACGAACATTTACGAAGCTACTTTGATGGATTTAAAAAAATCGTTTTCTCGCAATTCAATAATTCACAAAATTACTTCGATGGATTTTCAAAAATAATTTTTTGGAAATTCACTAATTCACAAAATTACCCCGATGGATGGAAAAAAATCGATATCCATTTTGTACAATTATTACTCTACAAAATCCACGTTTTCGTAATTTATCGATCCTATGGCCAATTCGACCCTAAATTGCGTGATTCGATTCGATCATTTTTACGGAAATCGCGGGTGCACAGGTACGAACGTGGGTTTTCGCAAACCGGCAAATCAATCGACCACGGTACGAGGCGGCGACGCCGGCCACGGCAATGACGGAGACGTCAGTACCGAGCACGACGGTAAAAGATGTACCGAGACTCAGAGCGAGCCGAGCCCCTGGTGGAGGGTCGATCTACTCAAGCCCTACGCGGTCAAAGTTGTTCGCGTTACGACCCGAGGATGTTGCGGTGCGTTTATGTTCAATCGATAATCTTAATTTTCGTAGCGTCTAACTATAATAATAATCATTAGCGACGACTAATAATAATTATTATTATTATTTTATTATTGTTCGATAAAGTTCCGAAAGGCCCATACCTCTGATTAATTTGGGATTTCATGTGCCTATGTATTTTGACTCGCCGATCACGAATATCATATTGATAATACCCGAAAATTTTATTTTCAAGGTTAACACTGACGAAAACTAATTTTTAAAAAGTTTTTCTGTTTTATTTTAGTAAATATTCATTTCAGAGAAAAATATTTCCTGCCAAAGTTGTAGCCTATGTCAATATTGGTCTTTTATGTTCTATACATTTTTTGTCTAAAACCATTCCATTTCCAGAAAAATAAGATAATGGTCCAATAAGTAAAAATTGCTTAACTTCATTAGGTTCGATAGGTTAATCCGGTGCGATGGTCTAGTGGTTAGCGTGCTTGCCACTAAGCCTGCGGACCTTTCGATATATTATTACCATTATGTTTTAATTTAAATTATTATTATTATTAATACTTCTGGTGTTTTTGTTGTTTAATAATAAATAGCTGTAATAAATTCAGCAATGATTCTTGACAGGTCATCAACCACTGCAAGATATAGAAATTAGGGTCGGCAACAGCAGCGCCGAATTGCAAAGAAATCCACTGTGTGCCTGGTTCCCAGGGACAATAGGTAATTTACTCCAAAGTTCTTTTTTTGCATGCATCGCGTATTTATTTGTCCATTTATTTATTCACTATTGAAGCGTCCACTTAACAATTCGCCGGATACATATAGTATAATATTGTTATTTATTTCCAGGGATATCCTTGCGGTTTTTTGAACATTTGAAGACCTCACATTGATACCTCTTTACACGTTTCCTTCTTTTTTTTCTTAACATTTGTATTTCGTCCTTTTTCTTCTTGATGTTTCCTTTCTTACAGTGCATTCGAAGGCTCTGACATACTCGCACAATTTTTTGGTTGGTTTCTCTTTCATCGCTTTATTAATTTTTTTATTTGAATGCCTCCCCCTTGTAGCCCCTTCGCCATTTTTCCAACCCATCTACCACTTCCTTATTCTTTTCTCTGTCTTCTATTTTTCCCCATTCACACATCATCTCTTGTTACGTGAAATGAAATAGTTTTGACAAGGTTTGTGATGACTGCGTAATGGTGACTTTCGCAAAAACACTCCTTTACACAGTCACAGTTGGTTATTTTAATAAAATTTTGCACATTGCCCAGCATGTTACTGTCATTTTCTCCATTGTAGAGCACATGAGACGATGATGTCCGTATATTTCTTGGGTATAATTCGCCGACGATTAATGTGCAATCTTTTAGAAGCCTCGTGTAGCTTTGCACATTTCCTATCGGAATATGCGAATTGCGCATCTCCTGTGCAATAAAATCGGGAATCGTTATGTACTTTTTGTATGTGCCAACGCTATAACATCCATTATAAACTTGTTGGCATATTTTAACCTGACGTTTCACGGCGATGGCAAAATCTCGAATTGAGCCTTCTGGTAAGGCTCAATTCAATGGTAAGGCATATTTTTTTTTCTTCCCGCCACATATACCGTTAATAGGCTGAATGGAGGGTCCGGAGGGTCTACTGTGCACCTATAGTAGGTCGAATGGAGGGTCCGGAGGGTCTACTGTGCGCCTATAGTAGGTCGAATGGAGGGTCCGGAGGGTCTACGGCGCGCGAAACAGTAGGCTAAATGGAGGGTACAGAGGGTCTACAGCGCGCCTCCAGTAGGCCGAAAGGGGGGCCAGTAGGCTCTGCGGGAGCGCTTAAGTAGGCCTACCTGAGGTTCTGTAGGTTCAGCTGTGGTCCTCACTGACCTCCTTTGAGTCAAAAAGTCTACTCTCTGCCATGCCGGAGGTTCATCGGAGGTCCTAACGCATGGTATTTTCAAACATTGTACCCTTCTTTAGATACCTAATAATCCGCTCTCACCGATTTCTGCAAGCCTTCATTTTGTGGGTTGAATGCGTCTCGAAAATTTCGATTCGGGCGGAACCTCGCTCCGTGCCACTCTGGAGATTTTTTTGCGATATCGTCAGACATACTGGAAGACTCTGTAATTTTTTCAGCAAAAGAAAATGGCCGTTTTTGACAAAAAAAATAATTTCTCCCTTTTTTGGTAAAAAATCAGCGTTGCCGGAACGTAAAAATTATTTCAAGCCGTCCGCTCGAAAGCTAACACGAAACTACAACTTTTATGTACAGACATTTTTTTTCACTTACTTCTAATTTCCGAGATACATTCATTTGAAAAAAACGGCATTTTCTAAAATGTTGAATTAAAAAATCTGACAAAATTCACATAGAATGCCTTTTAGTAGTACTTTGATAAACCAATTATGGGGCAGATCTGAGATGGTCGAAAAAAAAGTAGCTGAATCGACGGAGAATCTCTCGTATGTATACTTCTATTCATTGGGCAATTCATGGATGTCGGTTATTGTTGTTCTGTTCTCGAACGTTCGCAGAGGAAGGAATAACGAAGACTTTCGCGTGTGCGCGAGCACTGGTCGGCCAGTACGTGTTCCTCCAGCTGGTCGGCGTCGAGGGCAGCCTGAGCCTCTGCGAGGTCGAGGTCTTTGCGACCGACGGTCAGTAACTAGCCGGCGATCAAACATCTCGTCCCACGATTTCGATAATAATTGCATATAATTTATTATTATTCATCGTGTGTCGGCCCCCTTTCAGAATTCTCGATCGATCGATGCGCCCACGCGGGCACACCTGCGGACGCGGATATCGCGGCTTTCAACTCGACGTGCTACGAATTCGTGATAAACAAAGGCGGATCGTTTCAAGAGGCGCGAAATCATTGTCGTTCGAGGGGCGGCGATTTGGTGCATGGTCTCAAGGTTAGAAATAAATCGGTTGCTTCTTTCTTCCTTTCGTCTATATATGTATGTACGAGGTTCGTTCAAAAAACGAGGTGACTTTTTATTTTTCTCGTTTTTAGGTTTCGTACTTCTACACCTGGTATATAATAACGAATCTATTTATCGTTCTACTTCCGGAGTATTCTAGTCTACAGGCCTAAATTTCGCACGCTTTTTCGGGTTTGATATAAAAACAAAAACAAAAAATATTTTTACGATTCATTTTTTTTAGTCTTTTCATTGATGTTTCGAGAAGTAACATAAACAAAATGGTGCGAAAAAAATTAAAATGAATAAAGTTATGGGTCTCGAAATGTGGCTGTAAAAAAAGGCTTGAGGCGATTGACATGATTCCAAAGCTCCCGTTCATCTGAAATAAAATCAGGTTCTTTATCAATAAGAATGTCATTACGGCAGGGACCAAAGAGATAAAAAAAATGTACGGCGACTGTCTGAAAATAGTTAATTTTTCGCCCTATTTTTTTTCAAAGCTTAATATTTTTTAAAAATAGTTATAATGACAAGTTTGAAATGACCGAGGCAGAGACGATAGAGTGACATATATTCAAGGTCCATACCGAATTTGAAGTCGATCGGTTGGATAGAACTCAAGATTTTGGGGCAGCCATGTTGAAAAAAAGAATTACGAGAAAAATGCGTTAAAGTGTTGAGTATACTTTCAGACAACTGCAATTATCTTAGTGGTATAATGGCATGTCATACTTACGTTATATAAATTGGCCATTCCTACCTCGTGCAGCCTTCCTCGATTTCGAAATGATGATTTTCTGAAGCTCGTTCTTTCCTGCCAGCAGTTCGAGCTTCCTTAGAAGCTTCTGAAGTTCGTATTTCCGGTGGTCTTCTCCGGTCTCGTTTTTTTGCCGTAATATTGGGAATTTCGAAACTTTCTTCTGAACATATATTCTTAAGAGTCTATACTTTAAGAAAATGCGAAACAATAATCGATCTGTTCAAATTTCCAGACTAGAATACTGCCTTCATTATTTTCCTAATGAATAAACCTACACAATCAAAATGATGATTATTATTTATCACTCGCAACACTTGAGTGTCCGTTTTCGATTTCGCCGAAACTCATGTACGTAACAAAGCATTAAAAACTATTGCACACGTATATTTTTTATATCTGCGGTTAAACGGTTTTAAGGGGGGAAGCCACCCCTCAAAGCAAGGCGTGTCAACGGGTGGTTTTCAGCCACAAGCATTATACCAATCTGAATAAAACGACAAAAATTCTTTTAACGTTAAGCGATGAAAAATCCAGTATAGAAGTATTGAAACAAAATTAAATTAAACGGTGACGGGCATTTCTTTGGGGGTCGTTTCCCCCCTTAAAAACGTCTTTTCGCCGATAAAAAAAAATAGGTGTCTAATCATTTTCAATGCTCCATCACATATATGAGTTTCAACGAAATCGAAGGCGGACACTTAAGTTCGTTGTAAAACTCGAATACTCAAACCCAGTAAATAAAACTACGTGAAAAAAATAACGAATATGATTTATTACTGAAATTGCGTTGAAAAGTGCAACAAATTCGCGTGATCGGTATTCGAAGGACAAAATACGAAGTTTAACTGATTGATTTATTCATTTTTTCGTCTTTTCAGGGACTGGCATCGACGTTCATATTAAAAAATCTCGAGAGGAGGAAGGAGAAATTGAAGACGCAGTTGGTGTGGATCGGCGCTCAGAAAGAGCCCTTGATAACGGCCAGAACTTGGCGTTGGGTTGACGGTACGATTTCTTTGCATTTTCTTTTTCTTTTTTTTAATCATTTCTTCAGAGTAGCCTACTACGGATGATTTCAGAGATGAATTCGAGATATCGGGGCAATACTTGTCGCAATGCAAAATCGCGTGTTGAACGCGATAATGCCGCTCGAGAATTCTTCGCGAGACAAAACGATTTGTGAGAACGAGGTCGGCTCTATGGCTCGAGGCCTCTTTAGTTCGCGTTGTGCAACGCGACAATAAAAGTCCCGCCGGTCCTTTTCGGCTCTCTCATTTTCTCTCGTCACTCTATGCTACACGGAGAGAATTTTTAAGTCATTTTTACTGTGAAATCACAGTAACTCGGTGACAAATGTGCAATTCTTCAGGTTTTTAGGAAATAAATTATAAATTTTCATGGAAATGAATCAAAATTTACTTTTGCGTAACAGAAATTTAAAATATTTTCCAGAATTTTTACTGAAATTAATAGTAAAATTTCATGAAACGTAAAGATTACGACAATAAGTTAAAAAAGTGCTAATATAAATGAAATTTTTCAGTGGAACATTGAGAAATTTGCGTGTTTTCCATAAAAATTAAAAAAAGGAAGCCGAAATTTTCAGTGCGTCCACCGGAATTTTACGTTCTTTATAGTAAAATCAGTTAGGGCTAGGTCGCCTGACCGTACGCGTGAGCTCTGTGTGTAGCATGCGTATACGTGAACGCAAGCTGGAGAGTGCGCTTGTGTATGACGCAGTATGACGAGCACGAACGACGCCGACCCGCGTTGCTTAGCAACAGCGGTACCGCGCATGCGCATTATAGTACGAAACATGGGCCAAGAAAGCCTCGTGGTCTCGTGCAGTCTAATGTGTTCTACGCAGTTCTACGCAAGAAAACAAAGAAACTTCGATAAAGGACGTCTACAATGGTACGGAAAGATGATATGCTAAAATAAGTAGCAATCAAGAACACAAATGTTCAGAAATACAGTATATAGCGTATGTATTTAATCATAGGGAATTAATTACTCGCTAGGGATTTTAGAAATTTCAAGTTTCTCCAGGTTATTTTTACTGTAGAAACTTGGAATTTTTGAGGCAGCCCATTGTTAAAATTCTACACGAGAATGTGTCAGAATTTTTACTGAAAGAAATGTAAAAAATTATGCTACTTGCTTAAATTTTTACATGAATGAAAGCAAAATAGTAAAAGCTAGTGTCAATTTTTGACTATGTGCACATTTGTCACCGGTTTCAAATTTTTAATGTAATTTTTACGGAGATTTCACCGTAAAAAATACTTAAAAATTCTCTCCGTGTAGTTATTGTACATGCATCGAGCCTACGAATGCTCTGTAATACAATATTAAGGAGTCTTCTCACTTCAGATGCTAAAAAGGCTATTTTCATGAAATTTTTTCATAGGTTCGTATTATAGATATTGGTATAAAAGTTGTTGCACTTAATAAATACACTTTCGAAATACATTTTTGAAAAAATGTATTTATTCGAGTCACTATTTATAGGCGAAAATGGTAGTTGAAAAAATGTCCTAAAAAAATTGTAGGTCTGCGCTGTTGATGAAATCTCGGAGATGGATCGTACGAAACGAAAAAAAATCAAACGGTTTCAGATTCAGTATGTCAATGGCTATAGCGCATGTCATACGCTTTTTGATATATGCAAAAATAACAAAATGGCGGACATTTTTCGTAAAAACAAAAAAATGTGTTTTTAACCGTTTTTGGGGGAAAAAAATAGTAAATATCAAAATTCACAAAAGTCTTGGATACGCGCTTTAGCTATAGTTGGTACCGAGTTAGTCAAAAGAAAAATTATTACGACTAGCGTAGTCCGTTCAATAAGTTTGGCACCGCTGCAACCAAGAGCGACCGCGTATCCTTTACAGCTGCCACGTGCTAGAAATTTTTCACTCCGTCCATGGTTCATCGTCGATCTCTTTTTCGACCATGGAAGAAAATGCAAAAAAGAAAGCGCTTTTCTGGAAAGGCAAACAAAATCAATTTTCGAAAATCAAATTTTTTCTCAATCAATCTCGAAATCAATTTTTTATGTGTTATTATTTCGTATCCTTTTTTTATAACTACAATGATTTTATTTGCGATTAATTTATTTGATTTTATTCTTTAAGCCGATTTAGTCATTACATTTCCAGTCACTTCTGCATAATTTGCTGTAGAAGTGTAGTGCACATTGCGTCGTTCGGAAAGTATTAGTGTTGATTTCTAAAAGCGCGTGGTTGCGACGTTGCCATCATAATATGCGACTGGAGTAATATGGAGGTCAACCTCCAAAAAATCGGCATTTTTCAAGACAAATTAATTTATTCTGAAGTTCACAAGTATCTAATGGATTTTAGAAAGCTGTCCAAACGTTCTTTAGATATTTTTTTTATCCATTATAAAAGTTTCTTTCGAAACTGTTTGTCAATGCTTGTAAATTCCACGTTAATAGGCGGAAAAAACACAAACTTCCATAAGAGACCATGTTAATTTAGAAAAAAATGATTTATTAATTGCTCAAAAACAAGGTATCCGGAGAGTTTGAAATTTGAACAGGTGACTTTTTAGACACTCGTAAGTGAACTCGAATTTTGTTATCAATTTCTGTTTGTCAATTCGATCATCAACTTCCTGAACCAATCATCACCGCGTAGCGGATCGAAAATCAGCTGATTTTCGCGATTTTTTTTTTTGATGGATAAAATACGCTCTGATTTTTTACGTCAAATCGAAGCACTTACGAAGAATAGAAAAAAAATATTCAAACCTTTATTTTCAGTTTTTTACATTTTTTTGAACGGTCGGAAATGTTTTCGTAAAAAAGGAGACCCCACGGTGTACACGGTTGTGGCCGTAAATATTATTGGAAAAAATATTTGCAAAAAGATTATTAATCAGTATAAAAGCCGCTATCTCGCTTCGGAGGTTTTTTAAAAATAAAAATTGACAGAATGACGGCGGTTTGAAAAAAAAAGTATCGAATTTGGCCTATTTTGTCGACAGTTTGTGGTTTAAAAAAATATTAAGATTTAAAATAAACCTTCTGTAGCAAGATAAGGAGTGGCGTGAAGAATGTTGTGTCGAAATTTAAGACGGATAGCTTGAAAACTCTTCCTTTGAGAGTGTACACCGTTTTGAAAAACGACATTTCGAGTAAAACGCGTTTAAGGCGTTACCCTCACTTGTAGCGCAAAAAAGGCCTTTTTCATGAATTTTTTAAAAGAAAACTACAAAACTTTTTTAATCGATCAATATACCATCTTAAAGAACACATCTTGAAGAACTTTCAGTAATTTTTTTATTGAAAAATATTACATTGTTTAGTGGCAAATGGCCGTCAATGAAATAATGTTTTTATATACACGGTTTGCGGTGACCAACATTGCGGCGAAGTGGATCATCTGAAAAAAAAATGCGGATGGATTTAGTCAAATATAAGTATAAACTAGTCTTTAATCGAAGGATTTTAAAACATATTCATTTTTCACAAAATGGCGGACAGTCAAAGTTAATGGTTCGATTTTAACGAAAAAAAACGGCCGTTTTTTGGCTATAAAACGGCCATTTTTTTCGAAAAAAATATCGAACGATTAAAGACTACATTTTTATGTATTAAATAAGCCTGAAAAAATTTCAAGAAGATCGGTTCGTTAGTGTTCGAGTAATCTTGGTCACCGACTTTAGAAATGCCATTTTGAGAAAAACGCGTTTAAAGTTTCAATTTCAGTTTACACGAAGAAAATATTCTTCTCTTTCAACGCTCATATCTCAGTCAATTTTGTTCGGATCGACTTGAAATTTTCAGGACATATTCTCAGATAGTTATACTTCAAAAAAATGCAATAAAAAATCGATTTTTTCAAAATCGCAAGTGGGGGTAACTCCTTAAAGTTTCGAGTGCGGAATTTTAATATAAATGGTTTACTTTCGATCAATCGGTGATGCCAGGTCCATGATTATAACCGTCTATACTATCAGACAATGTCAAAAAAATCTATTTGTCGAAAATGTTACACCGTCATGATTCCTTTATCACGAAGCACTCTAACGAAGAAAAAAAAGATGTTTTTTTTCCAGTCTGTTCACCGAAGATGAGACTTTTAGGGGAAAAGTCGAGAATTAATGAAACCCGATTTTGTCCAGTGGAGCTTCATTTTGAAAAAAAAAAACGAATTTTCCATTACCTTTTTAATGAATGAAAAAGTTATTGTACAAATAGAACGTTTTTTTCAAAATCAATTCTAAACTTAATGCAAAATCATTTTCATATCGCTATGTATTAAGCTGTGACCAATTCGTTAATTACTTCAATCAATTTGAAAGTGTCGCGGTAATTAACTCCGCAGTGAACTTTTGAAAACTTGGTAATAATTAACCGATATAGCATCGAAATTGATAAAATGATTTCGAATGAATTAAAATTTCATAAATAACTTTGATAATTACCGAACAAACATAAATAAAAATAATATAAATGGATAACGATAATAATAATAATAACAATAACATAACGAAACAATGTCATAAATAAACAAAATGAAACACGATTATATAATAAATAACACGAATGATAAACATAACTAGTAACATTCACGTTTAATATTATAATAACCGACATTAATATTCCACATATTCCAAAACTGTCATCAAATTAAATATTAAATAATATATTGCATATCGCATGAATTTCAACTTCCGGTGAATCCTCGAATTTCCCTAAAATGCGTAAAATAAAATCGCAACTTCCGTCCTTTTCCGGGCCGTAATTGATAGTCGATAAAAAAAAAGAAATAACGAGGTGTCTGTTCCATTGAGTCGATCGCGCGAAAGTAAAAGGATCGGCGACGCGAGCGTCTCGCAAAACGAGAAGCGGAAGTGAACCGCGCAATGCCTCCTGCGTTACTCGTTCGTCCGGTAAACGGCTCTCTCCAACCCGCCTCGCCATTGTCCCCTCGTTATGCGTTGTGAATAACAATGTGACGTTTTTTCATTTCATTCGTGTTTCGACTAATGCGAACAGGAGACATCGTTCAACATCCATCGTGGGGTAAGGACCAACCGAACAATTACAACGGGGAGCAAAATTGCGTTGTGCTGGACGGTGGAAGGGGCTGGCTCTGGAACGATGTTGGTTGCAATCTTGACTATCTCCACTGGATTTGTCAGAGTGGTGAGACAATCAGATTTATCGATGCAACTAAATTTTTTCAATATTATATTTATATTATATTTCGTTTTATTTATATCGTACACTTTTAGTTTGTCATCTTATATTTATAGTTTTTACAATTATTGCAATATGATTATAATTAATAGTCATATTTATATATTATATATTTCCTAATTCTCTAATTTATATATTACATATTAACTTCTCTAATTTATGTCTACTATATACTAATCTTTTTAGAGAGAATTAAATATAACTAATCCAATACATATTTATATATTAGATCACAAATATAATAAAATAAATGATTATAAAAATAAATTTATTTATAATATAATGTAATCAAATTTCGTGCATCAGAATAATGGTTTTAAAATATTGAATTGGAGGCATTACTTCACGAAGGCTCGTGTCAGACGCTAGCTGAACTTGCACAATTATTAAGAGTTGATCACACAACTGTTTCGAAACGTTTAAAGTCATTAGTAATGATATTTTTTAAAATAAAGCATTGATTTCCCCAAAAAACAGCGTGAACTTATTCAACATCCAAATATTTATTTATATTTATATAAGAGAAGAAATTTACTCATATTTATATGAAGAGAAAGTAAAAGTGATCAATGTGCCTAAATTCGTACAAACGAATTTTTCTCTATCACTTGCTTTTCGTTTTCTCATATATATAATTCATTTTTTAAACTTATTATCTTCTTTCGCATTTTTATTAACTTTTTACTTTTAAAATAAATTTATTTATTTTCCCCGAAAACACAGCCGGAACTTATTCAACATCCAAATATGTATTTATATTTATATAAGAGAAGAAATTCACTCATATTCATATGAACAGAAAGTAGGCAAAGCTCCAATAAGGAAGCGTTCGCCGTACCAGAGACAATATTTAAAAAAAAAACTAAAAAAACATATGTAAACAGAAAGTAAAAGTGATCCATGCGCCTAAATTTGTGCGACCGAGTTCTTTTTTTACGTCACTCGTTTTTCGTTTGCTCATATATGTATATGATTCGTTTTCGAAACTTATTGTCTTCTTATGCACCTATATTTCTATATCCTCGCATGTGTATTAACCTTTAAATTTTTTTTTCATTCACCTAAGTGCCCTCGGTGTGCGGGAGCCCCGAAAAAGCCGAGAACACGACGATAGTCGGTAAAAAAAAGACGATCGGATCGAGCATCGATTACGTGTGTCCCGACGGCTATATGCTCGTCGGCTCGAAAACGAGGATTTGCGAGAGTACGGGCTTCTGGAGTGGCGTAGCACCGAAATGCAAATGCAAGTACATCGAACTTTTCGCAATTCTCACAGGGAACAGCATTTTTATGTCCGCCTTCGATTTCGTTGAAACACACGTATATGTGGAGTATAAAAAATTATGAGATGCGTTTTTTTTTATCGGCGGAAAAACGGGTTTGGGGGTGAAACCACCCCTAAACACGTTAAGGGTTGGTTTTGCGATTTTGTCCGCTATCGAAGGATCGAAACAAAAGCGAAAATTCTTCTAATCCAAAACAAACAAAAAAAATACACTATGGATACAGTTGAAAAAAAAATAATTAAATTAAGGGATGAGCTACCCCTTTGATTCTTCTTTCTCTCGACCCACATTCAGAAGGGCGACATTAAATTGAATGATAAAGGTAACACTTTGAAGGGGAGACAACATCAATGATTACGGACTTTTGCATTTTTGTCGCATACTAAGCTTAAGGGGGTAAACCACTTGCCAGATATTTTGGATGATTTTTCATGAAGATTGAGAGTTTGGTGGGAAATGAACCGTGAATTCGCATTCAGGGGGTAACAATCCATCGAAATGGACAAAAAAAAATTTGCAATCCAATTTTTTTTTCAAATTGCGACCAAAAAAATTTTTTTTACTCAATCGCCGCTCATTTTTTTTTTCGTTTCGATTTGAAAATGCACTCTGTCTGTATTACTTTCGCAATTATTTTCTATTTAAGATGTCGTTCGATTTATGGAGTTTCGATCGTTTTTCGATTTTTGACAGAATTTCAAACGCAAACCATCGATTTTTACTAACTTTTCCATACGTGCCTCTTTGTCGTTTTTTCGGCCATTGTTCGAGTGAACTTTCCGGGAAAACTATTCGAGATATCGAGATGAATCGGGCGACACTCTCTGATTCTACCAAAATTCTTTTCAAAACTCCCCCTTTGAGGTTATGTTACCGAAATAGGATTGATGCTACGGCTTTTTGAAATTTTGGGATTGTGGCTATTTTGGAAACGTGTGGTCGCATGAGTCAAAATTTTTTTTCGATTTTTAAATTACTTTGATAGCCTATACGATGGAAAATTTTCTGCCGATCACGAATGTCACTGAATTTTTATCGAGGGGTCAAAATTACGACGGGAAAAAGCGAAAAACTGGTGTCCATGCACTTTTAACGATTTTTTTTTACAGACATTGAGTTTTTTGGGGGAAAAAATATTATATTCCTACACAGAGATAAATGTATAGTAACCTCAACCATATTTTGTATTACCCTGAGAGGACGATAATATTTTATAGTCATGGTTACTGGCGAAAATATAGTACTGCTTATGATGTTTTAGCAGTTGTGTTTACTATTATCATACGTTAACCGCAACCAACAATCTTTCAAGCATACGTTGTTCCTCAACGCTATATAATATAGTAGGTTTTCATGAAATAGATGATTCCTTACACTATCAAATAATAGTGGTTTTTACCATATTAAATGGTATGTCTACTAAATCTATATGATATTTCATAAATTCAAATTTTTTCATTCGTACTACCTGTACGATTGTTCATCGTGATTTGTTATTCCCTGACCTCCTGAAATGATTCCTATCGAAGAAAAAATTTGACCTACATGGAGATTCGAACCTACGACCTACGAATCTATAATCAGGCACGCTGCCACTATGCTACCGGGTACTTATGGTATTTTGATCGTAGATTTGGCATAACGTATAAAAGTAATTCCAGCTGCATTTCCGAATAGCTGCTACCTCTGATATAGGTGGAATTTTGCACAGATTGCTTTTTTGATAATATATGTCACTGCTTAAATGGATTTTTGGCGCGGCCCAATAGTTTTCGAAATATCGGATTCTAAAAACTGATAAATGAATGCGCTAATATATCTATATCGATCATAGCGTGCCACCGCTGTCTCTACTTTATTTGCAAATGATTCACGTCCTCACTATACGATTACCATAATGCTGTTCGTATAGTCACTTTTCGTAAGATCTTGTAACAGTTTATACTCAACGAGTGTTAATGTCAACCATACAAATAGTACAAACTTGCACTGAGAAAAATGTCCATAGTATTTATAATATAAAAAAAAACGCCCATGGTAAAAGTGGGCATGGTAAAATTCATATAGCTTATTGCTACCGCAATCATAATATGGTTAACACAACTATAAGTGTCTATCTAATCATGCCGTTTTGGTAGTGTGTTTTTTTTTATCTAGTATCCCTGAAATAACTATTATAACTACTGTGCATGACTTTACAATATCGGTATAGTTAATTCAGTTAATATTTTTACAATAGTTAGTAGTATTTGTTTTTTTTTGCGTACTGGCCGCGAATTGATCGATATCGTTTGTTTTCCCGCAGATGTCGATTGCGGAGCGCTGCCCGAGTTTCCCAACGGTGCAATTACCCTTGTCGATCTTCGAACGACTCACGGAGCTTTTGCCGATTACGCGTGCAACGACAATTACACCCTGGTCGGGGATACGAGGAGGCGATGCGGGGACGGTGGAATTTGGAGCGGTCATCAGCCACAGTGTCTCTGTGAGCTTACTCGAATTTGTTGTTCTAATAAATTAAGGGGGAAGATACCTTTAGGCGAGAAAAAAACTGCCGATTTTCATGATTTTTTTTTATAGAAAGAATTTCTTTACCTTTTCAAGTCTTGGGGTATATTTTGCCACTAATTTTGCCTGTTAGATGGTATTTATTCGAAATTGATCTATAAACACGGCGGATGTTGTCAGACGGCGTGACACGTAGCGTCGGCGGGATTGATCTGAAAAAATATCAACGAATATTTTTCTTTCATTGACACTCGTACGCTGAATGTGAACCAAGATAAAGTCAGGAATGTTGAAAATCGATGAAATCATACGCTTTGAAACAACAACATTGACTTTCCGGAAAAAACCCGCAACATTTGCAATTTAAGAAATCCTTTTTTTATTTTTCGGAACATTTAGGTTTATGCTTTAGACGAGAAGGTTAGAAAAATTCGAATTCTAGTCTAGAATCAGAATTCGATTCTAGTCTAGAAACTAGTCTAGATTCTAGTCTAGACTAGAATCAAAATTCGATTCTAGTCTAGAATCAGAATCAGCCAGACGTCACGCCAGTTTTAAAGATGCGATTTGGAAGAGCGCTATTTTTAAATATTAATAGATTAACGCGTTACCCCCACTTGTAGCGCAAAAAAAGGCTTTTTCATGAATTTTTTTAAAGAAAACTACAAAACTTTTTTAATCGATCAATATACCATCTTAAAGAACACATCTTGAAGAACTTTCAGTAATTTTTTTATTGAAAAATATTACATTGTTTAGTGGCAAATGGCCGTCAATGAAATAATGTTTTTATATACACGGTTTGCGGTGACCAACATTGCGGCGAAGTGGATCATCCGAAAAAAAAATGCGGATGGATTTAGTCAAATATAAGTATAAACTAGTCTTTAATCGAAGGATTTTAAAAAATATTCATTTTTCGCAAAATGGCGGACAGTCAAAGTTAATGGTTCGATTTTAACGAAAAGAAACGGCCGTTTTTTGGCTATAAAACGGCCATTTTTTTCGAAAAAAAAAATCGAACGATTAAAGACTACATTTTTATGTATTAAATAAGCCTGCAAAATTTCAAGAAGATCGGTTCATTAGTGTTCGAGTAATCTTGGTCACCGACTTCAGAAATGCCATTTTGAGAAAAAACGCGTTTAAAGTTTCAATTTCAGTTCTTCAATTCACGGATTCTTCTCTTTCAACGCTCATATCTCAGTCAATTTTGTTCGGATCGGCTTGAAATTTTCAGGACATATTCTCAGATACTTATACTTCAAAAAAATGCAATAAAAAAAATCGATTTTTTAAAAATAGCAAGTGGGGGTAACCCCTTAAAAAATACCATGTAGCAATTAAAGGTAATAAAACATATCCTAAGTCTTATAGAAGGTGAAGAAAACTTTCCTTTTTAAGAAAAATCATGAAAATTAGCAAATGTTTTCCTCGCCAAAAGGTCTCTCTCTCTCTCTCTCTCTCTCTCTCTCTCTCTCTCTTTTTTTTCGTTTCCGTAATTTCGAACCAATCAAGTACAACATCGTTGCCTCCAAAATTTTATTTCAGTCGACTGGTGTCCGGAACCGCCGAAAATAAGCGGGGGTGTAGTGACGATTACCGGGAGGCGAGTGGGATCCACGGCAACTTACAATTGCCAAAATGGATTTATCCTCTTCGGCGAAAACGTGAGTCGCGCCTTATAAACGGGTGGGCGGGGCGGGATAATAATTTACAGAATTTTCTCGCATGTCCTGCAGTTGAACGACCGAGAGATTTATCGTGATTTCCGTTTCCAAGTGAATATAATAATAACATTCGACGCGCGCAACTAATAATTTCGTATCTACACTGGTGGAATTAATTGTGAACACTTTGACACAATTAATTCCGAACGCTAGGATTTACTTTTTTTAAATGTTTACTTTTTTATTCTACTTTTCAGTTTTAATTTGTATCTATCATTTTTCTGCTTAATATTTGCCTCAATACGCCGTCTTTGATAAGAATATAAAATATAACGGATCGTAACGTAAAGATGAGCGATAAATGCGAAGTTTTTAGACCTTCGAAAAGTGTCATGTCAAAGCTTCAAAATTATCAATAAAAGTGAAATTGACAAAAGTGAACAAACATTTTGAAGCGTCATATACCACGTGAAAATGATCGACAAACGCAAAATCTTAAAAAAATTGAACAATCGTAATTTGTCAAAAACGATTCAAAAATGGAAAATAAAAAAAATTGAAGCGTCATATAAGACGTAAAAGATATCAATAAAAGTGAGATGGAAAAAAAATGTACGCTTCATATACCACGTGAAAATGATCAATAAGAGCGAAACTTTTGAAAGCTTGAAAAATGTCACAACACGTAAAAATTATCAATAGATGCAAAATTTAACAAAAATTGGAAAGCGTAATTTACCACTTAAAAAAGATTTTAAAAAATGCGAAATTAAAAAAAATCATTGTCGTGTAATAAATAATAATCAGTAAAAATGACAAGTGCACATACAACAAAAAACTGTAGGATCCGTATATTCGTTCGTTGATACTTATAATCATAATGTATAGGTCCTGAAGTGCGAGGTAGGTGGCGATTGGTCCGGAAAGGCACCGCAATGTAAGTTCGTCGATTGCGGAGCCCCGGCCCAGATTGAATTTGGCAGCGTGAATCTCGCGAATGGAACGACAACGGTGGGCAGCCTGATCGAGTACGTTTGCCAGGAGGATTATTGGCTCGTGGGTGAATCGCGGCACGAGTGCACCCGGGATGGAAAATGGAGCCACGAGACACCCTCCTGCGAGTGTGAGCACGAATGATTATTTTATCCTCACCAAAAGTTTCCAAATATATCCTTCTCGTTCGGACGATTGACGGTCTCAATGTGATTTAAAAAAAGCGTACAAAAATTGAAAAAATAAACCTCACCGATCTTTCCAAAATCTCGGGGCAGCTATTGACAATAAATTCGATCGATGATCGATCGTACACGGAGAGAATTTTTAAGTAATTTTTACTGTGAAATCACAGTAACTCGGTGACAAATGTGCCATTCTTCAGGTTTTTAGGAAATAAGTTATAAATTTTCATGGAAATGAATCAAAATTTACTTTTGCGTAACAGAAATTTAAAATATTTTTCAGAATTTTTACTGAAATTAATAGTAAAATTTCATGCAACGTAAAGATTACGACAATAAGTTAATAAAGTGCTAATATAAATGAAATTTTTCAGTGGAACATTGAGAAATTTGCGTGTTTTCCATAAAAATTTAAAAAAGGAAGCCGAAATTTTCCTTGCGTCCACCGGAATTTTGCGTTCTTTATAGTAAAATCAGTTAGGGCTTGATCGCCTGGCCGTACGCGTGAGCTCTGTGTGTAGCGTGCGTATACGTGAACGCAAGCTGAGAGAGTGCGCTTGTGTATGACGCAGTATGACGAGCACGAACGACGCCGACCCGCGTTGCTTAGCAACAGCGGTACCGCGCATGCGCATTATAGTACGAAGCATGGGCCAAGAAAGCCTCGTGGTCTCGTGCAGTCTAACGTGTTCTACGCAGTTCTACGCAAGAAAACAAAGAAACGTGAAAAGAAACTTCGATAAAGGACGTCTACAATGGTACGGAAAGATGATATGCTAAAATAAGTAGCAATCAAGAACTCAAATGTTCAGAAATACAGTATATAGCGTATTTATTTAATCATAGGGAATTAATTTTTCGCTAGGGATTTTAGAAATTTCAAGTTTGTCCAGGATATTTTTACTGTAGAAACTTGGAATTTTTGAGGCAGCCCATTGTTAAAATTCTACCTGAGAATGTGTCAGAATTTTTACTGGAAGAAATGTAAAAAATTATGCTACTTGCTTAAATTTTTACATGAATGAAAGCAAAATATTAAAAGCTAGTGTCAATTTTTGACTATGTGCACATTTGTCACCGGTTTCAAATTTTTAATGTAATTTTTACGGAAATTTCACGGTAAAAAATACTTAAAAATTCTCTCCGTGTATTGATTGTCGTAAAATGGGGTTACTTTAAACAGGTTTTGAAACTTTTTCGTAGGTGACTTTTTTAACATCCCAAATTCCCACTTTTTTGCTCCAATAGAACAATGTTAACATTGGCTATCAAATGTAAAAAAAAGTCAAGGCTCCCCCGCCCCCACAATTTTATATATCTATTTTTTAATTGTTATAGTAACCTCGACTGTGGGGTTTCTTTGACGAGGCACGGAAATGCAACTTATATCAAAGATTAAGAATTCCTCTGACATGCTTTTTACAAAAAAAAATGTTACGCATCATACGTGGAATTAAACGAAAAACAACGATTTTTTACAGTCAAATTGTTATCTTTATTAAGAAAACGTTTTACATAAAAATATCAAGTACCTAGAGCACTATTATGGGCACTTAATAAGTATAGTAATTATCATTGAGTTCGAAATCAACTTTCGCAACATTATAATAAACTTGAAGAACAAATTTCGGCGCTCTGTTAACGGGCTATCCCTCTCTGGAGGCTCAATTGAAAGGGTCTGAATGATGCATTTTTTTTCTACTAACACATTGGCTGGAATAAATTTTTAAAAATCCCAGCATGTTGTACACATGTTTGTGGTCACAATGTAATTTTTCCGGAAGAAAATCCTTCCAAGTGTTCGTGGTGCTGCAGTTGGCGTTGCGGTCCTCCAGCGGCGAGGCCTGAAACGGCGGGTCTCTACCAGGCTCAAATGTAATCTGAAACGAGAAGAAAAAAAAAATTCTTCAAATATATCAAACTGGATATGGGTTCACGATCTACTTTTCGAAATTTCGAAAAATACGAAAAATGACAGATTCTCCAAAGAAAACCTCATTTTTCTCTTGAAAAAAAGCATGCCGAAGTCATTGTCATTAATTAAGGATGTTGAGTCCCTATGAAACATATTAATGTTAATTGTTCAATAAATAGCTTCTTAATCGTGATCAAATTTTTACACGACCTCCTGAATACTTCATGTAAAAACATACCAAATTTTCAGAATTCTATCATCATTACTTCAACCTCCTTAAGGGTTGAAATAAAAAATGATAAGAAAATTCTGAAAATTTGGTATGTTTTTGTATGAAGTATTTAAGAGGTCGTGTTAAAATTTCACGACGATTAGGAAGCTCGTTATTAAAAAATTAACATTTTGTTAAGAACAATTTTTGAAAGAAATAAAAAAAAATTTATCAATAAACTTCGTTTTGTTTCCGTTGCTTTCAGTATACTGTAGATATTATAAAATTGAGAGGTAAAAAAAAAACTTACTGCAAAGTTACATCAGCTTTCATAAAACAACATTTAATTTGTGAATGTTAATTGTTCAATAACGAGCTTCCTAATTGTCGTGAAATTTTTACACGACCTCTGAAATACTTCATACAAAAACATACCAAATTTTCAGAATTTTATCATCATTTGCGATTTGGGACTCAACATCCTTAAGAAATGAATTTTCAGTGAAAAATTTCGTTGTAACTGCTCATAAATTGCTCATAAAACGAAAAGTTTTCGATTAATCAGAAATTCCGTACGTACTTCTCTGCGAAACGCAATTACGAACATAACTTTTGAATTTGAACCAAGGGGCCAGTCCACTTTGGAGCCACGAAAAAAAAGCAATTTTTTTTTTAGGTGTTCGAGGTGTGCGGCCAGCTTGGGCGTCTTTTGAGTATACTTGTGCTTTGATGTCCGCTTTCGTTACACGCGAATTATCCTTAAGGGCGGGGTGCGGTTAATTCGGTGAAAAAAGGCATGTCCTTGAGATTTTTTTTTTCGGCGATACAGATAGTGTTAGTTTATTCAGTCAATTTCCATATAACAATGCAACGTTTGAACAATATTTTCCTAAATTTTCCTTGCAAAATATTGAAAATTGAGCGAGTGAAAGTGAATCTCCTCAGGCGCCTCGAAAAAAAGTTGTTCTGCGCTGTACATCACAACTCGCAACAGAATCGTCTGAAACAAAAAAAATCATAATGCATTCGTTCAAGAAGATGTTTCTCGAGGTAACCACGGAAGGATTTTTTTTTTCGATTTTTCAATTTTCCCTAGCACCTGGGAGTAAAAAAACCGAGTTTCACTAAAAAAAAATCGGCTAACTTGTTGTTGTAAAATTAATCATTATTTCAACAAAAACAAAAAAGCTCCCGACAATACCTGGTGAATTACGCGAAGAAGTACTGTGCAAAATTTCGAAACGATTGGTCCAGTAGATTTTGAGTTATGGCGTAAACGGACTTCAAGCATGACAAGTTTCAGAAAAACGCTTTGAAGTTTTGTATACCGAGAAATGCAAAATAAAAAAAAAACAAAGCAGGTGTAACTTCGTCAATTTTTAGTATTTCAGGGTCCGGTTGGTCTTGAAATATTCTTGAAAGTTCACACCACAACAATATGCAAAAAACGATTTTATGAAGTTTCCAGACGGAGATACCCCCTTAAGGTAGCCCCAAGGACTGTCAAAGTCACCCGTAATGTTACTTCAACCCCGTTTTACGAAGTTTTACGTTCATTCGCGAAGCACCGAAGGAGATATATATTTATCGCCGACCGAACGACCGAAGTATCGTTCGATTATTAGCGAGCCTTTGTATGAGTTTGTTTTTGGTTTTGGGCCTCGAAGAGATTTCTTGAAGGACAAACGGAAAAATTGTTGAAATTTTAGTAATAACTTGCGAGGAACCGGAAGTACCCGCGGGAAGCTACGTGGTCGGTTACGATCTTAACGTTCACAGCTCGATCGAGTACAACTGCGAGACCGGATATCTCCTTCACGGCGAGGCGAGGCACTCCTGCGGAAAGGACGGCGAGTGGAGCGGTGAAGTGCCGAGCTGCGAGTGTGAGTAACTTCTTCTTCGTCCGATGATTACCCTCATTTTTTAACCATTTTAATTTGTTCAATCATATTAATTTCCATTAAAATGAATATTTTATTTAAATCGCCTAGCGTAATCCTTCACACGGAGAGAATTTTTAAGTAATTTTTACTGTGAAATTACAGTAACTCGGTGATAAATGTGCAATTCTTCAGGTTTTTAGGAAATAAATTATAAATTTTCATGGAAATGAATCAAAATTTACTTTTGCGTAACAGAAATTTAAAATATTCTCCAGAACTTTTACTGAAATTAATAGTAAAATTTCATGAAACGTAAAGATTACGACAATAAGTTAATAAAGTGCTAATATAAATGAAATTTTTCAGTGGAACATTGAGAAATTTGCGTGTTTTCCATAAAAATTTAAAAAAGGAAGCCGAAATTTTCCGTTCGTCCACCGGAATTTTACGTTCTTTATAATAAAATCAGTTAGGGCTAGGTCGCCTGACCGTACGCGTGAGCTCTGTGTGTAGCGTGCGTATACGTGAACGCAAGCTGAGAGAGTGCGCTTGTGTATGACGCAGTATGACGAGCACGAACGACGCCGACCCGCGTTGCTTAGCAACAGCGGTACCGCGCATGCGCATTATAGTACGAAGCATGGGCCAAGAAAGCCTCGTGGTCTCGTGCAGTCTAACGTGTTCTACGCAGTTCTACGCATGAAAACAAAGAAACGTGAAAAGAAACTTCGATAAAGGACGTCTACAATGGTACGGAAAGATGATATGCTAAAATAAGTAGCAATCAAGAACACAAATGTTCAGAAACGCCGATGAAAAAAGTATTTATTTAATCATAGGGAATTAATTTTTCGCTAGAGATTTTAGAAATTTCAAGTTTGTCCAGGTTATTTTTACTGTAGAAACTTGGAATTTTTTAGGCAGCCCATTGTTAAAATTCTACCTGAGAATGTGTCAGAATTTTCACTGAAAGAAATGTAAAAAATTATGCTACTTGCTTAAATTTTTACATGAATGAAAGCAAAATATTAAAAGCTAGTGTCAATTTTTGACTATGTGCACATTTGTCACCGGTTTCAAATTTTTAATGTAATTTTTACGGAGATTTCACCGTAAAAAAAACTTAAAAATTCTCTCCGTGCACGCAAACTCGAGCGATCTTTAATTTTTTTTGTTTGCTCCCTCGTATTTCCGACTATCCAGATATCGATTGCGGCAAAGTTTTGCCAATGTTGAGCGGCACAGTCGACTACGTTAACGGGACGACTCATCTCGGTAGCGAGATAACGTACACGTGTACGAGAAATTACAGGCTCCACGGCGTCGAGAGGCGATACTGCCTGGACAACGGTCAATGGAGCGACGCCACTCCCAAGTGCGAAGGTTAACCAACATTTCAAAAAGCACTAGACTTTATTCTTCTTTTACGAGCAACGAATGAAACGGGCGAATTAAGGGCTCACGCCCACTGTAAACTTCGAAAATCAAGTGAACGTTCGCGATTTTTTGGGGCGGATGGACAATTAAGAGGATAATATTCAAGGATGTTATTAAGGCGTTACCCCCACTTGTAGCGCAAAAAAAGGCCTTTTTCATGAACTTTTGTAAAGAAAACTACAAAACTTTTTTAATCGATCAATATACCATCTTAACGGCGGGGTAAAGTTAATTCGGCGAAAAAAAGGCATGTTTTAAAGATTTTTTTTTGGCGTAGCGAATAGTGTTCGTTTATTGAAAAATTTACATATAATAAAGTAACATTTGAACAACATTCTCCTAAATTTGCATCGCAAAATATTCAAAATTGAGCGAGTAAAAATTAAACGCCGGAGGCGCCTCGAAAAAAAGTTGGTTTGCGGTGTGCACCATAACTCGCAACAGAATCATCTGAAACAAAAAAATCAAAATGCATTTGTTAAAGGAGATGTTTCTCGAGGTAATGATGGGAGGATTTTTTTTTTTTCGATTTTTCGATTTTTCGTAGCACTTGGGAGCCAAAAACCCGATTTTCGCTAAAAAAAACAGCTAATTTGTTGTTGAAAAATTAGTAATTATTAAAAAAAAACAAAAAAGCTCTCGACAATACCTGGTGAATTATGTGAAGAAGTACTGTGCAAAATTTCAAAGCGATTGGTCCAGTAGATTTTGAGTTATCGTGCACACGGACTTCAAATATGACAAGTCTCAGAAAAACGGTTTGAAAAACGCAGAAGAGTTTGGTCGCTTAGCGCTCATTGCACATAAGTTTGAGAACACTTCTCGATTGCATAAAAATCTGAGAAAATTCATGCATATTACAGGTACTCAAAAGATTAATTTTGCATAATAATAATTCCAAAATGTAATTAATAAAATGATGAAAAAAAAAATTAGTCAACAAATTTCCCCGCAACCCAATTTTTTTTCGTGATTCGTTCATTTTTCTGAATACGTATGAATTTTTTCAGATTTTTCAATTATCTTTGAATTTTTAGAAATTCAAAATAAAACTCGATAATTTTCTTATATTCACTCAAAGTCGACGATGCCAGCTCCGTAGAGAAAAAGGCTTCCATCAAGATGATCGAGAGCATCTTTTTGCGTTTGTCTACGCAAAACTCTTTCTTCTTTACTGTCGTGCGTCGCTTGCTCCTCTGCTCTACTAATTCGCAAATCGTCAACTTGTCGGGCCCATTCGTGAGAACTTGGCCCTGTACTGGAGCAATAGACGCTCAAATACTCATAACTTCGTCAATTTTACTCCGATCGACTTGAAATTTAAAAACACATTATTCTTGATATATTATGCATTAATTTAAAAGATGAAAAAAAATGAAAAAAAAAAAAATTTTAATACTTTACCCCGCCCTTAAAGAACACATCTTGAAGAACTTTCAGTAATTTTTTTATTGAAAAATATTACATTGTTTAGTGGCGAATGGCCGTCAATGAAATAATGTTTTTATATACACGGTTTGCGGTGACCAACATTGCGGCGAAGTGGATCATCTGAGAAAAAAATGCGGATGGATTTAGTCAAGTATAAGTATAAACTAGTCTTTAATCGAAGGATTTAAAAAAATATTCATTTTTCACAAAATGGCGGACAGTCAAAGTTAATGGTTCGATTTTAATGAAAAAAACGGCCGTTTGTTGGCTATAAAACGGCCATTTTTTTCGAAAAAAAAAAATCGACCGACTAAAGACTACATTTTTATGTATTAAATAAGCCTGCAAAATTTCAAGAAGATCGGTTCATTAGTGTTCGAGTAATCTTGGTCACAGACTTCAGAAATGCCATTTTGAGAAAAACGCGTTTAAAGTTTCAATTTCAGTTCTTCAATGCACGGATTCTTCTCTTTCAACGCTCATATCTCAGTCAATTTTGTTCGGATCGACTTGAAATTTTCAGGACATATTCTCAGATACTTATACTTCAAAAAAATGCAATAAAAAAATCAATTTTTTCAAAATCGCAAGTGGGGGTAACCCCTTAAGGATGTTGAGTCCCTATGAAACATGTTAATGTTAATTGTTCAATAAATAGCTTCTTAATCGTCATGAAATTTTTACACGACCTTCTGAATACTTCATGTAAAAACATACCAAATTTTCAGAATTCTATCATCATTACTTCAACCTCCTTAAGGGTTCAAATAAAAAATCATAAGAAAATTCGGAAAATTTGGTATGTTTTTGTATGAAGTATTTAAGAGGTCGTGTTAAAATTTCACGACGATTAGGAAGCTCGTTATTAAAAAATTAACATTTTGTTAAGAACAATTTTTAAAAGAAATAAAAACAAATTTATCAATAAACTTCGTTTTGTTTCCGTTTCTTTCAGTATATTGTAGATATTATAAAATTGAGAGGTCATAAAAAAACTTATTGCAAAGTTACATCAGTTTCCATAAAACAACATTTAATTTGTAAATGTTAATTGTTCGAAAACGAGCTTCCTAATTGTCGTGCAATTTTTACACGATCTCTGTAATACTTCATACAAAAACATACCAAATTTTCGGAATTTTATCATCTTTTGCGATTTGGGACTCAACATCCTTAACCATATCTTAAGGTGAACAAAAAAAAATTATATTGTAAAATCATACGATATGGTGACGCTCTGCGGCAAGCAGTGTAACTGACGCAAATTTCAATTCGGAAAAAATACAAAAATTCTATAAACCTATAGGAGTATAGCTAGTGAAATACGTAGAGAATTTTGAAAATATGAATTTTTGGGAAATTGCAAGCATTTAAGGAAGTATTTGACATTTGAAATTTTTATACGATTTTGACGAATACTTTTTGCGCCTATTGCCAAAATTTCAGCTATTTTGACCGTTTAGTTTTTTCGCAATAAAACTGCAAAGTCGAGCGCTATGAGTTACCGAAGCACGTCGTCTTGTGGAGACGGTCAACCGGAAGTGCGGTGATCGTGGTTTTTCTGCTCACGTATCCAACTAAACCCGTTGGATAACTGAAATTCTATAGATTGGATATAATAAATATTGTAAAAACATTACTACCGAGTCGTTGACAATCTAATTTTTCAGTTTTTATTTGTTCACGCGCAATAAATTCATCATTTACCACAACATTTGGCACACTATAATCGATAATACGAATAATCATCATAAGTAAACATCAATCAGAGCAGCTGTGGGTAAAATAAATTTACACCCCTTTTTGACCCCGTGGAAGTGATCGTACCTCCTTAAAGTAAAAACTCAATTTTCGACGGAAAAAAGGACAATCATATCTTGTACTTGCTGTATTATCTTGTAATTGATCGAAGGAATAAACAAAATAATGATTATTGACAAACTGGAGGCTTCTCAAAAAAAAATCGATGTTTGACAAAGATTTAGGCCTTAAATTGTTTATAAAATGGAAAATATTTATCGGTGAGAAAAAACCTTCGATTAATTACTAAAATCTATACTTGAAAAGTTGTGTTGAAATTTGAGACTGATCGGTTCAGCCGTTTCCGAGAAATCTTGCTCACCCACTTTGAAACACACAGTTTCGAGAAAAAAGCGTTTAAAGTTTCAAAAGCACTTTGCATATAGTCCGACACGTCATTACAAATGTGCGTTTAACTTCGAGAATATTCGCCGGATTGACAAAAAATTTCTGTGTGTGTACTTAAATATATGTACATTACGAGAAAAAAAAGTCGAGTTTTCGACAATTTTAACTGTCTATGACCCCTTAATATGGAAGAGATTTATATGAAAATAGTTGTCATTATGCAATCATAATTATAATCTTCATCAATTTATTATTATTCTTACTATCACAACGATTCTGATATCTATAATAATGAAAATAATGATAATCATAGTTTTTCATAAACAATTTTACTCATTATTATTCATATAACAGTATTGTATATGGAAATTGTTGTTATTGTACAATAACAATAACAATCTTGCTGAATTTATGATCATTATTATTATTAAAACGATGATGGTATCTATAATAATAATAATGATGATGATTATAGCAGGTTTTCATAAATAATTTTACATGTTCTTATTAATATAACAGTATTTTATATAACGACCGTTGATATGATGCGATAACAATAATCTCATTGAATTTATTATCGTCATTATCATTAAAACGATTACGATTAGCGTTATAATAACGACAATGATAACAATAGTTTTTTATAAACAATTTTGCTTGTTATTGTTATTATAACAGTATTTTATATGACAATAATTATTATGCAATAATTACAAAACTCTTGTTTATTTCATGATAAGAATATCAATAATGGTAACAATGAGAATCCTCACCGACAATGATGATGACATTTTATTTTTTAAATGTGTTGTGATTGCCATCATCATCATTTATATTATTGTGAAAATAACATCGAAATTCTTTATTAAAAAATTGTGAAGATTATGATTATTATTATTGTTCTAATAGTACTTCATTCTTTACTCGAATACAATAATAATAACGATATTATCTCAATTTTTTTATTAAAAAATAATTTTACCGTTATTGTATATTGTTATTCTTGTTGTTATTATTCTTATTGTTTACTTTTATTATAATAATGCCTCAGTTCTTTAAAATACAATAATAATAGTAATAATATAAAAATGTATATATATATATATATTGTTTTTTTCTATTATTATTATTATTATTGCAAAATAAAATATACTAGGTACCTCAAAATTTGCGCCAAACTTCGACTAAATGTTTGTCGGTTTCTTTTTGCTCGTCAGAAATTCGTTGTCCGGAGCCAATATTGGCTGATCATGGTATCCTTTCGGTGACGGGAAACGACCGAATGTACGGTAGAACATTGGTCAGAACGGGCACGGCCGAAAATTCAAACACGGGCGCTACGTCGTACAAGATCGGCGCGCTTGCCAAGTACAGGTGCGAGAGGGGTTACAAGGTCGTCGGTGAGCCGCTGTCCACGTGCGAGGATAATGGAAAGTGGAGCGGCCAAGTGCCGCAGTGCGTGTGTGAGTAACAGTCACTTCATGCATAAGAGACTTTCTGTTTTTTTTTCTTCGCTTTTTTGTACACCTTCGCCGCTCAAGGTCTCGAACATTTGTGACGAAATGGGAAATGAACGAAAAAAAAAGGAGGAAAGAAAGGGGGAATAATATAATACGCAAGGGCGTACCCACCGAGGGGCAGGGGGTGCTGACGCCCCGACCTAGAAGAAAAAAATTAAGTCTTATCTGCCCCCCACCCTCTTCTGCAGAACTAATATGAGCCCTCCCCCCAGTAGAAAAAATTAAGGCTATTATTTGCCCCCCTTCTGCAAAACGAATATGAGACCCCCCCAGAAGAAAAAATTGAAGCTATGATCTGCCCCTCCCTTTTGCAAAACGAATATGAGCCCCCCTCCAGAAGAAAAATATGCGCCCCCCCCCTCCAGCAAAAAATGAGGCTATTATCTGTCCCCCTTCTGCAAAACTAATATGAGGCTCCCCCGGAAGAAAAAATTGAAGCTATTATCTGCTCCTCCCTTCTGCAAAACGAATATGAGCCCCCCTCCAGAAGAAAAATTTGAGGCTATTATATGCCCCCCTTCTGAAAAACGAATATGAGCCTCCCCCCCGGAGAAAACTTTGAGGCTATTATCTGCCCTCTCTTCTGCAAAACTAATATGCGCCCCCCCCCCTCCAGCAAAAAAATGAGGCTATTATCTGCCCCCCTTCTGCAAAACTAATATGAGGCCCCCCCAGAAGAAAAATTGAGGCTATTATCTGCCCCCCTTCTGCAAAACTAATATGAGCCCCCCCTAGAAGAAAAAATTGAAGCTATTATCTGCCCCCCTTCTGCAAAACTAATATGAGCCACCCTAGAAGAAAAAAATAAGTCTATTATCTGCGCCCCTCTTTAGCAAAACTAACATGAGCCGCCCCCCAGGAGAAAAAATTAAGTCTACCATCTGCCCCCCCCCCCTTCTTCTGCGAAACTAATATAACCCCCCCCCCCCCAGCTTAGATCCTGGGTACGCCCTTGATAATACGGGTTGTCGCTATTTTTTGAATACCGCATGATTCAAAATAAGAGAGAAAAACGGGAAAGTTTGAGAAGTTTGTTCTCTGTTGTTTGAGAAGTACTAAAATAACTGAACAACCGTTTTGGCAATTTCTAAGGGGGGATACCTTTAGGTGAGGAAGAAATTTACTGATTTTTGAGATAAAAAAAAAGTTTCTTCGTAATTTTTTAAACTTAGGGTATGTTTTATTACTACTTTTGACCCGTGGGTGGTATTTATTTTTATTGATCTTTAAAAATGGCGGAGGTATGGCACGGTCTTCTAAATTGCATTTTCGAAACTGGCATGACGTATAGATTAAAAACTAATGGATCGATTCTGATGAAAATTGGTATAAAGCTTCCTAACCTTATTTTCTAAAACATTAAATGTTTTTGAAAACTAACCAAAAAAGAATTTTTAATTGCAAAATGTAGCCATTTTCTTTCGAAAAATTCAATCTTGTTTCAAAGCGTATCATTCAATCGATTTTCAACATTTCTCACTTTTTTTGTTCACATTCTGCGTATGAGTGATAATGAAGGAACAATCTTCGTTGTTTTTTTCCTATTAATCATGTTTTATGACTACTTTTGTCTGTTGCGTGGTGTTTTTTAATTTTATTATACTTTAAAAATGGCGAAGGTATGGCACGGTATTTTACACTGCATTTTTGAAACTGGCATGATAGCTAAAGAACTAATGAACCGATACTGATGAAAATTGGTAAAAATCTTTCTAACCTTATTGTCTAAAGCACGACCCTAAATGTTTTGGAGAAAAAAAGCGTATTTTTTATTGCAAAATGTAGCCATTTTTTCGGAAAATTCAATCTTTTTGTTTCAAGACGTACCATTTTATCAATTATCAACGTTGTTCACTTTTTCTTGGTTCATATTCTGCGTATGAGTGTTAATGAAAGAAAAATCTTTGTCGGCTTGTTTTCGGATTAATCCCGCCGACGCTACGCGTCACGCCGTCCGCCATCCTCCATCGCAATCCGTTTAGACGACCGTCCCATGCGTCCGGAATTTTTAAAGATTGATAGAAAGATAAAGGATACCACCCAACAGCCAAAAGTAGTATAAAACATACACTAAGTCTCAAGAACAGCGAATGAATTATTTCCTGTAAAAAAATCATGAAAATCAGCCATTTTTTCCACGATTCAAGGCACCCCCTAATTGCACAAAAAATAGCTTGCATGAGAAAAATGTTTCGGACCCCCCCCCCGTCCCCGAGTACTTGAATTCATTCTCAAAGTCACTGCAAGGAAAGGAAGAAAAACATTCTTCATTCTCGTAAACTTTTTGTTTCATTTTTTCTTTGTATTTGTTTGGTCGTTTCGCGTCTGATTATTGTCAACGTTCGTCGTTGTTGCGCAGTCGTCGATTGCGGAAAACCCGACGAGACCCAGCACGGCCGTTACACGCTGACCTCGAACGCGACGTATTACGGTGCGGCGGCGATTTACGAGTGCGATGGTAATTTCGAGCTTGACGGGTTCGCCAGGAGGCTGTGCCTCGAGAACGGAACCTGGAGCAGCGACACCCCCGTCTGCCAGGGTATACGTCAATGTCAATATTACTACTGTTATTTACATTATTTCTAGCAATATTTTAAAATACCAAAAGATTCGAGAATATTATTTTTTCGTCCTATTTTCATCATAGTTCATTTTTATTTTCGGTCGCAATGCATTGAATTTTAATATTCGATGTAACGATTTTAATCCAGCTGTCTGAATATTCGGCCAGCGATTTTTATTTTCACCGGTCTGTGGAGCTCGGGTACCAAAAAACTGGACGATTTTCAATCATTTTTTTTCCGATAAGAGTATGGGGATGACGAGATCGAGATTTTACACAAAATTGGTACACGGTCTTACCAAGTTTGACTTTTTTTCATCCATTAAGGCGTTAAGGCCCCCACTTGTAGCGCAAAAAAAGGCCTTTTTCATGATTCTTTTTAAAGAAAACTACAAAACTTTTTTAATCGATCAATATACCATCTTAAAGAACACATCTTGAAGAACTTTCAGTAATTTTTTTATCGAAAAATATTACATTGTTTAGTGGCAAATGGCCGTCAATGAAATAATGTTTTTATATACACGGTTTGCGGTGACCAACATTGCGGCGAAGTGGATCATCTGAAAAAAAAATGCGGATGGATTTAGTCAAATATAAGTATAAACTAGTCTTTAATCGAAGGATTTTAAAAAATATTCATTTTTCACAAAATGGCGGACGGTCAAAGTTAATGGTTCGATTTTAACGACAAAAAACGGCCGTTTTTTGGCTATAAAACGGCCATTTTTTTTCGAAAAAAAAATCGAACCATTAAAGACTACATTTTTATGTATTAAATAAGCCTGCAAAATTTCAAGAAGATCGGTTCATTAGTGTTCGAGTAATCTTGGTCACCGACTTCAGAAATGCCATTTTGAGAAAAACGCGTTTAAAGTTTCAATTTCAGTTCTTCAATTCACGGATTCTTCTCTTTCAACGCTCATATCTCAGTCAATTTTGTTCGCATCGACTTGAAATTTTCAGGACATATTCTCAGATACTTATACTTCAAAAAAATGCAATAAAAAAAATCGATTTTTTCAAAATCGCAAGTGGGGGTAACCCCTTAATAACTAATGAAAACCAGACCAAATGAAAACCAGAAAACTAGACCAAATCACATTACACTCAGTAAGTGTACCAAAATTCAGGCAATTCGTTCATTAGATTGTCAGAAATCGTGTACACTGTTTTACAAAACAGAATTTCGAGAGCAACGCGTTAAAATTTTTACTGGCAGTTCCATCGTTGTAGTCATAAATTTAACTTCATTTTCATAAACCCCTTAATTTCAACTTGTGGATCTTAATTTCAATGCGACTATCATAATTCTTAACCTGGCGAACTTAATTTCAGTTGAGAAATCATGAATTTTAATCTGCCGATCGTATTTCTAAAATTGACGAACTCATTTTTGTTTCAATCTTAAGGGGCTACTACCTAGAGGCTCAAAAAATGCCCAAGCTCCGATTTTTTTCTGGCAAACGGTTGGTGGAAGAGAAACGAATTTTTTAACACAAAGGTCCCTATATTGAATGCCTTTTAAAAAGTCACCGAAAATACAGAAAAAACAATAAAAACGTGGCCACCGGCAGATGAAATTTTTTTCGCGACCTTTGGCGGTGGACACTCTCCAGCTCAAATGGTCCACCCGAAATCTAAAAACCAAACGAGTTATTCGAGTTAACAATAAATACGAGTCGTTGACGATCGTCGATTGTTAAAATATTTTTTTGTAACCCATCGGCGACGAATTGATACTCGAGCATAGGGAAAAAAGCGGTCATTTTTACGTAACTATAAAAAAATTAAGATCGATATTCAAAAAGTGAGATCGTCAATGACCTTTTAAAGTTTTTGGTCGTATCTCCTGTAAAGTTGGAAAAAAATCATCAGGTGGTACTCGAGATATCATGTCCACCGACATCTTCTGCATTTTTTGATGATTTTTTTTAAGACCCCCAATATCTGTACATCTGTGTTTAAAAAATGCGTTTCTCTTTCACCAACCATTTCCCAGAAAAAAAATTCGGACCTTGATTATTTTTTCCGAGCCTCTAGGTAACCCCTTAATTATTGCAACGTCAATTTTCGATATTTATCTTTTTTATTTATAATTTTTCATAATTTTATCATTTATCATTTTTGATAATTTTATAATATATCATTTTTTATAATTTTATAATTTATATTTTTTTATAATTTTATCATTTATATTTTTTTTGCAATTTTATAATTAATAATTTTTTGTAATTTTATCATTTATATTTTTTTATAATTTTATCACTAATAATTTTTTTTATTTTCTTTTTCTATATGTTTCTCGCAGAAATACGATGCAAAGATCCGGAAAGAGTCAGTCCCCTGTCGACCCAAGTCTCGACCCACAGTGTCGGGGGCGTAGCTCATTACAGTTGTCCCCGCGGTTTTTACATGGAGGGCAACGAGACGCGGATCTGCCTGCAGAACGGCTCTTGGAGTGGCTCGATGCCCGCTTGTTTCGGTAATTCACCTGCATCAAATTTTCTGTCAGGCTTATACTCTATCGATTTTTCAATCGTTTCTCGATCTCAATAATTGACGCTTATTTGTTCGATCGCGACAGCCTTCGACTGCAAGTATCCAAGCACGATAGAAAACGGTCGCGTTATCGTGGTGAACGGCTCGACGCTTTACGGTGGTGCCGCCGAGTACCATTGTCTTCCACAGTACGAGCGAATAGGCCCCTTTTTGCGAAAGTGCCTGGACAACGGAATCTGGAGTGGGGAAGAGCCCAGATGCGAAAGTACGTGAACACAATACTTTTTATTTTGCATTACTCATCATCATTTTTCCAAAACTTTATTCATTATTCGAATTATAATTGCTTTTGTTTTATTCTACATGAAAAAAATTAATCGTATCGTCTAGTTTGAGTGCATTCTCATTTTGTTTGGGTTTATTATTGATTTATATAATTTCATTCTAGTTTATGTGAAATTCTAAAATATCGTCTGTTCTATTTTATATGAAAACAAAAATGTTTCAGCTCGTTTGGCTTTATTATTTTCATTTTGTTTATATTATTTTTTTGAGTTGCTTTATTGTGGTCTTATTTTTCGTTTAGACTATTCTGCGGTATTTTTTTAACTTTATTCTGGTTTCTTTCTATTTTATTTTATGGGCTTTTATTTTTATTACGTGAAATTAAATTTACATGGAAAAAAAATCCTATGGTCTACTTGAGGTCCATTCTCATTTTGTTTGGCTTTATTTCTAGAAGATCATTTTATTCTTGTTTATATGAAATTCTAAAATACTGTCGCTTTTATATGAAAACAAAAATGTCTCTTTTCGGTTTATTCTCATTTTGTTTATTTTATTATGCTTATTTCCTTTAGTTTTTTCTGGTTTATTTTGTTCTTTTTTCTTTATTCTGGTTTATCTTTTTATTCTATTATTATTATTTTTTTTTTCATTACAAGAGATTTATTTTATACGAAAAAAAAAATCGGATGGTCTAGTTTACGCCTACTCTCATTTTGTTTGGGGTTTTTTTTCTAAAGTGTCATTTTATTCTTTATTATATGAAATTTTGAAATATCGTCTGTTCCATTTTATATACAAACAAAAATGTTTTAGCTGGTTTGGGTTTATTGTTTTCATTTTGTTGTTTTTGTTACTTTGAGTTGCTTTATTTTGGTCTTATTTTTCTTTAAGATTTTACTCGTTTATTTTGCGGTAGTTTTTATTCTTTTACTTTATTCTGGTTTGTCTTACGATTTGATTTGATTGGTTTTTTTTTTTTAATTATTCGATTATCAGTGATGTCGACCGACGTTGCCGAAGCCCAAGGGGTTGGAACCAGCGTGGGGATTGCCGCTGGTGTTATACTAGTAATACTTCTCGTTCTTGGATTGGTCTACCTTAGGCTGTGAGTATTAACGCATTTCCATAACGATCTCATCTCTTTGTGCTTCGATTAAAACTAATATTTTTTGTATGTTGCGTTTTCGTTAAATACCCTCGATTTGCATTTTTGTTTTTCATCTTATTTTGAGAGAAATTATTTTTGTTCGCTTTTTTCTGTTCGAAAAAGACTTTTCGATGGAAAAATGTCGAAGAAAAGGGAACTTAATGAATTTGTGCGCCCAGGCGGAAAGCGACACCCGTAAAAAACACGGAAAACGTACAGGCGGCGGAGAGAAAGGAGGATCAAAGTGCCGCGGTGATGTCGTACGCGAGTCTGAACGACGGCACCAACAACCGAATGTACGAGAACGTGCCCGAGGAAGGCTTGTACGACAGTCCCTACACCATCAGTGGCAGCGCTTACGGGTAAGCAAAAAAAAGTAGGTTTAAATTAAATCCTTAGCCAAAAAACGGAAATTACTTAAAATTGCGAGATTTTGTGTTCTGGCTTTTTCCGAAGAACTGAAATTCTAAAAGATTTTTCAACCATTGCAATTTTGATGTTTTACTCGGATCCGAAGATCCACATTTTATGACGTTTAAGGATGTTGAGGTCCCAAATTGCAAATGATAATAAAATGCTGAAAATTTCGTACGTTTTTGTATGAAGTATTTCAGAGGTGGTGTAAAAATTTCACGACAATTAGGAAGCTCGTTATTGAACAATTAACATTCACAAGTTAAATGCTGTCTTATGGAAACTGATGTAACTTTGCAATAAGTTTTTTTTTACCTTAATTTTGTAATATCTACAATATACTGAAAGCAACGGAAACAAAACGAAGTTTATTGATACATTTTTTTATTTCTTTTAAAAATTGTTCTTAACAAAATGTTAATTTTTTCATAACGAGCTTCCTAATCGTTGTGAAATTTTATCACGACCTCTTAAATACTTCATAAAAAAACATAACAAATATTCAGAATTGTCTTATCATTTTTTATTTGATTGAAGAATTGATTATTATTAATTACGTTCCCCTTGAGTTATCATTAGTTGGGGGATCTTTGATGTCCGTACGGATCTACTGAATGAATTTTTCTCGTTGATGTGTAGTTACGGTCACCACGGGGAAGGCAGAAGAAATTACAACGGCAGATCGAGTCACTACGAGGCGGAGCCATTGCCGAGGAATGGCATCACCATAAACGGCGTTTCCGTTCGATAGTTGAGGGAACGATTTAAAAAATAAATATATAAATTAAAAAGCGAGCGAATGCCAACCGAAGAGTTCTCGTCGTTTAATTATTTATAATTAGCCTCCCTGACGAAGACGAGAGCGTGTGTACATAATTCGAAAACTCTGAGATGTTGTTTTTTTTTTTATATACATATAGGATAATATTTGCCCCTTTTTTTTGTGAACTTCGTTCTGACCGGTGATTTCGGTCCTCCGCGCGATCGAGTGTAAGATTTTCTGTATATAAGGTGTTCCCCCGAGTGTCTAGAATTAATTATAATCGCGTTTTTAAGTATCTACCTTGTACGTATGTATATACATATGTATCCGAAAATTCGAACTGGTCTATATTCAAGCGAGAATAAAACATTTATTGTTTCAATTTCCAAAAATCATTTATTCGCGACGAGGCTTTTTTCCTATCAATTTAATTCAATTCATCGATCAAACCCAAATACTAGGGATGCTCATGCAAAAAATACGACGATGTTTTTTTTTCGATGTAACACATCGTAACGTTGCATCGATGTTTTCGATATCGCGCAAAAAAAACCTCGACGTTTTCTATTGGTTAAAAGTATAGGACAGAATGATGATCAAATCCGACATAATTCGAGGTTTTTCATTAAATTAAATTTTATTCGTGTCATATAAGTTTTATTTGTTTTAATCGCGACTTATTTGTGCAAATTTAAATCACAAGATCTCCTTTAGTATAGGAAGTAAGGTCCTCGATATTTTTTTTCTTACTTGGTAAGGAATCGTTTCTGTCTTCTGTTATTTTTTAAAGATACAAATCGGTCATTCCGCCACAAGTAAATAACATCGGCAAAGCATCGTCACCACTAGAGCCATCTATGCTTGGAGGCTTTGGTGTCGTGTTGTTCTTTCATTCGTCCATAGCTTCCATAGATAAAAAAGATGTAAACAAAGCCTAAGAGCCTACGGAACCTAGAAAGCCAAACATACGAGTCCGAGTGCACAGTGCGTTCCATGCGAGATGTTTGCTTGTTCGAAAATCCGATACATCGAATGAAATACATCGATGCATCGTTAAACATTGACAGTATGCGATGTGTCAGATTGATTCAATGCATCGAATAGAAAACGTCGACGTTTTCGATACATCGATATATATCGAGCATCCCTGCCAAATACAGATCGAAGTTGAAGAGTACTGAAATTTTTTTTAGACTTCGCCACGTCCATAAAAATGTCAACTTTGGAGTTCCATTAGCGGGTCACACCTAGCTGGTGTCCGGAAAAAGAGGAATTTTCGTGAATTCTTTTTTTTTGGGAAAACGTTTACATTTGGCTTTCGATTTTGGTTTGTTTTACATTGGAGAGTATGGTTTTAAGGAGTTTCGGGACAATTGGTGAAGTGTCAACATTTTATTCGAATTTGTACAGCAAATTCTGTGTCATATACTGAAATGCACTCTCCAAATTTTAAATCGATCGTCTATACCTTTTTTATAAACGACAATTTAAGAAAAAGCAATTATTAATATACCATTCGAAATGGTGACGTTAAGATGGCCAACATGGTTTTTTTAATGGGATCATGATTTTTTTCACGAAAACATTTATCAGGTCAAAACTAACAACTTTTGCAGGAAAGGTTTTTTGGATAACGTTTATAATTTTTAGGTTAGAATGCCATTTTTAGTATTTTAGCGCTACCCTGAATGTACTGGGTGTGCAACTAGGTTCCCGGGTTTCACACATGGATGGCGCTAGCGACACATGTAGTCGGCATCAGGTCTGAAATAGGATGTCTTTATAGCTTGGACGTCTGTTAAGAAGGAATGATACCTTATCGCGGTCGGTATGGTAGAACGATTATAGATTCCCACGAATCTCTGAAACGGCTCTTCAGGTCCCGTCGAAACTTTGCCAAGCGACGTCAAATAGATAGATGAATGGCTCTCTTCTTCTCAAATTTTCTGATTTTGAGAAAAAGAATGTAGATTGGCTTATGATAACCCAATCTACATTTTTTTTCTCAAATTCGGAAAATTTGAGGAGAGGACAGCCGTTCGTCTATCTATTTGACGTCGTTTGGCAAAGTTTCGACGGAATCTGAAGAGCCGTTTCAGAGATTCGTGGGAATCTATAATCGTTCTACCATACCGACCGCGATAAGATATCATTCCCTCTTAAGAATACCCAGTCGTAATATAAACAAATATCGCAACCATGGAGACTAGAGTAAAGGAGCCCGAACGCATGTGGCGGAATCGTCGAAAAGTGGATCGTGAAAGTGATGAAAGATCTTGTAGTTCGAAAAATATTCGCAAGCGATACCAGCGCCTGGTACGGAATAGGATAGGTAGTGGATAGGATAGGCGGATAGGATAAGTGCGTGAGGACCGGCTCAGCAGTTTGTGACATACATACAGTGACGTATTACGGTCAGTTACTGTATATGCGAGTATTACATATATGTCAGTTACATACAGTTTACGCAGTTTACACTGTTACGCATCGTTGAGTGATATTTCGGTATTAAAAGCATTCATAAATTCAAAACAGAAAAAGAGCATCCAATAAAGGTAAAAACTGAACCTGAATATTATGTTTGTGCAATTAATTCGCGAATTAGCGAAAATATCGACAAATATTGACATCGGCATGTGCAACCACATGTTGATTAATTTTGTCAAATCGTTTGTATTTTTTTATTGCATGCTATCGTCGCCGAATTTAATTATAATTGCCATTAATTTTAATGCTGTTAGAGATTTCTTTGATACAGCAAAAATGTAATGCATGATGCTTGGACAAAAAAACGTTTTGTAGGTTAAATATGCGAATCCTTTAATATAAATACCCGTTGCTCTCATTTCGTTATAATGTACGACTTAAAAAATATATTTTTCTCGGAAATCCAGTATGCAATATTCACATTATGGCTGTTTAATCGTACATGTCACCGTATAAAAATAAAACATTTACCGTATAGATCACCTTCAAGTAAAAAAATTACTGAAATATTATCATTTCATAATTTAAACAAAAGTATATGAATATTACTCTTCAGTATTACAAGCTGCGCTAATAAGAAATAAATATACGACAAATTGCCGATCGACGATTCAAAATCGCCGCGCGGACGGGGCCCGCAGTGGTAGCGCCGCCAGGTGGGTACAATCCGCGGATCGTTCATCACTTTCACAACCATTTCGCCAGCATTGCGATCGGGCTCGCTTACTCTAGTCTCCATGATCGCAACACAACGACCATTTTGTAACCTCGAAAATGTCAAAGTTTGTGCCGAATAAACAGCATTTGCGAGAAGCATCGAAAATCGAAGAGCCACTTCCGAAATTTTGCTTTTGCGGTAGAACAGAAAGAGTTTCCTGCATCGAATTGTTACTGGCGATGAAAAATGGATATATTTCGAGAATCCCAAACGCAGAAAATCCGTCGAAGCATCCGTCGAAAACCAAAAATTGTTGTTTTCAAAAATGTCTACCAAGTGGCAGCCCCTCATTAGGGCCACATCGCTTTCGCCTCGAATATTAAAGTTGAATGGGGTTGAAGTTTGCATCGTTGGAAAGCAACAAAAGTTTTTTTCGATTTCTTATTTTCATTGGGTCTGTTCGTTTTAGCTACACTTTTCTACACTTCTTACACCTCCAGTGGACTTTCTATTACTGTATCTGGTCAAAGTGTAGAAAGTGTAGCTAGCGCGAACAAACCTATTATTATTCAAAATCGAATTCTGCGAATTTATTGTAGATCACTAAAAAGAATCCTGAAAAAATGTTACGTGATTTTCGTAGCTCAAATCTGCCAAAGGAAATTTGGAGAATGAAAAGTAAAATGATTTTCGTTGCATTCCAACGATGTGTACTTCAACGTCATAAAATCAAACTAATTTGGGACAGTTTCCTCTGAAATTTTTTTTTATTTAGCCAAGATGATTTTCGTCTATAACACCGGTCAACACAAATATCGAGTCTAGGTTGCGGATGTCAAATTTTGATGTCTTCCACGTAACTAATAAAAGAAAAAAACAGTTCTACCAGATAAAGCTTGATTGTGTTATTCAAACTTGCTGCTATCTGCTGCTTGTACAGGGTGCGCCAGAGAAACTTACTTATTTGAAAGGTCAATAAAAACAAAAGTACTTCTATTATTCGTTTAATTTTTTTTTTATTTGAGAATACAATATCCCAATTTTTTTTCATGTAGTCTTGAAAATGACATCGGATAAATGGCGACCCCCATTGCGCATACACTGATGAAGTCGATTTTTTAAATTCGTATCCACTCTTTGCAGCATATCAATCGGTATGTTGGCAATGGCGTCGCGAATGTTGTTCTTGAGGTGTGCTATGGTCCGTGGTCGATCGACATAAACCAGAGATTTCAAATAACCCCATAAAAAGAAATCGCATGGAGTCAAATCTGGAGAGCGTGCCGGCCATTGGAGATCGCCTCTGAGAGAGATGAGGCGGTCGGGGAAATGTTGTCGCAACAAATTCATTGAGTCTCGTGCTGTGTGTGCTGTGGCTCCATCTTGCTGAAACCACACGTTCCTAACGTTCATTTCTTCGAGTCTTGGAAGAAAAAATTCCTCGATCATGTTCCTGTAACGAGCTCCATTCACGGTAACTGCGCGTTCGTTTTCTTAAAAAAAATAAGGACCAATTATTCCCATTACCGACATCGCACACCAGACAGTAACTCGCTCACAATTAAGTGGCTTCTGGTGAAGCTCACGTGGATTTACACCACACCAATAACGCATGTTTTGCTTGTTGACGCAGCCGGAAATGTGGAAGTGAGCCTCGTCACTGAAAAAAACGACCGCGTCTTCAGGCAGGTGTCAACCAGCATTTCACATGCATTTTGACGGGCAACAAAATCGCGTTCAGTTAATTCTTGCACAACAGCCAATTTATAGGGATGAAATTGAAGGTCTTCATGGAGAATTCGTCGAACAGTGGTGTCAGAAATTCCCATAGCAGTTGCGTGTTTGCGAGCCGAACGCCGGGGAGAACGCACAACTGACTGCCTCACTCTTTCGACATTTTCCGGAGTTCTGATGGTCCGTTGAAGTCCATTTCTGGGCTTAGCGACACTTCCACACTCCCGAAATGAGTTAACCCACGACAGAATCGAATTACGGCCAGGAACGAGTCTGTGAGGAGGAATTTCAAAGCGAGCGCGGAAGGCACGTTGCGTAGCAACAAGTGAGCGACCGTTAGAAAAGAAGCTCTCGACTGCGAAGGCCCGCTGCTCTCTAGACCAGAGCATGATGGCAACTGACTGGAGGGAGAAACAAACTTGGGAACTTCCCCCTCCAGATGCGCCCCCTCTCGCCCCGCTACCCACCCAACTCACCGCGCGGGAATTTTTTCAAATAAGTAAGTTTCTCTGGCGCACCCTGTACTATCAACCAAAAACTTCAAGACTTACTTATCAACGTAGAAAAGACAATAGCAAACTTTATAAATAACACATGAACATTTTTTTTACTATTCGATGTATGAATTCAAAATTTATTTATTAAAATACAAACTCAAGGAATTTTTTTTGTTGGTGACCTGTATAACCAAGTGTAGGCAAGTTACCGAGCTTTTAACGAAAAATGACGATTCTGAAAATCGTCGGTTTATTTATTTTTACGGTGTTTTATAGAGACGACATGCTGGCCACATTTCTATCTAATAACTTACACCCTAAATAACTCTAGATGCCCGATATAAATAGCTCGACGGGCTTCAAGAAAATATTAATGATGAAATTTAGAAAAATGTGACTAGCAGAAGAATTTTCGTAGTCGCCTCCTTTCAGAGAAAATAAAAATGTCCAAATCTGCTAAATTGGGGCGAATTTTTTTTATTCCAGTTCATGGTTTGGTATAATATTCGATCGTGACTTATTTGTATTAAGCGCCACTGTAATTTACCAACGATTTAGAAAGGCCCTCCTTATGCCCTCACAAAATACGGCCCTTCGCGAAAGGAATACTCAATATTCCGCGATGCATCCGGAAGCTTCGAAGTTGAACCTTTGCCGGATGTGTAAACGCAAAAAATGGGTATCCTGTAACATTCATCGGTAAAACGCCCCCTCAAGGGGTTGAAACAGGGCCGAAAAGAATACATGAGATTGCAAAAAAAAACAGTGAAATAATCGCGGACAATTATCTCAGGATACTCAGGATACTCAGGATACTCAGGAATATACTCAGGAAATTTTACTGCAGCCAGACTGCAGAACTTTCGATGCCTCTGGAAAAACTTTACCGCCGAGTAATTAGGTATACAAAATTGTTGCTAACCGTATGGCATTACGTGGTTCGCTCATTCAGCCACGTCACGTATACACAATTGTCAAAGAAAATCGCAATGGATTCCGCACATTGATAGAAAGTTATAAAATTGGACCAGGAGAACAGAATAATGTCGATACTAGCGCTTTACAAGCAGCTTCAAATAATGACTTTTAATGCCTCTTTGTCGGAAAGTGTAGTCTCCCAACAATTAAAGTTGGTTTTGTCGGCTCAAAAGTGGTCAGAAATAAGCCCGAAAAAACAAAATTCTGGTGGACGAACATACTGGAAATTGCAAAAACGGTGGAGTGACATCATTGCCGAAGGCATATGTCAGCAGCATGGATCGATCGAATGCGTCTTTTCGTTTAAAAATAATTCAGTAAACCCATCGGCTACTGCGAAATCCTATGCCAAATTTGTCGGTCACTGCGTCCAGTGCAACGTGAAAATAAACGGTCAATTGCGGAACGTACAAGCAAAGGATGTTGATGTTATATTTGTATGTGATGTAGAAAACATTCGACCTGCATTATAGCACCGCCAGTGCATAGTCATCTCGCGACGCTTTGGTGTGAGGTTATTGAAAAAGGTCTTCCGTCAGAAGAACGGAAAGGTTTTTTGAAAAAGATTTCACCCCCGGAAAATTGCACTTTCGTCGATCCTCCAAAATTGAATTTGGAGATTAAAGCAGCCCTGGACAGTACGATTATAAAACGAGATGAAGGGATTACTGAAAAACAGGAAAAAGTCGCTGCTTCACTCTCAAGCGTGGGAAAGGTTATAGATCTTATAATTAAATCAAATCCGGCGGATAAGAAGCAATATTTAGAGCCGCTCAATGTAGCTGTGAAACTTCTGGCGGATCTACAGCACGACGAAACATCGATCCGGAAGAATTTGATCCTAAAAAATATCAAGGCGCCGTTCAGAGATGCACTGAGGGATTTATCGTCAGGCGATTGGCTGTTTGGAAGGGATCTGCGCGAAAAAATAAAAGCGGCTAAAGTTCTGCAGCAATCATCGAGAGATTTGAAGCAACCCGTAACGCAAATATTCGATCAAGGAAAAAATTCAAAAAACACGAGGGGCCCGCCTCAACAAAACCTACATCGATTGAATACGTATTCGAGAGGGGGCGGGTACAAACAGAGTCACAACAATTACAGTCGCAACAACAACTACAATCGAGGCAACAGACCCATGATACGCGGACGGAATTATCAGCAAAAACAAGAGCATCTGCTTCCGAAGAAGATCAATTAAATGTAGGTAAAATTGCCGGTCGCTTAGCTCGTTTCAAGCACAGCTGGCTTGAAGTGACCTCAGACGAAACCATCTTGAGCTGGATTACAGGCTACAAGATACCGTTCACATCGAAAGTACATCAACTTATCCCGCTTGTCGAATCTCGGTGGTCGGATCAAGAAAAACTTGCGATTCGAGAGCAAATCGCAGTATTGTCAGAAAAAGGGGCTATAGAAGCGTGTCAACCTGAGTCCGGACAATACATCTCAAAAATACATCTCAAAAATTTTTCTTGTACCGAAACCGGATGGCTCTCACCGTTTCATTCTGAATTTAAAGTTGTTAAACGAGTTTATAGCTACGGATCACTTTAAATTAGAAGATGGGAAAATGGCAAAGCAAATGATAACCCGTGGATGTTTCATGACATCAATTGACCTGAAAGATGCTTATTATTCAATCCCGATTGCAAAATCTGATCGCAGGTGTTTACGATTTATCTTCGGAGCGAAATTGTATCAATTTACGTGTTTGCCTTTCGGACTAAATAAGGCTCCTTGTACGTTTACAAAACTAATGAAGCCGTTAGTATCGTATCTCAGAGAACGAGGTTTGTTGTCAGTGATATATCTGGATGATTTATTGATGCTTGGAAATTCATACGAAGAATGTTCACGGAATACTCTTATAACAAGACAGTTATTCGATAAGTTAGGATTTGTTATCAATGAAAAGAAGAGTCAGATGATTCCGTCAACGAAATGGAAATTTCTTGGATTCATTTATGATTCAGAAAAAATGAATATCCGGCTTCGAGAAGAAAAGGTGATCAAGACTGCTAAAAAAATTAAAGGATTTAGTGAAATGAGCCATTGTACAATCCGGCAATTCGCGGGATTGATTGGAACACTAGGTACGAGTTGCTTAGCAATCAATTACGGCTGGGTTCACACAAAGAGTTTTGAGAGAGCACAATTCTTGGCTCTCGCATTAAATAACGGAAATTTCGAAGCGCAAACGCACCTTTCGAGAAATTTACACATTGATTTTGATTGGTGGAAAATTCATATAAACAAGGCAGTGCGTTCGTTAATACCAGTTAAAGCAGCCCTCGAAATTTCCTCCGACGCGTCGCGCTCTGGATGGGGAGCGTGCTGTGAAGGCAACCGAACGCATGGTCACTGGAGCCAAGAAGAGCAAGCTCATCATATTAATTATCGAGAATTATTGGCGGCTTTGTGCGGCTTAAAATGCTTTGCAAAAAATCTAAAGGACTGCGATGTGTTATTGAGAATCGATAATACCACGGCTATCGCTTACATTAACACAATGGGAGGCATTAAATTTCCGGTGTTAAGTAGACTTACAAAAAAAGATTTGGAAATGGTGCGAACAAAGAAATATTTTCATTTACGCATCTTACATTTCGTCGCAGGAAAATTATGAAACTGACTTTGAATCCTGACGGCTTGAACCGGAAACAGAATACGCCTTGTCTAATTGGGCCTTCCGCAAAATTAAAAATAAATGGGGAGAGCCCGAAATAGATTTATTTGCAACAAGGACGAATGGGAAATGTAAGCGTTATATTTCTTGATCAAGAGACCCGGACTCAGTTGCTGTTGATGCATTCACAGTAGATTGGAGTCAATGTTTTTTTTATGCATTTCCACCATTTGCAATAGTTTTACGCGTTTTGAGGAAACTTAAAGAGGATCGTAGTAAAGGTGTCGTGGTTGTACCGTACTGGCCAGCTCAAGTTTGGTTTCCTGTCTTCACTGGTATGCTAGATGGCGAACCGATATATTTCCAACCAAATATAAATCTTTTACGCTCTCTTGATAGACAACCACACCCGATTTGGAAGAAAATTACCCTGGTTGCAGGGCTGCTATCCGGGAAGCACTAGGTAGAAAAACCGTACCGAAAGAAGCACTTACTATTATAGTTTCCTCACTCTCAGATTCATCGCTGAAGCAATATGATGGCTGCTTAAAAAAGTAGTGGCTATTTTGCCATGGTGAATTTATAGACCCTTACAAATGCGATACGTCACACGTTCTAAAATTTTTGTCCACTGAGTTTGGAAAAGGCGCTTCTTATGGCACGTTGAACTCCTGTCGATCCGCGATTGCTCTGTTGCGTGGGCCAGAATTGGGAGAAGATCCCAGAGTGCGGAGTTTGTTTAAAGGTATCGCAAATCTTAGACCGACAAAACCCAAATACGATTCGACGTGGGACCCGCAACTTGTATTAAGCCACGTTGCGCAATGGGGTCCGAACGAGGGAATTCCCTTCGAAAAACTAACTCTCAAGCTGGTCACATTATTAGCACTAGTTACAGCGCAATGAATGCAGACACTCGCATCCATAGACATTCGAAATATAGAAAAATCAGCAGAGTTGATCGAGATTAAAATCCCGACGCGACTAAAAACATCAAAAGTAAATAAAGCGCAGCCAGTTTTATGCATTCCTTTCTATATTGAAAATGCATATATCTGTCCGGCATCAGCACTAGTAACATACATAGATAAGACAAAAGATATACGAGGAAATGAATCTCGTCTTTTGATAGCCCTAAAGAAACCACACAAACAAGTATCCACTCAAACTATAAGCAGATGGATAAACAAGACCCTAACGGAAAGTGGGATGAATACAGAGGCATTCGATGCTTACAGTACTCGTCATGCGTCTACCTCGTCCGCAAAAAGGAGTGGGGTCAATATAGACATTATTAGAAAAGCTGCAGGTTGGACAGAACGTTCGAGTACCTTCGCTAGGTTCTACGATCGTCATATTGTAACAAGCAAAGCCATGCTTGGAAAAGCGATTCTAAATAGCCGCCATGTATAACATTACAAGTTCTTATGTATTACACTTAATCGTATGGTTAAAGAATTAATTAAATAAAAATAAATGATATCGAATTTCCGATTTCGTAAATATCTGCCGTAACGAACTTTAAATAACTACACACTGATCTCGAGGAAGAGGCGCGTAATACAATTATGAGATCAAACGAACTTACCTGTAAGTGAAGTTCGATCTTAATTGTATGAAGCGCCTGTTCCGAAGAGATCAGTCCCACCCAATCAATTTTTCCCTTTTCTAATGATACACACATTAGAAACCCTAATGGTTACGGCAGCACTTTGAAAGAATGAATTGCCTATCGGAATACACACCGACCAGAACCAAAACAAAAAACTGTAAAAATTGTGGCAATATCGGCATATCGAGGGGGCACTACACACTGATCTCTTCGGAAGAGGCGCTTCATACAATTAAGATCGAACTTCACTTACAGGTAAGTTCGTTTGATCTCAAAATAATTCTTTATTTATTAAATTATTTACTGTTTGTACATTTAGTCATGATCGGCCCCCATTCTAGAAATTTCCTATAATAACCGGCTCGCAGAACAGACCATTGTGAAATAAAGGGAGTTTTGCAACCTTTTCATTTTTCATGTAATCCCATTCTGGGCATGTGACCAAGTACGAGGCTTTCCTTCTTTTTTTGACCGGAGGTTCTTCCAATTCGGCAATTGATTTCAGTTTCTTCGCAGTGTTTCCACCCCATTCTATTCCCGAATTCCAAATGTTGCCCTCATCGGCCGTACTTGACAGGACATTTTCATTGGCCACTTTTTCACGGCGTTTGCCTCTCAACTGCCTTTTTTTCGTCCCTTTGTGCAATGCAGGTCGAATGTTTTCTACATCACATACAAATATAACATCAACATCCTTTGCTTGTAAGTTTCGCAATTGACCGTTTATTTTCGCGTTGCACTGGACGCAGTGACCGACAAATTTGGCATAGGATTTCGCAGTAGCCGATGGGGTTACTGAATTATTTTTAAACGAAAAGACGCATTCGATCGATCCATGCTGCTGACATATGCCTTCGGCAATAATGTCACTCCACCGTTTTTGCAATTTCCAGTATGTTCGTCCACCAGAATTTTGTTTTTTCGGGCTTATTTCTGACCACTTTTGAGCCGACAAAACCAACTTTAATTGTTGGGAGACTACACTTTCCGACAAAGAGGCATTAAAGTCATTATTTGAAGCTGCTTGTAAAGCGCTAGTATCGACATTATTCTGTCTCCTGGTCCAATTTTATAATTTTCTATCGAGTGCGGAATCCATTACGATTTTCTTTGACAATTGTGTATACGTGACGTGGCTGAATGAATGTAAATGTGTTCTTTAGAAAAAAAATTAATGAATAGAAGAAAAAATCTGAAAAACTTGACAACGTCAATTATGTGGGTTTGAAGTATAATTCCAATGAGGGGGAAAAAATTGACTGTGTATTTGAGGAAAAAAAAAACATTTGTTGAGTAGGTTGTGTTGTGGTTTTTTCCTATCCGGACGTAATAAATGTTTATTTTTAATTGTACAGATGATTCAAAAATACACGGCTCGCGTGAGAACACGCTGGCACACGATACGCCGTCGAAAATTTTCGCAGCCCCGACCGACCGCGTGGCGAGAATCTCCTTGCTATCGCGGTCTCTCTCTCTCTCTCTCTCGCTCGCTCTCTCTCTCTCTCTCTACGTGCGTACAAGCTCTCTCTCTCGTGTCTCACGACCGACCAGTGCAGCCAGATCGCGCGCGAAAGTTACCCTCTCTCTAGTCCCTCGTGCGCCCATCACACAATCATAGTAGCGCGTGTCCGTGAGCGAGCGACGCTCGGACATCTTCGGAAAGAGCCGAGTGACGTCGAACTGTCCCGACCGCGCCTTCGGCAGCTACACCAACACATAGACACGCTGAGCACGTTCATGTGCGGCCAAGCCGAACGAAGGCTTCGAGGGAAAAAGCAATCTGAGCACAGCGCGCGCGTGACGTCACGCGACGGCACGCGCGAGACTTTTAGATGATTTCAATGCTTATTTAGCTCTTGATTCTCTGCGTTATTAATGTATACAAAAAAATGTATCGCGCACTCTGAACGCTTATTTTTTTAGTTTATACGTTAATTTAAATATAATAATAAATCTAAATTACAACTTATTTATCTTCTAAAAAATTGTTTACGCTTTACTCACACCCGTCCTTATGCCAAATAAATTATAATTCAGAAAAGTAAGTGAAAATATATTTATATTCGTATTATTATATTAATTCTCATACTTTCATCAAGCGATAAAGTATTAACTCCAAAAACAAGTCAATCATCAATCGGGCCGCCAATCGTAACTACCAGAAAGTGCATCTTTAACACAAGTGATAAGATGGTCCCGTTGGTAGCGTTCCTGGCATCGGTCCGTAGGGGCGCAGGATCGTTCCTCACGCTCAGCGCTTTTTTTTTTAAATCATGGTTACTATTAATTTTTATTTGATTAGTTATTTTTATTAGTTATCATATTTATTTTAATTAGTTATCTTTTAGTACCGAAAAATTTATCGCGCACTCTGACCGCTTAATTTATTAGTTTTTACGTTAATTTAAATATAATAAATCTAAAATACAACTTATTTATCTTCTAGCAAAATGTTTGCGCTTTACTCACACCCGATCCTATGCCAAATAAATTGGAATTCATAAAAGTAAGCGGAAATATATTTATCTTCGTATTATTATATTCATTCTCATATACTTTCATTAAGCAAAAAAGTATTATCCCCAAAAACAACCATCCATCCGACCGCGAATCGTAAGTACCAGAAAGTGAACATACATTGACACAAAAAATTAAAGGAGCAAGAAAAGTTGAACTTCGTCAAAAGTGTTCGTACAGAAAAAAAGGATGTTAAAGCTTCAAGTTTCTAGTTTTAGTTCCGACAATGATTTTTTTTTTAGAATCACTGATTGCGCGGTAGGAAGAAATATCACGGCAAAAAAAATGTTGCAAATTTTTACGTTTTTCAAAGTTCTGCACGTGTTTTGGAGATTTTTTTCGGACTTGACCAATATCAAGGTCATTGAGCCCATTCACTTCAGTTCAATTTGCTTCTTTTAAAATCTCCTTACGACCATTTTTCGCTGATATCGGCCTCCTCGTCGGCCGCTGAATGAAAAAACGTCCTTTTGTCTTCAGTCATCGATATCTCGGGAACTAATGGTCGTACAGGGAATTCGACCGGCAATTTTGGAAACGTGAATGCATACTCTACAAGCTCTGATTATTATTGTAGGTTTAAAAAAAATTATTTTTGCCATCAGTTTTAAAAAAGTACAAAAAATCGATGTTTTCTTGTTTTTTATAAAATCCACCGCTACTTTGCAAATATTGCGATAAACACTATTGTTTATGGACGGTCATTCGGCTCAATATGTCCCCAAGAGATATGCAAAATTCCAAATTGATCCGTTCATCGGTCTTTCTTGCCCGATTGACCAAAATATGAAAAAAAATTAAAGGAACAAGTTTCCTCCTTTTCAGAAATCATTTCATGATTATTAAGAGGAAAAACAACTTTTCACTACTTTTCGTACAATTGGGTATTGAGTACGCATTAAATGTTGGAAAAGAACCCTGAAAATCATATTGACTAAAAATTGTCGATTTTTTTTTTTTTTGATAACAAAAATGTTGAAATTTTTTTGTTTATAAAAAAATCTATTTCGATTTTTTTTATATTTTTAATGTTGACATTTGTTTTCGATTCAACATTGTACCGCCAGCATTAGAATTACCCAAAGTGTACGTAGAATTACCCAAAGCGTACCTCCCCGTGGTATGCTTTGGGTAATTCGCATGCTGGTGGTACAATGTTGATTTAAAAAAAAATTTCAACATTAAAAAAAAAATTGGAAACTGATTTTTTTATAAAAAAAAAAAATTTTCAATATTTTTTTTTGTGGAAAATTTTTTTTTTCGAAAATTTTTAGTCAATATGATTTTCACGGTTTTTTTCCAACATTCAATGCGTACTCAATACCCAATTGTACGAAAAGTAATGAAAAGTCTTTTTCCTCTTAGTAATCATGAAATGATGTCTGAAAAGGAAGAAACTTGCTCCTTTAATTTTTTTTCAAATTTTGGTTAATCGGGCAAGAAAGACCGATAATCGGATCAACTTGGATTTTTGCATGGCTCTTGGGGACATATTGAGCTGAATGACCGTCCATAAACATTAGTCTTTATCGCAATATTTGCAAAGTAGCGGTGGATTTCATAAAAACCAAGAAGACATCGTTTTTTTGTACTTTTCTAAAACTAATGGCAAAAATAAAAAATAAAAGTTTCACCACAATAATAATCGGAGCTTGTAGAGTATTTACGTTTCCAAAACTACCGATCGAATTCCCGTACGACCATTAGTTCCTGAGATATCTCAGCGAAAAATGGTCGTACGGAGAAAAAAAAGCAAATTGAAGTGAATTGAATGGGCTCAATGACCTTGATATTGGTCAAGTCAGAAAAAAATCTCCAAAACACGTGCAGAACTTTGAAAAACGTAAAAATTTGCAAAATTTTTTTTGCCGTGATATTTCTTCCGACCGCGCAATCAGTGATTCTCAAAAAAAAAATCATTGTCGGATCTAAAACTAGAAACTAGAAGCTTTAAAATCCTTTTTTTTTGTACGACCACTTTTGACAAAGTTCAACTTTTCTTGCTCCTTTAATTTTTTGTGTCAATGTATGTTCACTTTCTGGTACTGACGATTCGCGGTCGGATAGATGATTGTTTTTAGGGATAATACTTTATCGCTTGATGAAAGTATATGAGAATGAATATACTAATACGAAGATAAATATATGTCCGCTTACTTTTATGAATTACAATTTATTTGGCATAGGGTCGGGTGTGAGTAAAGCGCAAACATTTTGCTAGAAGATAAATAAGTTGTATTTTAGATTTATTATATTTAAATTAACGTAAAAACTAATAAAATAAGCGGTCAGAGTGCGCGATAAATTTTTCGGTACTAAAAGATAACTAATTAAAATACATATGATAACTAATAAAAGTAACTAATCAAATAAGAATTAAGGTTGTTGGGTCCCAAATCGCAAATGATGATAAAATTCTGAAAATTTGGTATGTTTTTGTATGAAGTATTTCAGAGGTCGTGTAAAAATTTCACGACAATTAGGAAGCTCGTTATTGAACTATTAACATTCACAAATTAAATGCTGTCTTATGGAAACTGATGTAACTTTGCAATAAGTTTTTCTTTTGACCTCTCAATTTTGTAATATCTACAATATACTGAAAGCAACGGAAACAAAACGAAGTTTATTGATACATTTTTTTTATTTCTTTTAAAAATTGTTCTTAACAAAATGTTAATTTTTCAATAACGAGCTTCCTAATCGTCGTGAAATTTTAACACGACCTCTTAAATACTTCATACAAAAACATACCAAATTTTCAGAATTTTCTTATCATTTTTTATTTCAACCCTTAAGGAGGTTGAAGTAATGATGATAGAATTCTGAAAATTTGGTATGTTTTTACATGAAGTATTCAGGAGGTCGTGTAAAAATTTCATGACGATTAAGAAGCTATTTATTGAACAATTAACATTAACATGTTCTATAGGGACTCAACATCCTTAATAGTAACCATGATTTAAAAAAAAAAAGCGCTGAGCGTGAGGAACGATCCTGCGCCCTACGGACCGAAGCCAGGAACGCTACCAACGGGACCAACCTATCGCTTGTGTTAAAGATGCATTTTCTGGCACTTACGATTGGCGGCCGGATGGATGATTGATTTGTTATTGGAGATAATACTTTATCGCTTGATGAAAGTATGAGAATTAATATAATAATACGAATATAAATATATTTTCACTTACTTTTCTGAATTATAATTTATTTGGCATAAGGACGGGTGTGAGTAAAGCGTAAACAATTTTTTAGAAGATACATAAGTTGTAATTTAGATTTATTATTATATTTAAATTAACGTATGAACTAAAAAAATAAGCGTTCAGAGTGCGCGATACAATTCTTTTGTATACATTAATAACGCAGAGAATCAAGAGCTAAATAAGCATTGAAATCATCTAAAAGCCTCACGCGTGCCGTCGCGTGACGTCACGCGCGGGCCGTGCTCAGATTGCTTTTTCCCTCGAAGCCTTCGTTCGGCTTGGCCGCACATGAGAACGTGCTCAGCGTGTCTATGGTTGGTGTAGCTGCCGAAGGCGAGGTCGGAACAGTTCGACGGCACTCGGCTCTTTCCGAAGATGTCCGAGCGTCGCTCGCTCACGGACACGCGCTACTATGATTGTGTGATGGGCGCGCGAGGGACTAGAGAGAGGGTAACTTTCGCGCGCGATCTGGCTGCACTGCGACCGACTCCCCGGACTCCGGCTACACGCCGCGCAGTCCAGCTAGATCGCGCGTGCGTAAAAGGTACCCCTCTCTAGGCTCCTGTGCGCCCATACCAATCATATTAGCGCGTGTCCGTGAGCGAGCTCGCTCGGACATCTTCGGAAAGAGCCGAGCGCAGTCGAAATATCCCGACCGCGCCTTCGGCAGCTACACCAATGCATGGACGCTGAAACGAAGGCTTCGAGGGAAAAAGCAATATGAGCACGACTCGCGCGTGACGTCACCCGAAGGCACGCGCGAGGCTTTTAGATGATTTCAATGCTTAGTTAGCTCTTGATTCTCTGCGTTATTAATGTATACAAAGAGATGTATCGCGCACTCTGATCGCTTTTTTTTACTAGTTTATGCGTTCATTAAAATATTATAATAAATCTCAATTACAACTTATTTATCATCTAAAAAATTGTTGACGCTTTACTCACACCCGTCCTTATGCCAAAAAAATTATAATTCATAAAAGTAAGCGGAAATATATTTATATTCATATTATTATATTAATTCTCATACGATCATCAAGCGATAAAAAAGTATTATCCCCAAAAACAAGCCAATCATCCATCCGGCCGCGAATGGTGAGTGGCAGAAAGTGTACAAATTCTATAAGCGATGAGATGGTCCCGTTGGTAGGGTTCCTGGTTTCGGTCCGCAGGGCCGCGGGATCGTTGCCCGCGCACCGTTTTTTTTTCTTTAAATTATTATTTCTATCAATTCTTATTTCATTAGTTATCATTATTATTTTCATTAGTTATCTTTAAGTGTCGAATAATTTATCGCCTACTGTGACCGCTTATTTTATTAGTTTTTACGTTAATTTAAATATAATAATAAATCTAAATAACAACTTATTTATCTTCTAAAAAATTGTTTGAGCTTTACTCACACCCGTGCCTATGCCAGTTAAATTGTAATTCATAAAAGCAAGCGGAAATATATTTATATTCGTATTATTATATTCATTCTCATACCTTCATCAAGCGATCAAGCATTATCCCTTGATAGTGCTTTATCGCTTGATGAAAAGAATCGTGGAAGTGGAGCGGTTTGGTAACGCACTGCGCATGCGTAAGAGTCTCAATGCTCGCCCTACACAGCTCTCTAGCGATTGTGAAACTTTACAGTTTAATTATCTGAGTTTATAGTATAATCACAATAAAGGAAAAAATCGCTCTATATTAATGTATATGTGGGTGTGGATGTGTGTGTGTGTGTGTGTGTGCGTGTGTGTGTGTTTAAAATAAGCAAGATAAAGATAACGAAGTCGCATAAAACGCTGAAAATTATCGATATCTTGTTCGACGAAAACAGCACAGAACTCATGCCCGATTAATAAGCAGAATTCGATCTCTTACGCATAGTTAATCAAAGAAAGTGAGAATCGGCATATGCCGTGCAGATCAATACGAATACATGTTATATCCCAGCATCTCCCCCTCGGCTACGGATATTTTGGCTATACCCTTTGTTAGCGATTCCAATTAGCTTCAAACTCTCGAAATTTCAACTTTGGCATGGTCCAATTTGCGAAATTCGATGAGATGCTATGATTCATTTTGCGAAGTTAGCATCTCATTTTTTCAAACGCGTTATCGATAGTAAAATCGACGGAACCATTATTAAAACTTATAGAGAACTGTAGAACTATTAGGCATGCCACTTAATACGGAGTTTATTGGTGAGATGCTAACTTCACACATGTCCAAAAGCCAGCAATAATATTGCATCGTCTTGACAGGTACGATCGTCGATTTTTGAAATTTTTTTTTAGCACCGTGACGACGAATTGAACCTCGAGCATACAGCATCCATGAAATGAGTCGTATTTTTTACGTAACTATTAAAAAAAAGATCGATTGTTTGAGAATGTTAGCCTGGTCCCTTAAAAGTGTTTCGAGAAAAACGCGTGTAAAGTATGGTGTTGCTCGTCCGGCTGTCTGTTAGGAGCTGGGTTGCTCGTTCAATATTAATAATATTTCAGGGAAATTCTCGGGTAATGTAGCTAAAAGTTGATACGATCCAGTAAAAATATCTTTGGAAAATGCAGTTGTTAAAAAATAGCCCGTCAAGTCAAAAAGATTAATTTCCGGTAACAAATTCTGGAATACTTCATATACGCAGGGGGAACCGGAAGAAAATCAAGGAATTTCATTCAGCCATAAGTCGATTTTTCACTTTTTTTTATTGATTTTACCGCATTATCCGTATACATCCTAACACGAACAGATCAGATGCATACACATATTCAGATGAACAGTTTTATCGTTTGTCTTACACGTATGATTTGTTTTCGGAGTGCGAGGTACATTTCATGTTTGCTCTTACGTCACTCAACAGTTTATCTTGTTCTTCTCTCTTCTTTTTTCCATTTAAATCCGCAATTTGTTTAAATCGTCCCTCTAAACTCGGTGTATCCTCCGCGACGTTCGGTAGACGGATCGTTCCTTGCATTTAATTATCATTACGAGTTTTATTAATTATCTACAATGGGCCGATGATAAGGGCGGGGGCAGCCCAGGTCTACGCGCCCCGCCATCGCCGTCGATGGATCGTATTGGTGGTTTTTAAACTTGATCTTCATTAGCGTCGCGCGTCCCTCGTGACGTTATTTGTTTCTTATTCTTTTGTTTTCAACGTAATTTGGCTCATATCTCATTGCTTTTGTTTCTTCCCCCGGGTGTTCGGTCGACTGCTTTCTCTCTCTTAACGCGTTGGCTCTTTAAAAATCATTGAGCGACTTGGGACTCGATGTTATATCTTTAGTCATCGTTTTTTTTCATTACATACTTGCACTCTCGTTCTCATGAGAAGAACACGTTACGTGGGGTGCCCCCTTGTTTCGACTGCATGTCAATTTCACAAATTCTCAAAGTCCTTGGATTATCGTGGAAACAAAAATCATTATAACGAAGAATCGACGTTTCTTTTGAAAACGAGCGCGTATTTATACGGCATGTGCGGTTCTTCTCGAACGTTTTCAATCAGATTTGGTACATAGTGGGTTGCTTTTTCTGTTCCGGCACACCGCGAGTCGCCGCAATAAAATACTGAATCGAGGAATAAATTAAAAACAATTTACTAACGCTGTGACCCACGGTTACTTGTAATTTCTTTTTTACCCTCTCGCTCTCTCTCTCTCTATATACGTATATATAGTCGACTTTAACTGCATTTGTTACGTGCCACTACCAAACCTTCTCAGCATCAGGGAGATTTATTTATGACAACATCGGCGTTGTTACACGCGTTCCAAGGACACTGGGGACATCTTCGGTGTTGTATCTTCTCATGTAACGGTTGTCGGTATCAGTAAGGGATCGAGGGGCAGGAGAGGGAAGGGTTTTCTGTGTTGTCGATGGTAGTCGTGATTGAGGATTTTTTGTGTTTGATGAACGTGAAGGGGTTTCTTACGAGGGTGGGTTCGGTTGGTTTGTTTGGTTTTCTTAAATCGGGGGATTGGTTATTTGGTCTCTTAGAGGAGGTTCTTGATCTCGTCGTAGAGTACAAGGACGAGGGCACCACCGGTACCACGGAGAACGTTGGAGAAGGCACCCTTGAAGAACGCGGCACCACCCTCGCTCCTGTAGATCGTTGCCCAGCAATGAAGAGTGTTCTTGTACAGGATTTCGGACTTGGCGCGACCGGACTGCATCATCATTCGCCTACGTACTGTGTCGAAGGGATAGGACACGATACCCGAGACGGTCGTCACGCACTGCAAACAATTCACAATGATAATTTTCCAGTTGCCCCCAAGCGGCCGTGGGTATTCGAGGAGTTTAACCCTGGAATTGCGTGGTCGTCGGTGGAATTTTTAACATTGCTCTATATTTCCGAGATTAACAGGCTACATTTACCTAGATGGTTCAAATGATTGCATTTTTGGAAAATATTCTTATTCGGTAGAAGCAGCTTTTAGCTACATTTCCTGAAAGTTTCGTTGAAATAGTCCTAAAACTGAATAAGCTACAACTTCTAACAGTCGGCCGGGCGAGCGGTAGCAGCACCATAGATCAAAATGCAAACGCGTTTTTCTCGAAACACTTTCCAAAGTCGGTGGACATGTATCGAGAACCACTTGACGGATAGGGTCCAAATTTACAGGAGATACGATGAAAAACATTTGAAGGTTGTTGACGACCTTACTTTTTGACAAACGATCTCCATTTTTTTAATTACCCAAAAGTGACGATTTTTTCATAGATTTTGTATGCTCGAGTTCCAATTTATCGCTACGTTGTAAAGAAAAATGATTTTAACACTTCGTCTGTAAACGTGTTTTTTGCAGCTTCGGTCTGTAAACCCGCGTATTTCTATATTATTATATATACCATGTATTATATTCTAACGGTAGGTCCATATTCAAGACCTGCCGTTTTTTCACCCAGTTAATACATTCGAAAAATGTTGAAAAGATTCCTGCCAGGCTTCGAAACATTGAATTTAATGTATTAATCATAAAATTAGAGGAAAATATATTCTTTGTTAAACGAATGAAGCAGCTCGGTAGGAAAGTAGTTTTGGCTCGGGTACGAAATACCCACGTTAACAGACGAAGTGTTAAAAATCGACGATCGTCAACGACTCGTATTCATTGTTAACTCGAACAACTCATTTGGTATTTAGATTTCAGATGAATCGTTCAAGCTGAAGAAACGACCGCAATACAGCGCGAAGAAAATTTCATCTACTGGCGGTCATGTTTTTGTTACTCTTCTGTATCTTTTGGTGATTTTTGCTGAAGGCTCTCAATATCTACCTATAAGTTCCTTGGTGTGGAAAAGATGAGTTTCTTTATTACCAATAGTTTTCCGGAAAAAAAGTTCGGAATTTGGCCACTTTTTTCGGGCCTCTAGATAGATGTAGCCCCTCAACGTTTCGAAGGGAAAGGCTCGTGGATATTTACCTGCGCGATACCCCACGACACGAGGAAGGGCGTCTTCTTTGGGTCGGGAAGCATGCCACGGGCGGTGTCGTACAAACCAAAGTAGGATGCACGGTAAATGATGATACCCTGTACGGATACTCCGAAACCGCGGTACAAGCCAGATACACCGTCAGACTTGGCGATCTTGGACAAACAATTGCCGAGACCGCTGAACTCGCGCTCAGCTCCAGCCTTGCCGACATCAGCGGCCAACCTGTCAACATTCGTCGAGCATTTTCATCACCTGGATCGTCGGTAATCTCGAAGAAGAACTGTTTCGCCGAAAAGCATCTACCTGATTTTCGTGACGCAAAGTCTTAGATTCTTTATTCGTTCTCGAGCTTACCTGGTTCTGGCGAAATCTAGCGGATAGACGAAGCACAGAGAAGTGGCTCCGGCGGCACCACCCGACGCAAGATTTCCAGCGAACCAACGCCAGAATTGGGTCTTTTTGTCGACTCCGCCCAAGAATACCTGCTTGTACTTGTCCTTGAAGGCAAAGTTCAAAGCTTGCGTCGGGAAGTAACGGATGACGTTGGCAAAGTTACCGCGCCAGAAACTGAGGAATCCTTGCTCTTTCGGGATACGAACGAAGCAATCGACCATTCCTGCGTTACAAACATAAAGAATGGGTCAATAGTCGTTACACGGATGATTCTGCATCTGGAGACGTAACAACGTAGACTGGGGAATTCTAATACTGGCGCTGTAGGACTCTGTTGCCGATATACACGGCTACTTATAGCGCAACGGGCCACACCTGCGCCTTACAAGTACACGAAACACTTTCCGTCGATGCAGAGTTTTGTCAAAATGTTCGGCGATCACAGACGCCCTACCTTTGGTAACTTTCCCAGTTATTTCCTCACGACATTCAATGGCTCGAGGACCAAAATACGCGCTGCCAGCATGGCTAGCAAAATTTTTTAATCGTTCCAGCAGTTTTTGAAGAAAGTTCGGAAAAAAATTTTGCAGACTTCTTTATCGACTGAATCATGCGCCAATTCGGGGCTTGAGCGATTTCGAGAATGCCGCAAACCTAATAAACTATTTGACAGGGAAATTTGGACAAGTTTGAACTTCGGACGACACCCTAACCTCAAAACGTGATGGCTGAAAACAAACCTGTTCTACGTTGAATAATTGTTTATCCGGAGGCTGATCATTCATAACGACGTTTGTTCTCGATTATTATCTAATCGTTATTCATATCTGTACAGAAACGCTTTTAGTTTATGCAATTTTTGCGCTTCGATCTTTTGCGTGGGCGCATGCGCAATTCTTTTTAACGGTTTTCCATCCGGGTCGGCGTTATACCGCGGTGTTACGTGGGTCGCGTGAGCATCGCTTCGCAATCGCCTCGACAAGAATTCCTTCGAAAAACCCATCCCCGAGCCCTGATCAGAAGTAGACTATGAGCATTGGATGAGGTGAAGCCTCGTTTCCCAATTGAAAGGTACACGAAACGAATTCTATTGTAAATTCGCGAAATTTGCGCGTCCGCCGGAAAGTCGCAACCAACGAATCCAGTTGACGAACAACGAATCTACGAAATTGAACAAAAAACATTTGTCGCGTTTCAAATCTTTAACGAATTATCGAGCATAGCTGTGATACTGGAAAAACAACTTTTTGAATGTGTACAATTTGTACAGTTAGCTATCCGTACAAGTAAAAAGAGGGGCCAATGGCCGCCATATTGTTCTTACGGACTTCAACCGTTTTTGTGACGTCACGACGTGATGTACCGATTGATCGCCTTTTTTTAAACCAGGAAGTTCTGCGGAAAAATCTTTCTCGAACTCCGTTGAGTAGAATAACGCGAGGAAAAAGAGGAAACGTATTGCTTCCGATTTGAAGGTACAGACTGCGAACTTTATGCGCTCACGCCCATAGTTGTAAAAATTGAAACCACGGTTGCTAAATATTTAAATGTTCAGTTTTTCCACGGTTGACTCAAAAACAAATGTTTTTGTCTCACATTGTCACAGACTTGTGGATTATTTACCGGTTGCGAAAAAAAATAAGACGCGATCGTTGTGACAGGTGCGCATGCGCTTTTTTTAAGGGAGCATCCTTCACTTCGTAATCGCGTGACAGTAGTTTTCCTCTCTTGCCGTACCGAGACCACTGCGAGACCCGCCCTCGATTTACAGTGCGTGAAATAATGATACGATGAAAGAAGCATTATTTCGCTTGAAAAGGCCTAAAAAAGTGTGAATATTATTTCGAAATGTTCTCTAATGTAAATTAATCGGAAAAACTGGCAGAAAAGATTGACAAAAAAGCGTATTTCTCTTTACTCTTCTCTTTACTTTTTCAATTGTAAGCTCATTTTCGAATAACGAAATTCGTACATGTACAAATTACGAGTAAAGATGTCGTCGCGCCGCGGCAGATGGCGCGCGGGCGCCATTTTTTTTCTAGATGGGCTAGATGGGCTAGATGGGACATTGTATCCGAAAGAATTGTCTTATTTGCATTTTGTAATGTCAATGAAAAAAAGCTTCATGTAACTGACGTACTTGTTTCATCGCGTTATGAAATCTTGAAGAAAAAAATGTCCTTGAGCATCAATTGGACAAATGACGAAACCATGGAGATAAACGTCTCGATTGAGAGTAAGACGATACAATTTGGGGGGAAAATTCAAGTTTCCAAGTAACCTCAACCTTTAGAAATGGTCGACTTTAGTTTAAAAAGAGAGCGAGATAGCTCTCGATTCTCGTTTAAAATCGGCAAGCTCTTTTGTACATCGATCGAACACTTTTTATACGTTTATTCGTGAAATACTCGAAAATCAAATGTTTATCAAATATTGGGAGAAATAAAAACTTCGCAAAACATCACGCGAAATGAAATATTCAAAAAAAAATAATTCCGAGCGAAAAAGCAAGAAAGAAAATGACCATTTTGAAAAAATAACGAAGACGAAAATTGCGTGGGAACCCGAAAACGTGAAATAACAAAAAAAAAAGTTCCAGGCGCGACCGTAGCTCGCTCTAGTTAGCCGGTTTCAGTCTCTTTCGACTGACACGGTTCAGAAACGAATCCGGCTATAACCGCAATCTCAATTCGTACGTAATCAAGATTGGCGCGGTTTTTCAACGATGAATTTACCGCTTGAAAAATGAATCCGTACGTGTGCGGCTAGACGTGAAAAGTTTTCGTATGTAATATACTTTATTTGTGAATCCGAGAGAATAACCGTGTGACCCACATTGGCTTCCGGGGCGATCCCTGCCAAGGCAATGAGAACGTTATTGATCGATCTCTCGAACCTATCTCAATTCACGACAATATCCAACTTTTCAGCAACGCGTCCATAAATCGCACAGCATCCCTTTCCTTATTTTCCAGAATTCGCGACGAGAATGTGAAAGGAAACATTGCGATAATTTTGGCGTTGCGGCGAGATACCAACCGATGGTAAGAAGAGCTTCGAACCAATACCGCTTGGCGTAAACGCCAAGTCATCAAAAAAATACTTCGCAATCGGGTTAAGGTGTTCCTCTCACGAGTCCGAATATTTAACGATCGACTGATTTTCATCCCACTATACTGGTAAAATTTCCCGGTGTTTAAGTTTGCATAGTTGGAAGGCAACGAAAATGAATTTTTCTTTTATGTGCATTATTGTCGAAAACATTTTCTTAAATTTGTATTGTAGATTCTCGATAAGGATACTGAAAAAGGTTTAAGTGATTTTTGTAAGCCCAAACGCGCCGAAGTATCCTTTGACAATGTAAAAAAAAACTACTTTCCGTTGCGTCCCAACGATGCAAACTTCAATACCACAAAATGTCAAGGCAAGTTACCGAACATTCACCGAAAATTGACGAATCTAAAAAATCGTCTCATCTATAGGGGACTTTATGGAGGTGAAACGCTGGCCACATTTCTATCTAATATTTTATACAGTTTTCCACACATAAATGTGGCCTGCGTTTCATCTCCATAATTTCCCATATAAATGAGACGATTTCAGTGTATACTGACTAATTCGATACGCCTGATAGAAATCGCGCGACGCGTTTTGAAAATTCTCAAAATAGCGCGACAGCAAAATCAGGGGGTCACCGAATATCTGAAGAAAATAACAATGATAAAAATTAAAAAACCGTAACCAGAATCTTCGTAGCCGCAACTTGTCAGAGAAAATGTAAAAATGTCTAAATCGACTAAATTTGCGTGTAATTTTTTATTCCAGTTTATCGTTTGTTATAATTGATCGAGCCTTTTTTCTTTTTTCTATCTCATTGATCGTGACACCTTAACCTATCTGTCAAACCATTGCCTCATCCTAAACCCCAAAATTAATGTCAATGAAAATGGTGTAAAAAAAATTCGCTATGTCTAATCGTTATTGATCGATCTCTGAATCGATCCCGTACTAGTTCAATCTCAAAAAAAGATTCGATCGATCGGCAGCTAAAACCGTAAAGATATCGAGTGTATATTGCAAAAAGTGACACGTAATTTACCATAGGCATGGGGAACAAAAACGCACGAGACGTCATCGCGAGGGCTCGATAAAAAAAATCTAATTCTGTCAACAGCGATCGCGGATATAATTCGTCAAGAGGCAAGAGGGTTCGCAATCCGTCCGCATGGCGATTGTGAAAGGACGGCCATGTTGTACGGCATCGTCATCGATCGTGTCGTGAAAACGGCCCTCAACGACGAGACGTTTCGTGGAGCTGTGGAAAAAAAAATGGCGCCATCTGACGGATCGGCGTTATCGACCCGTAGCGGGCGCGCGCGCGCGTGCTTCCCATGTCGCCAACTCACACCGACTGTTCCGCGTATGATCGTCGCTGCATCTCTGGGACGTTATGTAAGTTCACGAAAAAGCTCAATGCCAAAGTTACATAAACTTGGCAAAGACCATGCGATTATAGCATTTTGACAAATATAGCGACGAGTGATAAATTCGCGACCGTCACGAGACGTTCGTTTTTCTTTCCTCCAAAGAACTTGCCGTTGCGTAACGCGCATGCTCGGGTTGCCCTTTTCCGGTGGCCACTTGTCTTTTGGGCCTCTTTTCGTTCAAAACTTTGCTCGAACGTTGGCGCAGGGGGATCGTGAGCTTGTCACGCGCAGCGTTTAAACGTCGAATCCTCCAGTGCCGAACAACGGCGTTCCCACCAATCTACTCGAAGCACGAGGCTTTCCCGCTGACACCTTTCTTGGTTTAGCCAGGGAGTCTTCGCTCGGAAAACCTCCGGACCGTTCGTTCTCAAAGGACGAACGATTCGGCTCGGTCAACGGGGAACCGAATATCGAGACTCGTGATTCGATCGGCTGTGACGCACGGGCGCACACCCACTCGCGTCTAGCACCGCTAAAATTTGCAAAATTTTAGCGGTGGATCAGGGAAAACCGTCTGGTCTCGTCTCACATTTGAGTTGGGGGCTGCGAATAAGAAGAAGACGCTTACTCACCCTTGTAACGTTGATCCTCGGCGATTTGCTTCGAGATGTGCTGTACCTGGAGTAGCAGCTTGACACGCTCGATGGGGGCTACGATGGTCTTCGACACAGCGGCGGAAATACCACCGGCCATAAAATCCTTGGCGAAAGCCACGGGATCCGCGAGATTAGACATTCTTTTTGTGTGTTGGGTACGTGTGTGTGTGAACAAGGGGTTTATTAGCAAAAAGGAAGAAAGGAGAGACTTTTGACTCCTGTATCGGACGCGCGCCGGACGACGAGTGAGCGAGGCAGTGTTCTTCTCAACGAACCGACCCTCCGCTAAGAATAGAACGCGATCACGTGCCCCCCGAAAGGACCTAGGCGCATGCGCACGAGCACCTAGACCGACGCGCTTGTGCCGCAATTATTGGCACTGCTTGCCGATTTCCTTCGTCTCTCTCACTTTCCTCTCTCGCTCGCTCTTTCTTTCGCGCAGTCGACGCTGGGCTCGCCGTAACGCGTGCGCTCGCGCCCGCGAAGCTCCGAATACCAGACCCTGACACTAAACTTTGAGGTATAGTCGATATGCCACACACGCGCTAGTCAAAGCAGTGCTGCATTTTTCAAATCCCTCACACTGACGGATTCGTCATTGATAAACACGGGCATTTCCAGGCACTCAATTATGCCAAAAAAAATGCATTGCTCGCGTCTAGAACTAATGGGAATCGGTGATGATTTATTGGAAAAGGGAATTCATCGAGATCGAGATCAATAATTGCTGTTCATTGTTCAGGCGAGATTCGTGAATTCAACGCCTACGTCCTTCGCTGCCTCTGTTGGTTCAATGTCATAGCCGTTTTTACACCGTGTGCGAGGATCAACAAATGACTATAGTATCGGCGGAATGAATGTTATTAATAACAAGTGGCGCGTGAGGATAGCGCTATTTAAGGGGTTACTGCGAGGACACGAAAATCGGCATTTGAAAAATTTATTTTCGGGGAAGGAGTAAAACGATTGAAATATTGTTTGAACATTTACTTGCATGTACATTTATAATGTTGTATGCGAAATTTCATAACATAATATCAATGATTACAGAAATTATAAACATTCTCGTAAAAGACTTTTGAACGCGAGGGCCTCAACGGTGTACTTGATTTTCACCACCTGGTTGATCTGAAACGAAAAAAACGAGTTTTTTTTTACTTAAAATAAATAATAATTGCTAAGACTTGACCGGGCGTTTTTTGTTACCGTGTATCGATCATTAAAAAAGATTTTTAATTTTTCTTTCGAGTTTTCGAGGAAAAAAATCCCCATGATTGTTAATAACTAATGAAAAGAAATGTCACACTATTGCGTGCGTGAAACTGTCTTTCAGCGATGAGCGTCGACATCTCCCTACATCGAAAAAGTGTTTCGTCAATTGTAAACTTTATAGAAATATGGATGATCGACTTAAAGAGGTTGGAGGGTTACTCACAATCCAAGATTAAATTTTTGACGAAATATATGTTATTTTCTAGACTATACTGAGTGTTTAGAAATTTTTTGAATTTTCTCACCACGAACCACCAGAGATAAAAAATAGTTTAATGTATCTAACTTTACGTACAGTTAGATGGACAAGACGTTCATGCGATGGGCTATATCATTTTTATTTTTGGCTATTTAGCACCAAAATAAACCATTTCTAATCACGGATTAACGCAAACTAAACTTTTGTAAGCCTTTAGAAAAAAAGAACTATTTTGCCTATCGTCGACCATATACATTCAATATTGAACCATCAAGGTTCGATGAAAGATTACTAACCTAAGCTGGCGAGTAGGGAGCATTGCTGCCAACCTCAATGTCCGCGAAGTTGCCGCATCTCGGCAACATTTAAAATACAGGGTATCTGAATGTTAACGCAAGATTTGAATTTTGCGCCATTCGCGAGGTAAAATGTTGCCAACGAAAAAAAAAAACAGTGTGACGGCTGACAGTTCAGGGTTATTAAAAATGGAGCGCTACGCGAAAGAACAACGCGTTTTCATTGTTGAGCAATATTTCAAAAATAATGAAGATTTGGCAGCTACAGTTCGCAATTTTCATACAAAATATAGTCGGTGATCATAAATTCATGTACTGTGAAGGGATTAACTTAAAAATTCATGTGCACTGGGTCAATTAGTGATCTCGTACACTGACCGTCCTTCAACAAGTCGTTGGAAAAAAAACATCGAAGCAGTTCGTGGGAGTTTTGCTGAGAGTCCAGGAACAACAATTCGCAACCGTGGCCAAGAATTGGACATTTCAAGAAGCTCTCAACAGCGAATTCTCACGAAAGATTTGCATCTTAAAATCCATTATTGAAAAAACTCGAAATTAAACATTCGAGGTTCGGTCTTCATGTTATGCCACTTAAGGAGGTACGATCACTTCCACGGGGTCAAAAAAGGATCTAAATTAATTTTACCCACAGCTGCTCTGATTGATGTTTACTTATGTTGATTATTCGTATTATCGATTATAGTGTGCCAAATGTTGTGGTTAATGATGAATTTATTGCACGTGAACAAATAAAAACTGAAAAATTGTCAACGACTCGTTAGTAATCTTCGTAATAATAATATTAACATATCCACCATAAAAACGGACTAAAAAGACAAAAAAAATCAGCCGGAAACCAATTAAAAATAGGCTTGAATTATCTCAGCGGAATTAGCACGATAGGCAGAATATAGTTATACATATTATTGATTTGTGATAAATGATGAAACTCCATAAATTGTTGTTTGCATATTTTGTGGCGGCTTCTATTCAAACCAATTCCAAAACAAGGCTGGGTTATGTTCGCCAAACGCATCAGCTGTTACTCGTCGCTGAGTTGCTAAGTATGTGGGTGCTATTTCGTCGTTCTGACCATTTTCAACTGGAAATTGAAACTATTTTGTAATGTAGTGCTTTAACTACACGGTGAAGATTGATTTTCTTATTTTTCACAATATCTATTATATCTAATCTATCGAATTTCAGTTTTCCAATGGGTTTAGTTGGATACATGCGCAGAAAAACCACGATCATCGCACTTCCGGTTGACCGTCTTCATAAGACGACGTGCTTCGGTAACTCAAAGTGCTCGACTTTGCAGTTGGCGCATAAGGTATTCGTCAAAATCATATAAAAATTTCAAATCCGAAAGTTGGATTCGTAGTAATGGTCGTACCTCCTTAAGACTTCTTATACTTTACATCTAAACCCTACAAGTGCGAATTTCAAATTCCCGATAATTTCGTCTTTAGGCATCAAACTATGGCCCTTCATCGTCAGAACGATCTCGCAATTATTTCATTAAGGAGGTTTGAGCGATCGAGTTGAGTCAAATGATAGTTTTTTATGTTTTTGTCAGTTAGCCTCAAAAAATACATACGTAGTTTTCATTCTGCAGGGCAAATCTTTCAGAAGATACATAATTAAGGGACAAAATTATGTGTTTTCATATTTTTATTACACGAATAATAAAAGCTTTTGTGTTACTACCTTCTTGAAAAAATGTAACATTATCGATGGTTATTATGAAAAAAACTGTGTCAGCGAATGTTTTATACAACCCACAATCAGAATAAAATTTTGAGTAATTTATATCTACGCCAATTTATATTTGTTACTAGATTATTTATTATTACCATTGATTAATATTAAGTGACGCGACGAAACACGGCAACGTCACGGATATTGGGGTTGGCAGCAATGCTCTTTATTCTCCAGCCGAAATTCGTAATCCTTCATCAAACCTTGGTGGTTTAATATTGAATATATATGGTTTACGATCGGCAAGATGGATTTCTTCCTCTAAATATTTACAAAGGTTTAGTTTGCGTTAATTCGTTGTTAGAAATGGTTTATCTTGGTGCTAGATAGCCAAAAAATTACATCACAAATTACAAGACAGCATCTAAAAGTTTCCACATCTTTCTCTTTTATCTCCGGGTTGGTCGAGATTCGCGACTGAATTGGCGAGTTTTCGCGGGGCTGTGTCAATATCCGGTCGATTAACCAATAGCGAGCGAGCGCTGTGTCGTTCGCGACGACAGCGACAAGCACGCTCGGGAGAACCGTGAAGCAATGAGCGAACTCACTATCCGTCTCGTGCGGACCTTTGCGTTTAAGCTGGATTCCCACAGTTAACCGTGAACGTGAATTTCGACCGCCGCTCCCCACTCATTAAAATCCGACATGGCCGAACGATCTGTCTGCTCGAGAAATTCCACTCTTTACAGACATCAGTCGACTTCCAACATTCTTAGCGCACCAGGGCGCTGGGAGTGTTGGCTTACGTCACGGGAATCGTCCGCAACGGTGCACCTGCACACGTACACTCATGGGACAAAGTCAAGGCGCCACATGATCTCGTAAGACGTCGAGATGCGACGATATACTTTCGTTGTCGCCACGGAAGTATATTGGTCACTCGTATGCCTTATATAACGCCCAAAATGTATATTCTTTCCACCGCCTTTGAAAAAAAATTGAATGCCACTGCATTTTTTTTCGTTGAAGCGCACACGATTAAATATAGAACCAATGGCCTTTTGACTTTCTGACGTCAATGCAGGAATATATTTGTCGAGGAAAAACAAGGGAACTTGGATCGCCAAGTCCCTTTCTTCCACGATTATTTCCGCCAATTCGAAACTCGGTTTTTGTCGTTCCGACTTGGGACATTGGAAGAGCCGCCTATGTAGGAGAAAGGGCTATTCGACCGTAACTCGTGCAAGGAGGCTGTGGAATTTCAGGAATAGGGTATTTGGCGTTTTGTTGTACGGAAATCATCTTAAATGGTTAATTATTTTATATACTACTCGCAATATTTTTTTATCTTCGCGAATGTCAGTATTTACGATATATATCGGCAATAAAATTTGAATATTCAACTAGACCGCCCAAACGCTTCCGTTGTCAAAAATGTAGTCACGTGACGCATGTGACGTCACGTGCCAGTAAACAGAGGAAAGGACTTATATCGCCGCTGATTTGTCGCACAGCAAACCTTCCCCTCCATTCGTATTTAAAAGTTGATAATATGGTAACTATCACTACAAATAACTATGAATGAACGGAAAAAGCACGGAAATACACTGAAATAAACAAGAAAATCAGTCGTTTCTCGTCACAAGACCCGTAATGCCAATCTGTTTACTGGCATGTGACGTCACTAGAGATCCAACCAATCCTGGAGCGTTTTCGTTCACGTGACCAAACGTTCTAAATGATCGAATGAAAAAATTGAAATAAACGAAAATAATGCATGTTTTTTCAACGAAATGTTAGAACATACTTTTTAAACGCTATATTCTTTCAGGATGACAAGAGAATGAACCATATTTTTAATATTGTCAAATACCCTGTTGTCGCGGGTGACCACAGTCCGGAATTTTTGCCCGTACAACCAAGGGTGGCCAAAATCAAGTATACCGTTGAGCCACTCATGTTCGATGGTCCTTCACGGAATGGTTTATAACTTCTTAAATCATTAATATTTCTTACTGAAATTTCGCACGCAACTCATACAAATAAATGTCTAAACGATTTTTTAATCATCTTACTTTTCCTCAAAAATCAATTTTTTCAAATAACCCTGATCTTCGAGTAATTACAGTAGCCTAACCTCTTATGGCGGTCATCCCGTGTGAGAGGTCCAAAAAAATCGAAAACTAAATGTTTGCACAAAATGCAAAAAATGTGTGCGTGTTATATGGACCGGCATAGCAGACTAATGGCGAGTCAACATTTTCTTTGTCTAAATCGTACTTGAACTTGTGGAGGCAAGTTTTTCTCAAAACTGTATTCTTCAAATCGGCTTCCATGATATCTAAAAAACTATGGAACGGTTTTTCCTCAAATGTTTATGGTATAGTCGACGCATCTATAATTCTCACCCGAACCAGAATATTTACGATATCTGCCATAGGTTTTTTTAAGGCGAACGAGTCGAAAAAAAACGACCGAACTTGGAACTTGACTATTAAAACAACTCGTTAATTTTATTTGATACAATTCTCAGGGGCTGTAAAAATGTTAATAATTGTGTGGTAAAAACTCAAAGATGGTGTGTTTAAATTGTTTATAAAAAAAAAACCAAAAGAAGCAAAAATAAATAGTTGTCACATCGGATGGCCCCGTTAACCCTTCGAAGCATACATTTTTCTTTACGTGTAATTGGTTTGAAATTTTGTACTCGGAGGTTTTCGGGGTCGCTGCTTACTCTCTTTACGTGCAGTTGGCTTCAAATAGCTGATTACGCTCTTTACGTGCAATTGGCTTGAAATTTTGCACCCGGGGGTTTTCGAGGTCGCTGATTACGAATCTGCACCCAAAATTCGGAAATTCAAGATTGCGCATTCAATATGGCGGACCATAAAGGCAAAACGTCGTTTGGAGATAGCGAAAGTTGGTACTCGGGCCTTTTCGGGGTCGCTCACTACAAATCTGCACGCAAAATTCGAGAACTCAAGATGGCGGACCATAAATGCAAAACGTCGTTTACAGCCGCCATATTGGATCCGCGATTTTCAATTTGACGGTTTAGACTTCGGATTTGTATTCAGTGGATCAAAAACCAAGTTTCACCTATTTTTTGGTTATGGTTTACTTGCTAGATTACTCGTAATCAGATTTATGATGCAAAAAGTTCGTTTTTTTTGCACTCTCGTTATTGATCTCGAAATGCATTTACAACCGCCATATTGAATTGAAAAACGCTTTTGAATCGTCAAAATCTGAATTGAACTAGGTGTAACACCGGTGTTACACTCGTTCTTAAACTCGTTACAATCGTTATTATCATTACTCCTCGAGTTCCTTATTTTCATTTATTCCAGAATGACAGACTGCATAGGACCAACTAAAGGATGAATAGGTACGAGACCACGATGTATCGGGCCATTCAAAACCGCGGGAATTTCGACGAAACTCGCATTTTGCCTTCCGAGAGAGCAAGAGAGAAGAGCTCGACGGTGATTGAGTTCGTGCGACGGTGGCTTTACGAATGGGAGCGGCGACAGAGCTTCGCGATTCTTCGCTCTGGCGTGCGACGATCGATCATTGGCAACGCCCGGAGGCTCGAACGTTTTATATCGAGTATTATCGTTCCGTCGGAACAATTGCGTAAAAATCCACGTATTTTTGGCAATATGCGGCTCCCGAACGAAGTTTTCGGAACGAAAAATCTTCCCCGCTCGAAACAAGCAATTCCACACACGCGGTCAAACAAGTGGAGACTTGGGTGAAAAAATCTGCATTGGGCTGCATGTTGTCGTAGGGGAGATGGGTGCATCCCCTTTGTGGAGTGTTCTTTGTGTTGTTGTCGGTCTCTACGACGGGTAACGAGACCCAAGGTCAATCTTGCCCACGAGGAATTGAGGTCGAGAGCGGCGCGAGATAGCGCGAGTATTGCGTAACTCTGGCTTGTGTCCAGTAATGCGTTGAGCCCCGCAAAAGCGCCAAAGTTCAATGGAGCAACGTCGACTACGAGGTGCGCGTTATTTATACATCCTGAGGATCCACACTCGCGGACCTTGCACAGAATAGATTATTGCCAAACGCGCGCGTACGCTCTCCCCCTCTCTTCCGTACGGATACTTGCACGTGTGAAAATCTTTGACATTGCGCGTTGCTGCGTGTACGTTTACGAAACGTGAGCGGAAAAGCGAAATTCCGAGGGCGTCGATATCGTGAATAACGGACTTTCTTTCGAGCGCGCACTAAGGCTTTTTTTCAGCTCTTTTCCTTGCGCCGGGGAAATAGACGGTTATGGATCGTTTCCCGTGGGTCGTGAGTCATCGAACTCGAGAAGTCAACGGGTACGCTTGGGACCTGAAAAACCGGTCAATTTTCAATGTTTTTTTTTCTTTCGAAAGGCAGCATTGGGATTAGAAGATTTACACACGTTCAGTACATAGTCTCGCCAAGGTTAACGTTTTTTTTGATTGAAGAATATCGATAAACAATGGAGTTATCGGTACTTGGGGAAAGTACCTGCCGCATGGCCAACTGAAGGTGGTTATGGCAACCAGGGTCAGCTGTAATGAAAAATCAAGATGTACTTTCAGTAGGGTAAAAGTGGGGAAGATTTATCGATAATAACTGGACATATTCAGAAACACGCTGACTCGCTTACACTGGGGCGCAGGAGACTAGTTCTTTCCATATTATAGCATTGCCCGTGAGAGAAATTAGGAGGGCAGCCATAAAAAAAATTTGGGGCCCATGAGGGTTTGAATATGGATTCCCAACAAGGGCTTTCCGCAACACAATCGGACTAGGCCCCGACAGGAAAATAACAGGGTTGGGTAATTTATTCAAAAAAGGTCGTAGCGATGAAAATGATAGAGGGTCCAGACGGGATTCATCAGGGCAGTGGTTGTTACAGGGCATACCATATAAACAGTAAAACTGAACTGGTTTTTTATTTTCTAATTTCTAGGTGAATAATAAATAATCCTTTATTTGAAGAAAATAGTTTTCATTATTGCAAAACACCTCGCTTGATGTGTATCCAATAATGAAGCTGATAATTATAGGGCAGTAATAGGGTTGCTTCATGGCTTTGATCGGGTTCTGTTGGGGCAACCAGTCGGGCCCTGATTCATAAGCCTCTTTAGGCCCTCGTCGACAAAGTGTGACCGGCCTCAAAGGGACCCGGTCGGTTGCCATGTTAGGACCCTTGCAGAGCAAGGGAAAAATAATCGGGTCCTAGTCAAAGCCCTGGCTGAATTCCTTCTCGGGTAAACTTGTCAATGTGTGCTTCTACCAGGTATGGAAGTATGAAACCGGATTTTTTTTGTAAAAATTACACTTCTGTTGATTGAAAATGATAAAAACGAATGGAGACGGCTTTCTGCGTCACATTCAATTGATCCGCGAGTTCTTGTTGACTTTGAGTATCATCATCATCCAATAAGGCTTACATTCGTTGTCTGCGAACTTTTTCGGTGGTTTCCCACACTCTTCGTTTTTCACGTCAACATCACGACTTTTGAATTTTTTGAACCACTCGAAACACCGTGTTTTATCAAGAGCATGTTCACCGCAAGCTTCGACAAGCATTCGATGCGATTCTGCAGCAATTTTCTTCGAATGATAACAGAAAACCAATGCTGTCAGCAAATCGTAGTTCGTAGGCACAAAACTCGACAGGTTTAAGGTTATAGAAAAATATACCGGTATAGGGAACTTTCGTTGTTGTGTTATGAAAATCTTCGTCAGCTGTTAGAGGGAAATGATTGCGCTGCAGAAGAGGTCTTACGGTCCCTAAACTGATGGCTAGCACCATCTATAGGGGAATTCCAGTTTCATACTTCTACACCTGGTAAATATGTCGGGTTACTATCGAAGCATCTACGGCAACTAACCCACTTGTACCTTGTAGGGTGTCTCGAAATGCCCTGACATTTTCATTTATTAATAAAACGTATTATTTATTTGAAAAGTACGGATATGTTTATTTCAATATAAGATACAATCATGGAGGTTATGTTTGGAACGCAATATCCGATAAATGGCCGCTTCGTCCCTATTTGCAAGCGTTCGCTCTTTTGACGAAATTTTCAATAAAATTTTGGCATAATTGCGGACTAATTTCATTAATGGTGCGTCCAGCTGCTTCCTTGAGCTCCGGAATGGTCTGTGGATCATTGGCATACACTTTTCCTTTTAGAAAAGCCCAAAGAAAGAAGTCCAATGGTGTCAAATCGCATTTTTTTCGTGGCGAATTCACATTGCGGCGGCGCGAGAAAATACGACCATGAACCCTCCGCAATGACTGCATTGTCTCGCCCGCAGTGTGGCAGGTTGCGCCATCTTGGTGAGAAAATATGTCTTGCAAATCCAGCCATCTATTATATGCCATTTATCGGATATTGCGTTCCACACATAACCTCCACGTTTGTACCTTACATTAAAATAACAATATTCGTACTTCAAAAATAAATAATACGTTTTATTAATAAATTAAAATATCAGATCATTTTGAGACGCCCTATACAATCCTCCCGGATGGTCCGAATTCTGCGTTACATGAGTCAGATTCAATAAATGTGGCAAAAGTCTTTAGAATTGTGATCGCGACTGGTCACTTCGAAGCCCGAAGATACAGAATCCCCTTCGTCGCCCATTCCTAGACGCCTCGCCTTGGACCCTTGGGTCCTTGTCTTATCGCTTAGCTCCGGGTTTAACAGCCCTGGCGTCAATGACCCACTCAAGAGTCTCGCAATCCGATATCCGACTGAGTCCTGTCGACGCATAAAGAAAAGCAACGAAAAATGTCGCCCACACATCTTATGCCTTGAAAATCTGATTATCTAAATAACCCTGATTTTCGGTTCGTCACAGTAGCTTAACCCCTTAATCGCTTCGTGTTTCCGTTTCGATGTCCTCATTTATATTTTTCGCGTAAAATATACCATATCTCTTGAACGTCCTTAGATTTATACAGACGTATATGTATATGATTAAGGCAGCAGCATCGTTATCGTGAGATATCGAGTTGCGAGGACAAATCGAAGGAACGAAACAACGTTAGACGTCGTTGGACCTTGTTGATTAAATTCATCGATGTCGCAAGCGACAGATTAACAATGCTTACTCAATTTTTATTCAATATACAGCGAATTATTCAATCTACAAAGATACGGGGTATATCTCGTCGCATCCAGTGATGATGCATCCTTTCGTAGTAGCGTCGCTGTAATTTGATTACTTTCTGGCATTCCCAGCCCCGGAGGTACTTCGATAACGCTGCCGTAATGCGCATTTATCACTCGTAACATTCCGAAATACGATAGCACGGGAGTCGATTGACGACTGCTGTACGCGTCAGTCACGAGTGCCCTCTCGGAGACTTCTCTCCGCGAGGGCACTATAGTAGGAGACACGAAAAACGAAAATCACACCTCGGCTATTGCTTAGCACAAGGCGTAAGCATCTTTTTTTACCCAAGGTCAATGTACCCCCCCGATTGTTATTGTCGTTCGCGAAGGTAACGTTACACGCGGTGTTTGATGCACTAGTCTAGGCGAGAGCCAATCTAACAACACTGGCAATGCGTGTAAGGCAAATACTTCGAGGGCATCGGGAACGCGTGACATTATTTTCACAACTCTGCGTCCTCATAGAGAAGAAGCTTCGGTTTGGTAAACATTTTTTTTCGCAGCAACCTCTCAATGGAGATACGCTGAGAATGTTTCGAAACATGGAAAAATGATTTTGGCTTGGAGAATTTACGGATATGGTTTTGTTTTGTTTTTTTTTCGCGCTTGAACCTCAATGAGTAGGGTGTTTGACTATATTCCAAATATTGTTCATTCTCTTGGCATTCTAAAAGAATATAGTGGTTGAAAAGGATTTTCTATAATTTTATCGAAAAAATATGCCGGAATTTCGGTTACTTGAATCTTTGAATTAGATAAATTTTAACGATTGGCCACGTGAACGAAAACGCTCCAGGATTGGATGGATCTCTAGTGACGTCACATGCCAGTAAACAGATTGTCATTACGAGACCCGTGACGAGTAATAAGCGATTTTCTAGTTCACTTCAGTGTATCAACGTGCTTTTTATGTTCATTCATAGTTATTTGTACTGATAGTTACCATATTATCAACTTTCAAATAAGAATGAAGAAGGTTTGCTGTGCGACAACTCAGCGGCGATATAGGTCTTTATCTTTTTTACTGGTATGTGACGTCACAGGCGTCACGTGTCTACATATCTGACAACGGGAGCGTTTTGGCGGTCTGATTGAATATTCGAATTTTATGCCGATTTGTATCGTAAATGCTGACACTTACGAAGATATAAAATATTGTCAGCATAATATAAAATAATGAATCATTGATGATGATGTCCGTACAACCGTGAAATACTCTATTTGAGGTTACAGGCTTGTGATATATTAGGGTTTGATATTTTAAAGACAGTTTTCGATAACTAAGAACCCTTCGAATTACTAAAAGGTTGGCTCATCAGCACGGTTTTTTTTTCATTCCCGAAGAACACCGCTGACACCTGGTAAGGATTAAATTTGGAGAGAAGCGATGAAAATTTGATTATGCTTCGATTTTTTACGGATTCAACAATTAATAAATACTTAGACGTATTTAAATTTGGAGACATTGGTGAGAGTGTTTTATATAACAGAGTACGGTTCATAGCTGGTTGCTATCAAATTCGGTTACAATTATTAAAGGGGTTTGTCTTAAGGGCTTACACCTAGTTGAAATTTTTGATAATACCGATCTTTGGTTTTCGACGGATTCTCAAAATCAAACATTTAAAAAATATGCCCTGAAAATTAAAAGTCGACCCGTTCGAAATTGAGGAGGGCGTTTATAGGTAGACTCCGCGAACTGGCGAACGCTAGACGCCTTTTTCTCAAAGTGACTTCTTCGAGAGCGGTGACCACGATATCTCAAAAATCACTGCTCTACTTCAAATTTTACCAGCTTCTTTTACATATCAACAAGCAGTACTTGAACGAAGGCATTTTTTCGATGCACATTTTCTTTTCTATCTTTCTTTTTTATTTTTCACCGAAAATAGATACTTTCACTTTGGAGTGCGGCCTTTTTTTTAATCGATATTTTATTAATCCCTTCGTCTAAGCACTGGATAACCTAATGCAAAAACTCACGCGTTTGATTTGTTTCCAAGCAGCAGCGGTCTGCACAAACCATTGTATCGACCACGTTTATCAATATTTTTCACTACAAAAATTGTAAGAGATACGTAAAACTCCCCAATTAAATACTCTTTAATTGAAAAAGAAAATTGAAAACTTGCCCACTTCAGCACAAAAGAATTCACGAAAATTCCTCTTTTCCGGCCACGAGCTGTAACCCGTGAAAAAGCGAAATTGATATCATACACGATGTGGTACGATATCAATAAGGATAAGGGGGAAATACCTTTCGGCGAGGAGAAACTTTGCTGCTCTTCATTTTTTTTTCCAAAGGAAATATTTTTTCACCTTTTTTGAGACTCGGTATGTTTTATTACTAGTTTTGGCTGTTACGTGGTCTTTTAATTTATTTATTAATCATCAAAAATGGCGGAGGTGCCAAAAACTAATCTACCCATTCTAATAAAATTTGGTATAAATCTTTTTAACCTCATTGTTTACAATATGGCCCTAAATATTCCTAGAAATAAATATAAAAAAATGTTATTGCAAAATGTAGCTATTTTTGTTCGGAAAATCATTTTTTTTGTTTCAAAGCGTACCATTTAATCGATTTTCAACGTTTCTCACTTTTTATCGATTCATATTGTGCGTATGAGTGCTATTGGAAGAAAAATCTTCGTTTTTTTTTCAGGTTAATTTCGCCGACGCTACGTGTCACGCCGTCTGACAACATCCGCTGCAACCCGTTTAGAGGATCGTGCCAAACCTTCGCCATTTTCAAACATTAAGAAAAATAGTATTGAGACATACCCTAAGTCTCCAAAATGGTGAAAAATCGCCCCTTAAGGAAGAATAATGAAAATCAGCAATTTTTTCCTCGCCTTAAGCTATCTCCCCCCTTAAACGCTCGCCACTTTCCTTAGATTTGTACATGTCGTTTTATTCTTCTATTATACACGAACAAAGCATTATCACGACTTGGTTACGGAAAAATCGTGTTCTATAAGGAAGTCAATCATAAAATCTCGATTCGCTCATAGGTGAAACTTTGCAAGACATAAATACGTAAGAAAAGTGCAGTTTTACAATTTGCACAATTTCTCGTCATCCCCTCGGGGTCCGGTGCAGCCAAAAAAATCGAATGCCTTTTAGTACAGCTCGAAGTGCCAAGTCGATATTGCAGAATAAATTGAGCGCACATGGCCGGATGTCGACGATAACGTGTGACGAGCTGCTTCTGAATGGCAGGGCCCAAGTTGATATTCATATAAACTCCGAACGAATGTATAATCTCCATAAGCCGTAATCTCCGTGGGTGATTCACCGAGTTATTCGAACTCTGCTCGGGTTCGTTCAGTTGCGTTTGTATCTTCATCGGCAATGACACAATAAGCTACCGAGATTTTCATGACAATCGGCGGAGAAAAATTGTGACAGAACCGATTCGAAGGTTCGGAATTCGAAGATAAGATTCGGCCGTGTGATAATTTAAGCCGATACGCGGAGCCGAACAAAATGTCGATGAATGAATCGGAAGTGTTGATCAGTCGAGATAAAATAATTGTATCATCGATCGGAAGATTGTGAATTTTGCAATGTAGATTAGAAACAGGATTCTTAACGGGCCACATCTACCTAGGTGGGTTAAAAAATTGCATTTTCCAACAATATTTTTATTCGATGGTATCACCTTTTAGCGACGGTTCCTGAAAATTTCATTGAAATATCCCTAAAACAGAATAAGCTATAATTTGCAAAGTCGGTGGACACGATATCTCTAGATCCACTGGATGGATTGTTTCCGAATTTACAGGAGATACGATGAGAAACATTTAAAGGTCGTTGACGATCTCTTTTTTCTAAATCGATCATTATTTTTTTATCAGTTACGTATAAATGAAGCCTTTTTTCATACATTTTGTATGCTCGAGTTTCAGTTCGTCGAAACGTTGTTAAAAAAATGATTTTAATAATCGACGATCGTCAGCGACTCGTATTTATCGTTAACTTGAATAGCCGGTTTGATTGGAAGATCACGGATGGAGCGTTTAAGCTAGAGAGTGTCCACCGCCAAACATCGCGAAAAAATGTCATCTACCGGTGGCCATGTTTTTGTTGTTTTTTCGTATTTTTTCAGACATTTTTCTGAAAGCCTCTCAATATATGTATATGTTAAAAAAAAAAGGGTTTCTTTTTAACCAACCGTTTCCCAGAAAAAAAATCGGAACATGGGCATTTTTTTGGGCCTCTAGGTAGATATAGCCCCTCAAAGAAAAAAGGACACTGAACTGGCGATAAAAGCGTGCGTTTTTTTGTCAATGAACTTCAATAGCAACTGTATCGTTTTTTTTCATACAAAAATATGTACATGTCGTTCGTGAATAGCGATAAGTACAATGCATCTCGCGATCGATTATCTCTCGTCGTGAGTAGTGTCAAGAAGAAAGACGGTCGTTGCAGAGTACAAATTTAAATACATCATTATTTACATGCATGCTCAAACCGTCTTCGATTTCTTGTAAAACGTCAATACGAGCTAACTATCATCGTTTCTATATGACCGTGATGAAAAAAAAACAAAATAAGAATAGTAGCAGCAATAACGCGTCGTTATTACGAGTAAAAACTATCGTTGTGATCCTGATGCTGTTTCGAGCAGTGAGCACGTCGTTCGGTGAACGCTGCCATTCGAGTCGCGGGTATCGTAGCACCTTTCGCCACCTGCGATCAAAAGTCACGGTTAATTCCCTAGATTCATCAACGCGTACGAAACCGTTGCGCAGTCTGCTCGTTCGATTTCGCCGCGACTTGTATTTATTACCATGAACCATGGAGAAGTGAGGCTAATTGTCGCGTCGGCGCGGTCCTCTCCTCTCAAGCAGAGCAGTCGGCTGAGCAGATCCTTGGCGTCGTTCGATATCGTCTCGAAGTATTCGTCGGGAAAGCAGAAATCGCATTTCAAGATATTGGCGGTAGTTTCCTCGACGGAGTCGTCGAGAAACGGTGACAAACCGCTGCAACGAGAGACGATTTTAAGTAGGGATGTAACGATACTTGTTTCAACCGAAACTGTAAACGATATCGATAATTGTATCAACGTATCGGCGATACCGACACCGATGCCGATACAATCTACAAGAGAACTTGATATGATAAAAATTGTTCTTTTTGTACACTAAACAACGACTCAAACATCAAAAAGGTACTTAAGTAAGAAGATGAAAATGTTGAAAATTATTTACCTATCTTCCAGGAGTGAAATGAGCGTCAAAATCAAACAAAAATATAATTATACTCTTTTATTTATTATTAATTTAAAGTTTAGTAGTTAAAGCAACCTAAACTTGAAATTGCACTAATTGAACTTGAAATTGAACTAAACTTTAAAAATACAGGTTTCATCGAGGTTTTAACATAAGAAACTTTCAGCTGTGACGTCAATGATCAAACTTAACCTTAGGGAGGTTTTTTTTAAGAAAGCAGAGCTTATTAAGGTTATTTGTTGAAAATCGGTTGTGCAAATCATTTTGTATAAGGCCCGGAGCGGAAAAAAGTATCTGTGAAGCAACCGAGGTCCATTGATAGGATAGATATATTTCGCACTGGTGGCGTCAATCTTGCCGCGCGAAAGCCATCACGACAAAGCGCGCGATATTTAAATCGGCGAAGAACGTATCAGTCGATATATCGATATCCTTGCATTCCTAATGTTGTCTCCGTTCCGGGAGAATGTGTCAATATTGAATTGAGAACGAACGTCAAAAGTCCACGTTACCTCAAGAGTACATAAATAAATACACCGGCGGCCCACATGTCCGTGTAGGATCCCGTGGGTCTGCCAAGCACCAGTTCCGGAGCAGCGAACTCCAAATCGGCCGGTGGCACAACCTCGTCCACCGGTCCTCTCACGGCTTCCCCCAAATCGACAAGCTTCACGACACCGGTGTCCTGATCAACCAGCACGTTTTCCGGCTTGACGTCCAGGTGGCACTTGTTTCGCTGATGCAGCCATTGGAGAGCGGACAACAATTGATTCGCGTATTTGCTCGCCATCGATTCCGTGTAGTCAGTCTTTTTACTAAGGTATACGAAGAGCGTGGGTCCGCGGACTCTGCAACGAAATATTCGAGAAATTCACTATAGCCGGGTAATGTTTGCATAGCGAGAAAGAAGGGATCGTCGGACTTACAATTCCAGCACGATAGTGTCGACCCCTGGCTGCGGAGCGTTCTCGAAGAGAGCGAAAGCCCTAACTATGTTGCCGTGATGGGTGGATGCCAATAGGTCGTATTCGGCACGCGTGAGGCTTCTCGACTGTTTGTGGCGAGGTGTTTGCTTGAGGGCGACCTCTTGGCCGGTACCTCGGTCCCTCGCTCTTCGTACGATAGCGTATCGCCCTTTGCCGAGCTCGTCCAGTTCCAAGTATCGGCCGATGAACTGCTCCGCCTCCCAGCTGATACTCTCGTCAACGGGCAGCGTCACGACAGCCGACGGCGACGTTACGTTTCCATTTTTACCCACTACTCGGAAACTGTAGGACGCACCGGAGGAGAGTTCGATGACAGCTGGTGGATTTCTCACGTCTTCCAAAATCGAGAGCCACGTTGACGAGGGTATGGTTCTACACTCGATACTGCACGTATCGGCTTCACGCTTTTCCCAGTCGACTTTGACTTTCGTCGTGCCCAGTACGTAAGCCCATGTGGACCCGTCGGTGCCTGTATACCAATGTAAAATTTCGTATAATCGCTCGTCGATAACGAGGCATGCGTAAAACTAGAGACACACGTAATGATATATCGTAGCGATTTCAAACTGCACAGTTAAATCGAACGCTCCTGGTGTCTCGACTCGCCACCGGAATCTACGTCGATCGTCGGTTCTTTGCAAAAGCTCGCGCGAGAAACATGTCATCCACCGTTGAAGACGACGTACTTGCGACTTTTGGCTTGATTGTGTGTATAAAAAAAAAAGCCACGTAGTCTGCGGTGTAAGGACTGGCTCTTCAAAAGAAGCATATATTCTAATATAAACTGATTAAATGAGTTGAAATTCACTCCAAGAGTGGCATAGCTGTTTAAGGTGGTATGATCATTACTACGAATCCAACTTTCGGATTAGAAATTTTCGTATGATTTTGACGAATATTTCATGCGCCTATTGCCAAAATCAGAGCTATTTTGACCGTTTAGTTTTTTTCGCAATAAAACTGCAAAGTCGAGCACTGAGTTACCGAAGCACGTCGTCTTATGGAGACGGAAGTGCGGTGATCGTGGTTTTTCTGCTCATGTATCCAACTGAACCCGTTGGAAAACTGAAATTCGATAGATTAGATATAATAGATATTGTCAAAAATAAGAAAATCAATCTTCACCGTGTACTTAAAGCACTACATTACACGAAAGTTTCAATTTTCGGTTGAAAATGGTCAGAACGACGAAATGGCACTCACAGACTTAGCAACGTCGCGAGTAACAGCTGATGCGTTTGGCGAACATAACCCAGCTTTGTTTTGAAATTAATTTGAATAGAAGCCGCCACAAAATATGCAAACAAAAATTTATGGAGTTTTATCATTTATCACGTATCAATAATATGTATAATTATATTCTGCCTATCGTGTTAATACCGCTGAGGTAATTCAAGCCTATTTTAATAGGTTTCCGGCTGTTTTTTTGTCTTTTTAGTACGTTTTTATGGCGGATATGTTAATATTATTATTACGAAGATTACTACCGAGTCGTTAACAATCTAATTTTTCAGTTTTTCTTCGTTCACGTGCAATAAATTCATCATTTACCATACGTAAACCTCGTGGCGTTAGTCACTCCGCTGATAATGAAAAAGGACACTATAATGAGAGAAGCAATAAGTCCTCGCGAAAGATTGACTGCTACACTGAGATTTTTAGCTGCAGGTCGTTCCTCGCCAACGATTTATCGAATATAAAATGCAACTGCCACCGATGGAGTGTGCAGACAAAATAACCTGCAACGATTTGCCACCTACACGTTTGATAAATCTGCGCAGATCGGTTTGCACAGATAAATCGCTACGACTTATCGTTACGTGTGTAGCTAGAGTTGAACTGAGCTCTACAAAAAAATCTGTGATGAAACTGTACAGAAAAATAAAACGATTTTTACGAGTCGCTTCGCCAGGTCATTGGCCAAGCGCAACTCACCGACGACGCAGAGCGTTATTTTCGCGAAGCACGATCCATTGTCAGCCTGGACGCTGCACCGATAGACACCGGAGTCGGACAACCGACATCGCGATATCTCGAGATAAGCGAGACCTGTGCTCCGGCGTATCCGATGTCGTTCATCCGTCTCGAGGACGCCCTCGGTCTCGTCCTCCTTCGTCCACGTGATCGTGGCACCTTCGGCGTTGCTCACTTCGACCGAGAGCCTCGCGATTTCGCCCGCGGTCACCTTGACCGGCGAGGAGCCCCCCAAAATTTGCGGCGGCCCTTTTCGCTCGGGTAACTTTGTCGTCGCGACGTTGCCTCTCTCGGAATCGGCTTTTCTCGGTCTGAACGACCAAGCGCGGCTGAACGAGGAATTCGGTATGAGACTCGCCGGTATCCACAATTCCTCTTTCGCGTCGAGTGGCGAGACTACCAAGCCCGGACCGTCCAAATGGGAAACAACGAGCTCGTCGCCGGCTTGAAGCTTTCCCCAGTCGGCTGCTAATCTCACGCGTGCTCCCGGAGCAACCTGAGAAATTGTCGGTTTTTGTCGCTGTTGTTGTTGTTGTTGTTGTTGTCGCTTAACACTCGATTCGCCTCGATTTTTCCTCATTCCGAGCGGAGCACATGCGGACGGATTCTTCTCGTCTCATGCGATCATCCGTCGACCTCGTAGCACCGAAATTTCCCCATGCTCTTGCACCGTTATTACAGCGAAGCGCGATAATATAGCGTAGAGTAGAGTAATTAGCTAGTATTTTATTTACAGACAGAAGGTAGAGAGGTAGAGTAGCGGCATATTCAGTAGGAACAGTGTGATTGAACTATCATCGCCATCACCATCACCCATCACCTTTCACCACCATCATCATCATTCCCCAACGTGCTGGTTAGTCTAGCATCGAGAAGCGCATTTATTTTTTCTTTTTCGCCTTCTCCTCCCATCTCTCATTTTATTTCCATACTTTTTTCTTCTTTCTTTACAAACACGTACGTTTTATTTAAAATTCATTCTTCTTATTCGTCTACTAGCGTAGGGCACTTTGGACACTATACATCGTACACACGGTTTTTTGTACTTTACGGGGGGGCTGCTTTGATAGTCTCTTTCGCGCGTTCGTGTCTTTCTCGCGAAGATTTCTTGTTTCGAAAAAAAAGGTGATTTCTCTTTGTTCTCTTAGCTCGTGTATTTATATTGTTTAGTAATAGAAGTACGAGGCTCTCTTGCCGCATTGACACAATGCAATGCAATAGAGAGCCCATAGCGATAGGCATCAAGAGGAGGAAGCGGAAGAGTCCCTTGGCTGCAAAACAGTAAATGAGAAAAGAATTCTAGTACGATGGTGAAAACAGGCCGGGACAAATGTGCATTTGCTGCTTTTTCTTCGCTTTTTTTCTTCTCGCTTCGTTCACACACACTTTATCGAGAATGGAGAGGCCCGGGCGCGCGCGCGCGCACGCGCCGTTAACGACACAAGTAAAAAAAGTTGCTTGCGAAAATAATAAGCTCTCTCTCACCGGAATGGAATTGTTGCGAACGGGTGAACGAGCGCGCAACGTGTTCCTAAATCCCTCGAGGAAATTGAGCTTACTCTTGGTCGGGCTCGGCGTACGTGGCGCTTCACCCTCGAGTCCGCCGGTGTGGGCCCGCTGTAGCGGCTGATTTTTGCGCAAATGTCCGTTTCTTCGATCTTTGTTGGCCGATCCGGTGACCGTGAGGGTCGGCGGTATCGAGACAGCTGCTCTAGTCACTGATGGTTCCGGCGTCGAGCCGCGGCTGTTACGGCCAGCAAATGATAAATAAATTTCTCTCGAAAAAACGACACAGTACGACGCTTCAATGAGCTCTGGATCGTCACCCCTTGGATTGAATTATTGGTGAACTTCCGAAAACAAAAACTCCCGGCGAAAGTTTATCCGAGTTATTGTATCGGACGAAGATAATTCCGGGGAAAAAACGAGGCCCCCACTTCGTCACGGCGATTGTCTTATCGACTTCGGACAACCGAGAACTCTCGCAAAGTTTATCGTGCTGGTTGACGGAAAAAAAAACATAAAGTTTCGCCAAGCAAACACGCTTGCTCGACGATCTTTGAGGCTGGGAATTCCATTAGCGAGTCAAGCGGAACGGTTAACCATTTTTCCACGTCAGTACTGTGTTTTTTTTTCTTCCGACAAATCATAATAAAACAAGCTGTTAGTTGAGGTGCCAGGTGCTGTTAGTCGGGTGCTACGTGAGGCGAGGGACAATAATAAGGTTTTACGATGCATCACGGTTAATTTTCTTGATCAATTTATGATTTATTCTAAACAAAGTGTTACGCTCATACGAGTTGGTTATAATTTGATGTTTTTTTTTCTTCGTTTTCTGGTATTTTTTTCTTGCGTTTTCCCTTCTCAAGTAATATGTAGTATTTACATACACCGTCGCCTGTTGCGACGAGTGCGGTGTTATAAACGTTATTAAAATTACTATAAATATATCGTACATTTTCGTCGTAATGTTATAGATGCCATAGGCTCTCAGCAAGCGATCTTCTCACCTCGCCGATATATATATTTGTAGGACCATATATATACGTAGGTGTGTATATATATATGCTCGTTAATATGTATATATGCACATTGGAACGGATTAGCAAATGTTAAAGGCTCAGGGAGCGAGAACAAGTAAAGGTGAGGGTAATTATCGTGAGAAGACTCCGAAGAAGCTAGGAGAGCGAAGTGAATAATTGTTAAAGGGGGGTTCGTGTCACAGAGGACGGGGGTTGTGTCGCATTTCATCTTTCTCTCTCTCTCTCTCTCTCTCTCGCCGTCGAAAGTAAGGTGGTTAGAGGATATCGGGTCCCAGGATTACACTACTGTTATCTACCTTACAGCATTTCGTTACTCCTCTTATATAAAATATACAAAAATATTGTTGGAACGAATTATTCACAGGTTTTCAAGTGTTAAAAGAGAATTAGTGAGGTGGTTTGTTTTGTTGTTTTGGTTGTTGCTTTTGTGGTTTTGTCTTTCAGTGGAAGGTATAGAGACGCTTACTGTGGGTATTTGGTAAGTTCCTTTTGGTAGGCGATCGGCGACTGTATAGCTTTGAGAAAATCGTGCTGTGTCTGCAGTATCGATGTTATAGTGTCGCACCATTCCTGCTTGCGTGGTCCGTTTTCGTCCATTACGTTGCACGAAAATCCTAGCCCCGGGGTCAGAGGATCCGTCGAACGGAGGACAAATTTCTCGGGATCCTCGGGACAATCTTCCAAACTCATTTTATTCACCTGTTGCGCAACGAATCCAGTGTGTTAACGTTTGTCGACGGAGACGGTATAGACTGCTCGGCACCGCGAGCAAATCGACGGCCGATACAAATTGCCAAGTCGAAACTTACCTGGATATGAGCTTTGTACGTGTAGGCGGGATTCGTAAACTGAGTTTTCTTGCCAACGGCCTCGCTGAATATTATGTTTTGCTCAAAGAGAAATATCTGCCATTCGCGTCCTCGGGTCTGCACGTTGGAAAGCTCGCTCACCAAGAGCGGTCCGTGCAAGAGTAATTTACCCTGCGCTGTTATTTTACCCTGCGAGACGAAACGAATGTGATTGTTTTTTTTCGCATACTTTTGAACGGTCTCACACCACTCTGACTGGTAAAACGTCGATTGTTTGCTTTTTCTCAGAGTTTGAAGAATGTGTGAAAGAATATTCAAGTGAAAATATCGAACATTGACCAAGTTGGTGACGAGTTGGTGAGAGCAGGCAGGGCAACGATTTACGTATACTGAAACTTTCAATCGCGTTTTCTCGAATCAACGTTTCTCGACCTGGCCGGAATTAACTCCAGCTATACGTGTCCTATTTTAAATTTGGAAAAATAAAAATGTCCGTCATTTCTTCAGATATTACGCAGCCGTTTTTATCTGACATTTAGTATCCTTTAAACTCGCGAATATGAGTGAAAATTTCGCGAAAATTACCCTTTTTCTGAACACTCGCCATTGTGTGAACTTTTTCTCGCGAAAAATCGCTTAATTTGTTACGTTTAGAGTAGTGTTGCCCTTTAACGTCACATAGCAACAATTTCGCTACTTCAATCGGTACTAACATCGAAACCCTGCAGTCTTCCAACGTCCATCATGTCGTTGGCTGCTTTCGGAATGACTCTCATCACGTGAGCGGCGGCTCGGAGATCCTCGATCTCCGATATTCTCTGCGTTCTCTCGGTCAGCCGAAGAGCGTCGCGCAGCAGCAATTGATACTTCATAATCCTCTGCACCGGCTTTATCAGAAGATCGCAGAGTTGCAAGCGATGTCCGAGCTTTTGTCGCAATTCCTGGAAAAAGGGGCAAGATCGAAGCAGCGATTGAGCAAGCGCGCCGTAGTTTTCGCGTAATTTTCCACTGCGTGAAAATCGACAGTGGCGGCGAACTCACCTCGAAGTAAGTGTCGATATACTCGGACACGATGTATTCCGAGACGGGCTTGTTTTGACAATACACAACGTACATGTGGAGTTTCCTCTCGTATCGTTTGAACAACGGGCCAAGTTCCTCCGGCCGTTCGAGACACCGCTCGAGGGCTTTGAGGAAAAAACTGTGGAAAGAGGGAAGAAAAGAGAAATAATCTTTGTATCGTTTCGATGAATTTGGGACGATTGGAACGAGTGGCGTGGGCGCGAAGGAAAGTTTTCTCAGCGTATCAACGACGCGGAGCGTTTTCTCGTAATTTTCGACTCACTCTCGGTGCCATTCGTAAATTGCCTCGAGATTGCCAAAGACCATTTTGTCCTTGCCGACTCGAAGATCCTCGGGGAGCGGAACGTCGCTATCGGGATCTCTCATGTGCGCCATGTAACCTTCGACGATTAGCCTGAGATCGTTCACGTAATCCCTCTCGGTGTCGACCAATTCTTTTAGGACGAATTGCCGCTTGGCAAGTGCAGCCGCTTCGGGATCGACCTCCTCGGTCAACGCGACGCTACCGCTTCCACCGTAACTGTCCTCGCCCGTCGACGATCTCGCCGGTGTCCTCATTAGGCTGTGACGTTCCTGATTTTCCGTGTGTTGCTCCTGAAAATATCGTCGAAAGTTACGTTTTTCCACCAGCTTCACATCGACGCATTTCGAAGGACATTTTGATTGCAACGTTTTTTACTCTTCGTCAATCGTCTCGCTTCGACAAACCAAGAAAAAGGAATTTAGGAAAAGTTTCGTTCGTGGAGTTAATTAGCCAGTGGCTCACCATTCTTTCCTTGACTATTTGCTCGATCTCAGCGAGGTCAGCTGTCGTAGCTCCGTCCAGCGTCTTGATGGATCGTTCCACCGTCTGCGAACAAAACAATTGGACGACGCGTTCTTAACTACGTGGAAACGAAGAATACCAATCGCTTCGTATCTTTGCATCCGTGGCTCGAATAATGCTCTCTCGTTGGAGGGCAACGCTGCCAATGATTAATGCTCGCCGTATGGACGTTCCTTCTCGCGCGTCTATGCGTAAGCGTCTAACGGTCCCAGTCTCCGAGGCTTATCAATCGCGCTCTCGTTATCGCCGCTAATGCGAACCCGAGAATGCTCGTTTTCAATTACGCGACCGAATGGCAGGCAAAAAGTCTAGAAACAATTAACGTTACGTAGACTCTCGTTTCTGTTTTCTTCTTTTAACGTCGAGCACGCGATTCTCGAACCCCCCTCCCCTCCTCCGCTGCGCCTCTCCTACGACCCCGACGACCAACGCGGCATACTCTGCGCGATGTTCGTTTCGATTAATAGATACAAACCCCGCAAACTATAGCGAGACACGCATCGGGTTCTCAGCGTTGCGAGAGAAAATAAAAAGGCCAGTCAGCGCGATCAAATCGTTTCATTATATGACACACGCATACGCGTTGTCCGTGGTACGAACAAAGATACCCGAAGAAAAGTCATCGAGTCTCGCGTGTCTGACGAAAACATCCCGAACGATTAGTTTTCCGTCGACGGTCCGCGTATCGCCGGGACAAGCTTTATCGTGTCGTTGATTGGAGAATCTAAGTCGACGGAGATAAACAGAAGGCGCTCACTCGTTTGCCTGGCAATTCGTCGGGAATGGTGGAGCCCGGTGGTCCGTTTCCGGTCGCGACGAGTATCGGCTCGGTTATCGGTTTCATCGGTGGCGGTAGCTCGAAATCATCCTCGCCGTCTTCGCCACCGTTTTGCTCGAGGAACGTCGGTACCTCTCCGTCGTCGAGCTCGACCTCTTCCTCCTCCTCGCCCTCGGAAACGGCTCTTCCCGATTTGTCGCCGGTCGGCAACTTGAAACGCTTGTCCGAGCCAGTCTTTTTGAGCGAGGGCAACGGCCGATCCACCGACGTTGTGCTCGCCGACTTCTCAACCTTACCCTGGCTGAGCTTTCGCAGCGGTTGCGGCAACCATTTTCTTCTGGAAAAAAAATGCAGAAATTCAACCGACCCGTCAACGCTTGAACTTTGAACGTGGAACTTTGCTCAATGGGACTCAGTCATTGAAATCTTCTATACATATTAAGGGGCCAGTTCACTTTGAAAATTTTAATTTCACTTCAAATTTTCAATTTGAAAATTTCGCTTGAAGAAATCGACGACGATGAGCAATCAGAAGGCATTTTGTACGGTGCAGGAATTGCCGATTGAGTTTGAGTAAGAGTTTTTCATAGTATAAACTTCAAACGCGTTTTTCTCGAAACATCGTTTTCAAAATCTAGCTCCATCGTATCTCTAAAACTAATAAACCGATTCTCTTGAAATTTGAACCACATATTGTAAACACGATTCGCAACAAGATGACCCTCGATGGTTTTCAAATTTTGATTTTTACTCTTTTTGTTTGCGAAAAAGTGCGAAAAAACGCGTTTTTTAATTACTTTTTTCGTTTTTTATCTGCCATTTTTTTTTTCGTGAAACTTTATATCCGAGGGTCATTTTGTAGCTGGTGTCATACTGAATTTAATGGACTTTGATTTTTTTGTTTCAGACAAGCCGTTGCCGAGTTGTGATGGAGCTACCTAGCCCGCCTATTTTTGAGGCGTTACGTTAAACGTTTTACGTTTTTGTACTTAAAAGTGAATAAAAGTGAATAAATTTTTTTTTAAATGTATTTCAAGACTTTATTTATCAAGCCCAACAACTTTTATATTCATATCTTTTATAAAATCCTCAAAAAAAAATCACGAACATAGCCTTTTTTCGTGGCTCTAAAAAGGACTGGCCCCTTAAAGAACGTGGTCTGACTGATTTGTCAACGCAGAGCCTTTGGAAAATTTGCGAAATTTGGACAGTAGGTTTTGCGACGTAAGCACCCTCTAAGGGATTTTTCGAAATTCAATCCTTTAGGGGTTAGGCCACAGTAAGGGGTATAAAATCATATGCGAATTTAACAATATTTTTTCGTATGAAAAAGTGATTTACTCATAAAATTAATTACACATCTATTTAGCGTGAATATCAAGCTGTTAGAAAATATTTGTTTTTTCGTTGTACAAAATGGCTGACTACTCGAAACTTCTCGAAGCAGCTTTGTTCCAATTGGCGTGACAAATAACTTCAACAATTTTCGCTCGATTTACTTCAAATTTAAAAGTTATGTTCTTAATTGCATTTCGCAGAGAAGTACGTACGGAATTTGTGATTAATCGAAAACTTTTCATTTTATGAGCAGTTTATGAGCAGTTGTAACGAAATTTTTCACTGAAAATTCATTTCTTAAGTTCAAATACCTACAACTTTGGAATAAAACAAATTTTTTAAATTCCGTACATACTTCTCTAGGTAGTCTGATGTAGATTAACGAGAATTTTTGTTTTTCGTTCTAGGTAAAAAATTGTGGATGCTAAATGTCACGCCGCGGAGCGCCTAAAAAAAAGACAACAAAAGAAAATAATAGTAGTCAGCCATTTTGTACATGGAAAGAAAAAAAAATTCTAACAGCTTGATATTCATACTAAATAGATGTGTAATTAATTTTACGTGTGAATGACTTTTCCATACGAAAAAAAATTGTTGAGTTCGCACATGATTTTACAGCCGTTGGGGTGGCCTAAGGCCTTAAGGGGGTCGTCTAGTGTGTCAGAGGAAAAAAATCGATTTTTGATCATAAATCACATCTAAAACATGTATAGAAGACGTGGGAAAAGGATTTTTCGATATGTGAAGCCGTTGAAAAGTTACAGCCGTAAACCGAAGCAGGTATACGGAGCGATTACGGTTACAATGTTTTCAAACTGCTGCCATGATATCTCAAAAACTATTTGAATCGATTCTGCTCAAATTTATACAGCATCTTTAGTACATATATAACTACAAGTTGAACTAAAATAATTAAGATTGCTTCGTCAGTTTTCTCTTTATCTGCTATATAGACACCAAAAAAAGTACGAAAACTTGAATTTTTTTTCTAAAGCGTAAACAAAAAACATTATTTTTAATAATTCTAACTTTACTTTAGTTCCATGTAGAGCCTCAAGTCTCACGATTGAAATTACGTTTGCTTTTTTTTATTTCAAATATATGTGTTCCTCTTGGGCGGTGTATCTCCGACTATATTCTATACGACTTCGAAAAATTCACGAATTTTGTCTAAATGTTAATCAAAATGATATACAATTTATCCATTATTTTATTTTAATAGTTTGTACAAAAAAAAAAATTCCCCAAAAGAGCACTAAAAAGCGGCCTTCACCCAGACGACCCCGTTAAGGGAAAAAGGGGGTAGCAAAGTTTGTATGTTAAAAGAAATGCCTGTTCGGATTTACTTGAAACTCAGTATTGATGCTCTTTGACACATTTCTACGTGTTCCTAAATGAAACATTTAGGAGCACATTTCGTTAAGGAGCATTCGACACAAGTCAACGAAAATCGTGAAAAAAATAGGGAAGAAAATGTTCTCTGGGAAAACAAAGAGGCAAACTCACCCGCTGAATCCTCGTCTCTTGTTGCCCGGTGAGCTCGTACTCGTCGAGCCATTGCCTTCGTTCGACACGGGTTCTGAAACACGATGCAGAGGTGTCTCGCATAAAGTAACAATTTTCACCGAGCATGAGCACAAATACGAGAGTCGATCGCGACCGGATCGCCTACTTGGTAAAAAGGCGTAATGTTTTTTTGCACTTCGAAGTATCCCCATGGCAGTCCCATATATATATATATATATATATATATATATATCTCGTCACAATTTTCTCTCTCTCACACACACTCTCCGATGGTCTAAAGCCAATTTGTCATTTCCACTGTCCGAATTCAGAGCGCGATAATTCCCAAGTGCCTTTTCGTCGCGCCTCAAAGTCCAATTTCAAAGAGCACTTTGCTAAAGTGTCTCCGTCTCTCTCTCTCTGTCGATCCGGAAGTTTATCGTGAGAGCGACTCGCGGAACAGAAAAACGTGTATCATTATTGGGGCGAAGCACGAGACTGAGGCTCGTTCAGCAGCGAGCGACTGAAATCCTCGAGTATGGGGGGAAATACCCGATCGTTTCGTTAAATATTGTTTTTTTTTATTCTTTTTCTTGGCGTTTCCTCTCACGGCAGGCGTCGTTGTCGTTTTTCGTCAGCGATTGTTCGAGACGAGCAATCGTTCTTTTCTTCGGCCCACGTTTTCTCGAGCGAATACTCTGCCAAGTTTGCTTTTCTCGAACCTCCCTGCACCCTTTGCCTCGGACGTAACAACGGGGCCGGCGGCGGATCTCTCTCCGCGGCGTTCTCTCGAAAATATATACACTCGACGGTTGCGCGCACGTTTCAATTTCGTCGTACGCCGCGCGATATTTACTTTGTAAGGAGAAGAAAGGACGGAGAGACTACGAGCGGCTATGAGACTCGGAGAATATTGGAATACAGCTTGGCGAACGTCTAACGATTAGAGAGAAAGGCGAGAATCAGCCGTCCAAACGAACCAGCGGAGTCTCGTGAAAAGTTTGTTTAGCCTGACAGTCACTCGTCACTCTTTTCGCGAGGCTTCGCCGCGCTCTCTCTTCGTTCCGCCTCTTCACGAATTTTCAACGAGACGTTACCAAAGTTTGAAAAAGTCGTGTCATTCGTGTCCGGAAAATCGAATTCTCAAATATCGGCCAAAAAAACGGGCAATTCAAATTGGTCGAGCCATGGAAACTTCGATGGAATTGGCTTTTTCCTTGATATCGTTCGGCGTATTCGGAAAGTAGCTTCGTAAAAAGTGCCAACGTGACTCCGCCGAGAGGAGCCGGTTGAAGAACGCCCCGTTCTTCAGCTCAACGCCGCGGTCTATCACGAGTAAACAAACACGCGGGTCGCTTCTCGACAAACGAGATGACGGAAGTGTACGAAAGCTCGAACGTATCGTGGAATAAGTAACCGGCCAACGAGCGTCCCAGAAACGACGCAGAGGCGCGAGCGTGCGCACACACACGGCGGCCTCTCGGTAATTATAGTTTCGTCCAGCGCTCTCGCACCCGAACGGAATTACGTATCCACTGTGTGTTTTGCCGTCTCGCGTTTACTCGCACCCGGAAGTGGACAACGGCGATGACCGTTTCCGTCCCGGCTCGGTTACACTTTTAACGTGCCAAAGAGATCTCGTCCGAAATTCTTCGGTCCACGTGTACGAAGAGTTCCAGCTGGCTGGAGAGCGAAACGCCCACTGGGATGCGGAAAGAGAGAGACGGAGCCGGGTGACCGTCGACTACGAGGCTCGAAACGACGAGGAAGAATCAACCGGGCACGGAAATTCGTCGACGATTTTGATTTTACTTGGCCCATCTCATTCTCCTCGATTTTGATTCTCACTGCGTTTGGTTCGATTCCAATTTACTATACCACGAGAGTTAAAGGTCACGTAGATGTTGCAGCTATAAAAGCGAGGAATGAGAGCCTCGAGGATGCCTCTGACGTCGGGCTGTGTTCATGTGTATCACTATTCTCTCCTCTCTCTCTCTCTCTCTCTCTCTCTCTCTCTCTCTCTCTCTCTCTCTCTCTCACTCTCTCACAATCTCTTGAGGCTATCGAGTCGTGCGTATTTTTAGGCAAGACTGCCCGCACGACGTTTTTGAATATATCGTGACGTATGAAATATGTATCGGGTACAGAGAGAGTAGAGTGAATTGCGGGACGATGCGGTTTTTTTTTCTCGAAACAAATTCAAATTGGCCGAGTTCGGATGCCGATTTTGATTCTTTTGGGAACGCAGTCTCCTGGATCCGGGTTGCCAGTCCTTTGTTTTAAAGGACTATTTTGAAATCGCTAATAGAGGACAATTCTTTGTCCTTTGTTTTAGGAAAAACGGCGGCAGTCAAACTCTTCGAGAAGTGTCCACTTGACTACACTATACACTAAAATAAATGATAATGTATGTTTAGTTTTCCTGTACAATTTCCTGAGTTCCAACGTAGACATATGTGGGTTTTTAAGTGCTTGATGTGTTTCCTATCACTCTCTATCCGCAGTGCGCAAATCCAACGTAACTTCCGTCCGGTCTGCAGTCTTTTTAAGAGAGGAGATAGCTTTAGGCGAGAAAAAGATTTGCTGATTCTCATGATTTTTTTAAATACAAAGATTTCTTCGCCTCTTTTGAGACTTGGAGTGTGTTTTATCACTATTTTTGGCTTTTACAGAGGATTTTTTTTTAATCTTCAAAAAAGACCGAGGTATGGCACAGTCTTCTAAACTGCATTTTCAAAGCTGCCGTGACGTACGGCTTAAAATCTAGTCGACCGATTCTGATGGAGATTCAAAACAAAGCTGGGTTATGTTCGCCAAACGCATCAGCTGTTACTCCCGACGTTGCTAAGTCTGTGGGTGCTATTTCGTCGTTCTGACCATTTTCAACCGGAAATTAAAACTTTCTTGTAATGTAGTGCTTTAACTACACGGTGCAGATTGATTTTCTTATTTTTTACAATATCTATTATATCTAATCTATCGAATTTCAGTTTTCCAACGGGTTTAGTTGGATACGTGAGCAGAAAAACCATGATCACCGCACTTCCGGTTGAACGTCTCCATAAGACGACGTGCTTCGGTAACTCAAAGTGCTCGACTTTGCAGTTTTATTGCGAAAAAACTAAACGGTTAAAATAGCTCAAATTTTGGCAATAGGCGCAAAAAGTATTCGTCAAAATCATATAAAAATTTCAAATCCGAAAGCTGGATTCGTAGTAATGATCGTACCTTCTTAAACGTGATTTTCTCGATATGTCATTTTTCAAAACGGCGTACACTCTCAAAAGAACAGTTTTCAAGCTATCCGTCTGGAATTTTGACACAACATTCTTCACGCCATTCTTTATCTTGCTGTGGAAGCTTTTTTTTAAACATATTTTTTAACGAAAAACTGCCGCAAAAAAAGCTGCATTCGATGCTCCTTTTTCAAATAGCCGCCATATTATCAATTTTTATTTTAAAATATCCTCCACAGCAAAATAGCGGCTTTCGAAGACATTTTCAACCGTTAAAAGAAAACAGAAATAAACGTTTAAATATGTATTTTCTGTTTTTCATGCGTCCTTTGAATTGCCATAAAAAAATCAAAGCGCGCACGAAGATCAGAAAATACATTTCTAAACGTTTATTTTTCCTTTTTTACATTTTAAACAGCGAAAAGAAAAAATCGCGAAAATCAGCTATTTTTGTTATTTATTCTTTCTTTTTTTATTTTCTTATTTATCGTTTTTATTTCATAAAAAAAAAATTATTTCAAGCAACTCTGATTTTCGGGTCGTCACAGTAGCCTAACCCATTAATCCAAAGGGAGCCCAAAATCCATTCCTGGCATGCACGCGAGGCACGACGCCGCGGGCGAGTCTCAAGCAATAATTCCGCCACGTAGTATTGCGCTGTCCGAGAGCTCGTATATTTCGTTCGCGAAGCATCCTATTTTTTTGGAGAAGAAGGTTCGCCTCGTAACAATGGCAACTGGCTGCTCGGTGGGAAATTGAATTCTGAATAATAAATTGATTGAATTTTCAACATTGGCCTCCTTTCTTCTATTCGAATGCATGGAGGAGTCGAGAAAAGAAAATCGCGGAAGAGAAAGGGGGGAGAGAGAGAGAGAGAGGGAGAGAGAGAGAGAGAGAGAGAGAGAGAGAGAGAGAGAGAGAGAGAGAGAGAGAGAGAGAGCAAGAATACGATGATTCCCAGTATTTCATTCCCTCCCAAAAGCCCCGGATGAAATTCTCTCCCGCCGTGTGTGCTCGTCGCTCATCACGGCTCGTCGACGTTTCAACCACTTTTTTTCCTCCTCGTTCGTTTAGCCTCTTTTTTTCGTTCGCCATTCGGCCAATCGACGGGATTGCGCCACGGCTTTGCATTGTGCTTTTGGGAAATGAAATGAATTTCAAATAATGGTGGCTGGCACGGGTGCGTAAACTTGATTAAAGTGAAGCGAACAACACACTCTGTCGGGTTCTCGGAAATAAAAGGTCTCGACTGGTCGATAAGGGGCGAGGAACGGAGGGGTCTCCGTTAGTGCGCAAGGAAAACACGCGACTCCGTTAGCTTTATAGTCCGCAAACTTTGAAACGCTGCGATCGTTGGATCGAATTTTTTACGCAACCTCGGTCAATCGGAAGGAGAGAAAACGAAATTTTCGCTAGTAAGAGAAGCCGTCATCCAACGGGTAGGAAGGACGGACGAAAGGTGAGAGAGAGAGAGAGAGAGAGAATGGATGGAGATGGAGGAACGTTGGTCGCTGATGAGTATTACGTTTTACGTCCAAAAATGATTATTCATGAATTTTTTGAACGCTGATAAAATAATTGCATCATTTTTGAATTTTGACATCATCTTATTACAACATTCGAGTGTTAAATTTTTTTAAAGCGAAACACGATGCCGTCTTGATAAGGTATTCCTTCAGGTATCTTTTGAAAAACTGTCCATGTTATAGCTCAAAAAGATCGACCGGGCTGAAATTTTGGGATGCTTCTCACTATATCATTATTGGAAGGATATACCTATTGAAATATAAAAATATAAAAAAGTATAAAATTAAAAATTAAGTAGGGTTTGAAATCAAATTTTCATATTTTTGATCATTTTCTCGACAATTTTTACCGCAAAAAGAAATTTATCTACGCGATGAGCTTATAACGCTGCCATGTTATTCTGTTTAAGAAAGAAACGAAAAATTGTAACACTTGAAAGTTATAATGAGAAAATGTCAGCATTTAAAAATGACGCATTATTTTATTACCTTAAAAAAAATGCAGAAACGTGATTCACTTTCGGGCGTCTAAAGGGATTTCCCCCCTTAAGGAGGAAGATACCTTTGGCCGAGGAAAAAATTTGCTCGATTTTTTTTAAAGAATGATTTTTTCACCATTTTTGAGACTCGGGGTAAGTTTTTTGCTACTTTTGGCTGCTACATGGTACTTTTTTTTATTGATCTTTAAAAATGGCGGAGATACGGCACGGTCTTCTAATCTCTATTTTCAAAACTGGCGTGACGCACAGCTAAAAAACGAATCGACTGATTCTGATGAAATTTGATATTAACCGTATTGTCTAAAACATGACCCTAAATGTTTTTGAAATTAAAACAGTATTTTTTAATTGCAAAATGTAGCCATTTTTTTTCGGAAAATTCAATCATTTTGTTCCAATGCGTACCGTAAGACGGGGTTAAATTGAAATGAAGAGTTTGACAGTTTTTGGGGCTACTTTAGAAAAGCGCCAAAATACGGTTTAAATGCGTGCGGAGCGAGCCCGCATGACCTGTGGCGGTTGTTGTTCAAGTTTATTGTAATGTTGCTGAAGTTGATTGTAATGTTGCTCAAGTTGATTTTGATCTTAATGATAATCATAAGACTGATTAACTGCCTATAATGGTACCCTAGGTACTTGATGTTTTTATGTCAAATGTTTCCTTAATAAAAATGACAATTTGATTGTAAAAAAATCGTTGTTTTTCATTTGATTTCATGTATAATGCATAAAATATTAATTTTTTTAAATCAAAATGATGTCAAAGTGACCCTTAATTTTTGACATAAGTTGTATTTCAATGCCTTGTCAAACAAACTCCACACTGGAGGTCACGTTGACAATTAAAAAATATATGTATAAAATTGTGGTGTATTGGCCACAAAGGGCACTTTGTTCCATCGGAGCAAAAACATTTGGAATCTAGGATCTTAAAAAAAGTTACCTACAAAAAACTTCCAAAGCTTCCAAAGTAACCCTATTTTACGGTATCATTTCATCGATTTTCAACATTCCTCACTTTTTCTTGGTTCAAATTCTGCGTATGAGGGTTAACCCCTTCGTTGGCATTGACGCAATAGTGCGTCAAATAATGCTCTGTTTTGAAATCGGAGCCTCACTCGGGGGTTTTTGGGCTCGTTGAATCCGAATTTGAAGTCAAAATTTGGAAATTCAAAATGGCGGCGCCAATATGGCGGACAAAAATCAAAAACTTTACTCGATTTAGATGGAAATTCGTACTCCGGGATTTCTGAGTTCGCTTATTACGAATCTGATCTTAAAATTTGAAATTCAAAATGGCGGCGCTAGAATGGCGGACCAAAATTGAAAACTTTACTCGATTTAGATAAAAATTGGTGCTCTGGATCTAATATGGCGGACGAAAGTGCAAAAACAACTCGATTTGGATAAATCTTGATACCCGGAGGTTTTCGGGGACGCTGAGTGTGATTCTGAACTCAAAATGAAGGAATTTATCATGGTAAATTCAATACTATGGAGCATTAATCCCGCCGTCGGACATAGGGGTATTAATGCTAAGTAGGCCAAAAATGCCTCAAATTGGTCCCAGGCAAAAGAAACGCCTCCCCGTTACCCAACTGGGACGATTTGTAATATACAGGGTGCTAGGAAGGTCGATGCAAAGCCTTAAGGGGGTGATAGGTCTCCTCGTTAGGAACATATCTAACCTACGTTACCTTTGTCCAAAGTCGAAGGATTTCGAGTTATCATGGTAAGCAACGATGCTGAAGTTTGCATCGTTGGACTGCAACGAATTTAATTTATTTCGGCAGATTTCGCCTACAAAAATCCATCAACCATTTTTTAAGATATTTATTTTGCGATCTACATAAAAATCTATCAAAAAAAGATCGCCTATAATAATAAAAAAGTGGAAAATAAAATGTAAAACGGAACTTTCGTTGCGTTCCAAGGATGCAAACATCAGCACCATTGGTAAGCATGCTTTGAAAAAATTTCCCCAAATTACGCACTAACTCGTTCATAATGCTCAAAAAGACAATAATTGATACCTAAAAACTTATTCGCATCTCAGCTTAATGTGTATTCAATCGACAAACACCAATGCAATCATCTGTATCCACACAACTAAATGGGACGTGTTGAATAATAAAAAAATTGCCACAAATAAAAATCCCTCTTATGTTAATGCTATTTAACCCTTAGTAGTCACACTTAGCTAGAATCACGTTATAGTCATACTGAGTCCATGGGACCCAGGCGTTACTAAATTGTTATAACTAATGAAATAATGCATTGAGCCATATGAAAAACATAGTGAGGTATAATTTGAACCTTGTTTAATACAAGGATATTGGTTAGAAATCGAAAATTAATTTTTAAATATGCAATAAAAATGATGCCAAAAAAACTCGTGAAAAATGACTTTTTTACAAAAATTGCTGTAACTCTTGTAATTATTGACAAAAAAAAAATGGTTTTATAATCTGGAAACAATGTACTTTGAAATAGACATAGCGGTTTCTGTGAACTTTCCAAAAAGTATATTTATTTCATCCAACGCACTTTCGTAGCGTCGACGTTCAACAGCTGCCATGTTTCGACTAACGGTCCGATTCAAAATCTACGGTCTCGGCACTGAAGTCGAAGATCCAAACTATCGTTAGATGGCGCCACAAAGCCCAATTGATCGATTTTAGTGAGCAGTATTCCCGGTAAAAAAAGGGCCTGGGTCCCGTGGACCCAGTGTGACTATTGAGGGTTAAAAAAGTAGCATTAACGTAAGAGGGTAAACGAGTTGATATCTGATTTTGGGTAATTTTTCAAAAATCATACCGTGATGACTCGAAATCCATAGACTTTGGACTACGGTAACCTAGGTTAAATATATTCCTAGCGAGGCTTCTCACCTCTACACCATTCCCTATATACGACCACTAATTACGCAAGCCTTGCCTCGAAATAAAAACAACAAAAAGCTCGGTAAAAAACGGCATCGCCGAAGTGGAATTTTCGTACGTCCGGAAGAAAATTTACGGCTCGTTGATACGAACTTTGTAATTAATGCCTCGTCACTTTTGCCCGGGTTGATAATATTTGCCAGAAACGGCGGAGCGAACGCGCGAGTGAGAAGATCCGAAGTAATCGTCATCTCGGGCGTTATTACGATCCTGGAGATATGCCAAGCTTGACGTATGCGGACGTTCCAATATTGGAACAGCGAGGAAAGAGCCGATTAGCGAGCGTGGCTCTCGAGGAATCTCGTCGAGGCGAGATCCACGATGAAGAAGCTCTCTAGTGTGTTGCATACGAGTGCAAGCTCGAGCGTTCCGGCGTTCGTATCCTCGGAATTTGCTTCGACGCGACCTCCTCTCCGCGTAGTCCATTTTTAGGGAAAGCCCATGCGAGAGTCTTCGGCCCACGCTCCGATCGATCGCTGCTCGATCAACGCGCCAGCGATCCTCCTCGAGTGAGCCGCGCCCCGAATAGGCACTGGCGCAATTATCGAATGAAAACGTCGAACCTTCTATCGAGCGATTAACGGCGAGCCCGGAAAGCTGCGAGTGGCGGAAAATATCACAGCCGTTAATAATTGAACGACGGGAGTTTGTTTGGCAAAGCGGTCAAGTGCGTGTCGGAACGGCGAACTTGCGTGGCTCGTTAGGCACCGTAAAATGCGGCTGAACGGTTTTCGGAAGTTTTGCGTAGGTAACTTTTTTTTAACATGCTAAATTTCGACTTTTTTTTTGCTCCAATAGAACAATGTGTCCTTTGGCTATCAAATGTATAAGAACGTCAAGCCCCAACACCCCCACAATTTTAGGTTTTTTTTAGGTGTCGTAGTAACCTCTAGTGTGGGGTTTTGACGAGGCATCGAAACGCAACTTGTGTCAAATGATGTCAAGGGTTACTTTGACATCATTTTGATAAACAAAAAAATAATATTTAATACATCGTACATGGCGTTGAGGGATTAACGGTGTAAAATTTTCGATTTTTTAGCATTATAGATAGTATAGACGATCATGAACATGCTGTTGAATTTTTGTGTAGACTTTCAAAGGAAGAGCTTTTAAGCTATTCGTCTCAAATTTTGACACAACATTCTTCATGCCATTTTTTATCTTGCTATGGAAGCTTTTTTTTTTAAATCTTCATATTTTTTTAACGAAAACGTGACGACTACTTTTTTTCAACAACGCCAACATTTTTGGTGATTTTTTAAAACAAAAATTGACAAAAATTAACAACAATTTTTAACAAGAATTAACAACAAAATTTAACAATTTTTTTTAAACAAAAATTAACAAATTTTTTAAACAAAAATTAACAATTTTTTAAAACAAAAATTAACAAATTTTTTTAACAAAAATTAACAATTTTTTAAAAACAAAAATTAACAATTTTTATAACCAAAAATTAACATTTTTTTAACAAAAATTAACAAAAAAATTTAACAAAATTTTTTTAAAAACAAACAACAAAATTTGTTTAATGCATTTTTTACAAAACAAAGTAACACAAATTTTAACAAAAATAATGTTTGAAAATTTACTTTCTATTCTTCATGAGTGCTTAGATTTGGCATAGAAAAATCAGACTGATTAGCGTATTTTAACCTTCGAAAAAAAAAATCGCGAAACTCAGCTATTTTTCGATCCGTTACACCGTGCAATAAAAATCGTCATCTTTACGAAGGAAACATTTTACGTAAAAATATCAAGTACCTAGGGTACTATTATAGGCACTTAATCAGTTTTGCAATTATCATTGAGATCAAAATCACCTTGAGCAACATTACGATCAGCTGTGGCAACATTATAATAAACTTGAACAAAAATTTAGAGCAATAGAAAGAAAGTTTAAAAAATAATTAGCCTGTGTCCTCGCAGCCAGTATTTTGGCGCTTTGTTAAAGTAGCCTCAAAAACTGTCAAAGTTGCCCTTAATGTCAATTTAGCCCCGTTTTACGATATACACTTTGTTTTATTTAGTCGAAGCTTCATTGCGCCGACTGGCATTGAAGGAATGGCCAGTGTGATCGACGTATCGCGATTACGGGCTCGCTGTGTCGAGTCATAGCGTGCGGAAGGAAATGGGGCGGTGGAATTTCAATTGGGGACACGAGAGCGGACTCAGGGTTTCGATCGTGGCGCAGGTCGTCGTTCGACGAATGTCCCCTGACACCGAGAGCTGGACGTCGAGCCTCAACGCGCACGAAGCCTTCTCGCGTCGCGAATAAACCCGCGAGGACGACGAGTTTGCGGTGAGAACGCCGCTTTGCGTCCTCGGGCTGCGGTCGCCGACCGATAAATTCATTTGTTCCCCGACTACGGGGCCGAGGGACGCGTGTAATCGTGCCGAAAAGTTCGCATGCTGGGCCACTGATACACTGGGGAATTCGGGGCTCGCGGTCGACAAGCTAAAGGGGTAGGCTACTGTAAAAATTACTCTTTCGTCCAGTAAGGCAACTCAAATTAACCCCTTCGTTGTCAAAGAGAATTCGACGAAAAGTGCCCAAATGGCAGGAACATTTTTTCATCCCGAAAACTTGTACTCTGGGATTTTTGAGGGTGCTGATTACGAATCTGAACTCAACATTCAGAAATTCACAATAACGAACAAATATGGCGAATGAAAATACAAATAATACAGATTGATTTAGATGAAACTCGGTACTGAAGCTTCATATATGTCCACCTATTTATTGTATTATGCTCCATGTTATTGAATTCACCATGAAAAATTCCTTCATTTTGAGTTCAGCATCACACTCAGCGTCCCCGAAAACCCTTGAGTACCAAGATTTATCCAAATCGAGCTGTTTTTTTGCATTTTCGTCTGCCATATTAGATCCGCCATTAAAATTTTTTGAATTTTGTGTTCAGATTCGTAATAAGCGACCTCGAAAATCCTAGAGCACCAATTTTTATCTAAATCGAGAAAAATTTTCAATTTCGGTCCGCCATTCTAGCGCCGCCATTTTGAATTATCAAATTTAAAGTTCAGATCCGTAATAAGCGACCTTAAAAATCCCTGAGTACTAATTTTCATCTAAATCGAGTACAGTTTTTGATTTTTGTCCGCCATATTGGCGCCGCCATTTTGAATTTCCAAATTTTGACTTCAAATTCGGATTCAGCGAGCCCCAAAACCCCGAGTGAGGCGCCGATTTCAAATCAGAGCAAGTTAAATAGGGAAGTAAAGGTTGACGCACTATTGCGTCAATGCCAACGAAGGGGCTGAAGGGAAGGTCCGATATATGGTGCAGGAATCGCACATTAACGGTAAACTTATCATTGCAACGATTGAACTGCTAGTCAAACTTTGAAGGGGGACCTTTAAGCGAGGTAACAAATTTGCTGATTTTCATTATTTTTTTTAAAGGAAGACATTTTTTTTACCATTTTTGAGACTCAGGGCATGTTTTATTACTACTTTTAGCCGCTACATGTAAATTTTTTACAATTTCAGCATTGAAAAAGCTTTTAAAACTGTATATGTTTGTTGAGGTAGGCTGGGTATAGGGGCCTGAGTTAGCTGGATGTCACACGAAACTAACGCTACCCCCACTCCGTTGTCACTGCGTCGCAGTAGAGTGGGGGGAGCTGCGACATGCCGAATGCCTGTGATCGGGTAAAAGATGCCCCCTCCCCGCCCAATTCTAATCGCGACGTTAAAATTTGCATCGTTGGGGTGCAACGAAAATATTTCTTCTATTTTCACGAATATCGGAAATATTTTCTCGCCAATGTATATTGTAGATTTTTATAAGGATCCTGAAAAACGTTTGAGTGATGTTTGTACTCCAAAGTGGTCGAAAAAATGTTTCAGCAATCTTAAGGATGTTGAGTCCCAAATCGCAAATGATAATAAAATTCTGAAAATTTGGTACGTTTTTGTATGAAGTATTTCAGAGGTCGTGTATAAATTTCACGACAATTAGGAAGCTCGTTATTGAACAATTAACATTCACAAATTAAATGTTGTCTTATGGAAACTGATGTAACTTTGCAATAAGTTTTTTTTTGGACCTCTTAACTTTGTAATATCTACAATATACTGAAAGCAACGAAAACAAAACGAAGTTTATTGACAAATTTTTTAAAATTTCATTTAAAAATTGTTCTTAACAAAATGTTAATTTTTTAATAACGAGCTTCCTAATCGTCGTGAAATTTTAACACGACCTCTTAAATACTTCATACAAAAACATACCAAATTTTCAGAATTTTCTTATCATTTTTTATTTCAACCCTTAAGGAGGGTGAAGTAATGATGATAGAATTTTGAAAATTTGGTATGTTTTTACATGAAGTATTCAGGAGGTCGTGTAAAAATTTAATGACGATTAGGAAGCTATTTATTGAACAATTAACATTACCATGTTTCATAGGGATTCAACATCCATAATAAAGTAGTTTTCGTTGTGTCTCAATGATGCAAACTTCAACACCGTTTATAATCTTGTCGTTAATTAAATAAATATATTAGTACTAATAAAAAATATATATATACTCATATAATATATAAAAATATATTAGTACTCATCATAAGTGTATTGCAAAAATCATATCACTTTTATTATCCAAACAAACCCAAGATAAACCCAGAAAAACCTAATTACATACCTCAATGCATCGAGATTTTTTGAAAAATACCAAAAACCGATAGATTTCTTTTTTATGCCACAATTGGGCAGGTAGAGTTAGAATACGAGGCTTAGACATAATCTATCAATTTTGGAAAATCTTGTCTGGCTGTTTGAGCGAAGATGGCGCGAAAAAAGCCGTAGCTTTATTCCCGAATCGTCGGCAAGTGAAAATAAACGCTTCCAGGATTTTTCTTCCCTTTGTTGTACGCGGATCCGTCAGGCAGGAATCCGAGAAAATGCGATTTTACTTAAAAAAACGACAATGGCACATATCGTTATTCGACTGAATTTTTTCCTTTCTCTCCGGTGATGTGATTACGAGTATGCATCAAGCTCTATACACTACGGCTTCGCGAACGATACACACACGTGTTTTTTTGTGTACAAAAAAACGTGCGAGAGGGTGTCGAAACGATAATTCGTACGAGCAGCACACCCGAGACGTGTCAAAGCTTTGAGAGCGGCAAACACAAGCGCGTACGCCGTGTTGACGAGGCCCGTGAGGCATCGTCTAGCTGTGTCATTCGCGACGGATCCACAGCGTACTATGTTACCCCCAATTTGAATATTTTCACCCGTGAAAAAAAAAATGCAAAATAAAAATAAAAATAAACGTTTAAAAATTTATTTTCCTTTCTTCACGAGTGTTTTGATTTGCCATAAAAAATCAAACTAATTATCGTATTTTAACCACCGAAAGAAAAAATCGCGAAAATCAGTTCTTTTTCGACCCGTTACACTGTGATGTTTTCTTAAATTCTAACGATCTACGACTGCATCTGTCCGTTATTGTTTTTCTCGTCAAGCGAACGTCGGAGTAAAGGACAAATGGGGGGCTACGCGTAGCGTTTCTCAGGTTTGCCGCGAGCGACTCCGCCTCGGCTCGTTGATACGCAGGTGAACGAATTATTCTAACCTCGCCAGAGAAATCCGAGACGCGGAAAAGAATGACTTCTGACGACGTTAACGACGCGACGTTCGTTCATCACATAGCACACACTCGGTCACGGCCCTAAGTTTTCCTCGTTAATTAATCCGCACAGGGCAAAACGCTGTGACGTACTGTGGACAAAAAACAAACCGCGCGGAACGAAAATTGAGCGAATCCTCGTACGCGACCGAACACATTTGTACTAACGAATTCGGCGCTGTCGTTTCCGTCGCGTCAGGCGCACGGTTTTCTTATCGCGCGCGCAAGGAAAGGAGAAAAAAAAAGAAATGAAACGTTCCTCATTCGGCTTTAGGTTATATTGCGATAGCTCGGCCCCGAAACGTGTACGGATCGTTGCCCGATTTTTTTCCTCGTTTACGCGATGATACGAGAATATCGTCACGAGCGATGTTCCTCGTGGAGAGGAGGGGGGGGGGGGTCGCGGTTGGAGGTGTTTGCGAGGTGGGAGGTGAGAACCGAGCAAACCCGGTGCGGACGCGAGGCGGTTATAAATATTATTAAATAAGAGGAGGGTCGCGGGGCGAGGTTCGCTAAAGAAAGACAACCACCGGTGACGAATTCTTCGCGATTCTCATTCCAATGAGCCTCGCATTCGCACACGAGGCTATGCGCGACACTCCATTTTCTTCTACGCGACGATGCAGTCTCCCCCGTAGGGTCGATTAAGGAGGTACGATCACTTCCACGGGGTCAAAAAAGAGTCTAAATTTATTTTACCCACAGCTGCTCTGGTTGACGTTTACTTATGTTGATTATTCGTATTATCGATTATAGTGTGCCAAATGAGGTAAATGACGAATTTATTGGGCGTGAACAAATAAAAACCGAAAAATTAGATTTTCAACGACTCGGTAGTAATCTTCGTAATAATATTAACGGAGTGTCTCCCCGTCCGGTTATCGGACGAATAAACGTATGTTATTCGTTCGGATAGCGGCTCAGTTCACGCCGTATTTCTAGTAGGCGTACATATTATTGTCATTCGTGTAAGCTAGTATCCGGACGAATAACATATATATATATAATTGTCCGGACATATTGTGTTAAATTGTTAAACAAACTATTTGGAAGAATAATTTACACGTAGTCATCCGAAGAAAATCTTTATAATTTTGTTTGGGTTTGGGTTGGTAAGTTGTTTTTGGGTTTTGGTTTTTTTTTTGGGTTTGTGTTGTTTGGGTGTTTGTTTGGCTTGGGTTGGTGATTGTTTGTGTTTGGGATTGTTTGGTTTGGGTTAGTTTTGCTTGGGTTAGTTTTGTTTGGGTTTTGGGTTTTTTTTTGGTTTGTGTTGTTCGGGTTTGTTTGCGTTTGGGTTGGTTTGTTTGGGTGTGTTTGTTTGGCTCATGTTGGTTGGTTTCGTTTGGGTTTGGGTTTGTCTATTTGGTTTTGGTTTTCTTTGGGGTGGCTGTTTGCGTTTGTATGTTTGGGTTTGGGGTAATTTGTTTGGGTTTGTATGTTTGGGATTGTTTGTTTGGGGCGTCGTACAGCGTATACCGCGTGAAATTAGCCGCTGTCCGGACGAATAACATACGCGTATTCGTCCGATAACCGGACGGCTAGCCTCAGCGTAATATTAACGTAAAAAAATTCAAGCCTATTCAAGTAGGCTTGAATTACCTCAGCGGAATTAACACGATACGCAGAATATAATTATATATATCATTGATACGGGATAAATGATAAAACTCCAGAAATTGTTGTTTGCATATTTTGTGGCGGTTTCTATTCAAATGAATTTCAAAACAAGGCTGGCTTATGTTCGCCAAACGCATCAGCTGTCAGTCGCGACGTTGCTAAGTCTGTGGGTGCTATTTCGTCGTTCTGACCATTTTCAACCAGAAATTGAAACTTTCATGTAATGTAGTGCTTTAACTACACGGCGAAGATTGATTTTCTTATTTTTTACAATATCTATCAGATCCAATCTATCGAATTTCAGTTTTCCAACGGGTTTAGTTGGATACGTGAGCAGAAAAACGACGATCACTGCACTTCCGGTTAACCGTCTCCATAAGACGACGTGCTTCGGTAACTCAAAGTGCACGAATTTGCAGTTTTATTGCGAAAAAACTAAACGGTCAAAATAGCTAAAGACTTGGCAATAGGCGCAAAAAGTATTCGTCAAAATCATATAAAAATTTCAAACCCGAAAGTTGGATTCGTAGTAATGATCGTACCTCCTTAAATATCCGACCGCGGCGTTTACGAAGAAAAGGAATCGCGCTGATAGTCGATTTTGAGAAGGGATGAGGTCCAGCATGCGAAGAGCTCTTCGCTGATAAACTTTCGAGCGTATTTCAACATTGGCTCAGTTGCTATTTGAGTAGGCACACTTTTTTTCACGTGTGTATGAAATTGCTCCATGTTTGACAGTTTGTAAAATATTGAGGACCGACCAGCTTTGACATTGATTAACAAGGAGAAAAATTCCAAACGTTGAGGGGTTGGGCTACTGTGGAAATGAGGCACACTCGTTTGGCGGTCGAGGCAACGCAAAATGAAGGTCGATCGCAGATTCAAGGTCAACTTATCTTTGCAACGATAGAACTGCTAGAGATACTTTAAACGCGTTTTTCACGAAACTATGTTTTTCAAAACGGTGTACACGACTTTTCGACGTCTGCTGAAGGGATTGACACGAAATTTGGTACACATACCCAGTGTAACAGTAGTTTAGTCCTCACCGACCTTTTTCGTCTTGCCGATTTTTCACTAGTTATTAACAATAATGTCATTTTTCCTCGAAAAATCGAAAAACAACTCCAAATTTCTTGATCGAAACTCGATAACAAAAAAAATCTCGGTTGTGTCTTAGCCGATGTTACCTATCTTAAGGCAGGATTCTACTTTGGAACGTGGAAACAGGCTAGATTGGAAGAAAATGATTTTCTGTAACACACTCAGAAGGCATTTTATATGGTGGAGGCGTCGCTGATTGAGCGAAAGTTAATTTTTTAATGATTTTTCATTAAAAAAAAACTTTAAACGCATTTTTGTCAAAACCACGTCTTTACACCGCTTGGTGTTCAAATTTCAAAAACTACCTAACCGATTGTTATGAAATTTTAACCACATATTCTGTACACCTATATCAACCGACTGAAGTAAAATTGGTAAATATTCGGAAGTGGGGCTCCTGCTAGAATCCCGCTAATTTGCTTCAAGGATTCAAAGAAACCTAAAGAAACCCAAACCAACCCAAACAACCCTAAATAGAAATTAGCCTGATTCTAGCACGAACCCCACTTTCGAATATTTACCGTAAAATTATCTTGAAATTTTGATTTTTACTCTATACTTTTTTGCAAAAAAACAGTAAAAAAAAAATACATTTTTTTTCGCCCCCATTTTATTATATTTGCATGTACATTAACAATTTTAGTTCACTCGGTTGCCAGCGTTACATTGAACCTAAAAAGTTCAAATTTTTCGGTTTCAGATGGCCCATTTTCAAGATCTTAAGGCCTTAGGCCACTGTAACAAGTATAAAATCATGTGCGAATTTAACAATTTTTTTTCGTATGAAAAAGTGATTCACTCATAAAATTCATTACACATCTATTTAGTATGAATGTCAAGCTGTTAGAAAAAATATTTTTTTTTCTTTCGATGTACAAAACGGCCAACTACTCGAAACTTCTCGAAACTTCAACAATTTTCACTCGATTTACTTCAAATTTAAAAGTTATGTTCCTAATCGCATTTCGCAGTGAATTAGGGACGGAATTTCTGATTAATCGAAAACTTTTAATTTTATGAGCAGTTTATGAGCAGTTGTAACGAAATTTTTCACTGAAAATTCATTTCTTAAGTTCAAATACCTAAAACTTTTGAATAAAACAATATTTTTTAAATTCCGTACGTACTTCTCTAGGTATCCTAATGTAGATTAACGAGAGTTTTTGTTTTTCGTTCTAGATAAAAAATTGTGGATGCTAAATGTCACGCCGCGGAGCGCCTAAAAAAAAGATAAAAGAAAATATTAGTAGTCAGCCATTTTGTACATCGAAAAAAAATAAAAATTTCTAACAGCTTGATGTTCGTATTAAATAGATGTGTAATTAACTTGACGAGTGAATCACTTTTTCATACGAAAAAAACATTGTTAAATTCGCACATGATATTATACCCGTTACTGTGGCGTAAGGCCTTAACGCTAGCGCAGACCCACCTACTTATCGAGGCATTTTATTTAAATGATGTTTTTGTGTATAAAAAGTGCATAAAATACATGAAATTTTTTTTTCAATGTATTCCAAGAGTGTACTCATTAAGCCTAACAAACCCTACATCAATATCTTTATTAATAACCTCATAAAAAAATCACAAAAATAGCTTTTTTTGCGCGCCCAAAGTAAAAACGTGCCTTGAGAAAAAGCTGTTTTTTTTTCCAAACCAACCGGGTGGCGAAAACAAAGGTTCAAAGATCCTCCACGAGATTGTTCATAACTTATTTAATAATGAATGTTTCTTTATGAAATTTGGTACATAACTTTGTTAATGTTCATACAAAAAAATATCCAAACGATTTTTCCGTCATCCTACTTATTCCTAAAAAATGAATTTTTTCAATCCCAATTTCCGGTCCCCACAGCAGCCTAACCCCTTGCTCAATATATTCAAGTTTCAAGGATTCACCGCGTTTTCGGACTGCCGTTCCCACGTAGCTACTCAGCTAATGAATCTGCGGTTTTTCCCTGCACTGACCTCATCACCCGATACGAATTAGTCCGCACAACGGTACGGTCATTTTTCACGAGAAACCCACGCTGAACTTTGGGTTTATTGCTTCAGCCTGAATAGCCGATAACCTCGCTCAAGCTTCGGGCACACACGCACGTATGTATCGTGGAGTACGAAGAAATATTCGGCAGCGATCTAATAATCGAGTGCGTGTTCGTACTAGCTCAAAAAAAAAAAAAAAAACAACAACGGATAGGCCAGACGCGAATGTAAAATATGACAATTTTCCACGAATTAATCGTCGAAGATAATTATCGTGACTAAGGTTTTTCCAGTAGATCTCGAAGGATGAAACGTGCACGCACGTGCGGGTCACGCAGGTTTCAGAAATTGGATAAGTGGTCGTCGATTGAGAGAGCGCGGATGATCGTTATGAGTTATTGTACGGCCAATTCCGAGTGGTCCTTGGTCTTGATCGTCGTTACGATTTTGTACTTGATAAACTCGTCTGGTCCAACGGAATTGCTCGAGTGGCTATTACCCCCTAAACGTCCTTACGTGACAGGCGCAAAGGCGCCGAAGACAACGAATGGAAGGCTCTTAAGGTGGGATATACATTTACGACGACCAAAAAAAAAAACGAATACTTTTTTTTTGCTCTAAACGATAGAACTCTATATGTAGAATATTTTCCCAAAGTTTCGAAGCGAAATACGAAAAGCTTCAAACGTTGCAAACGCGGTTTTCTCAAAACTGCGTTTTCGAAATTGGCGTGCAGGATTACCCAACAATTATTAATCAAAGTTACTTCAGTTGCCATAAGGCTGCGTGTAATTTGTGACTTATCATTTCTCAGTAGCCAGCGTCCTAATCGTCGTGAAATTTTTACACAACCTTTCAAATGTTTTACATAATGACCTATGAAATTTTTAAAACTTCATTACCATTTTTAATTTTGGACCCAACATCCTCAAAATCCTCCCTCAAGGTAGTCCTATCGACAGGCTTCAATTCATAGGATTCTCATAATTTTTTTTCGAGCCTCACTAAATCTATTAATAATCGTCGATGTAAAATTGTAGGGTCGGTTATCGACCTTATAGCAGAGAAAAAAATATTAAAAAATTGCGTACTTTTGTGAAGGAATCCCGAGACGACATGCAAAAACCCAATTTCCGGTCGCTACAAAAGTGTATACAATAGTGAGAATCCGTCAGATTCTTAAAAATAATCAGATTAACATACTTAACACTTGTAGTAATCCAATGCTCTCAGAAAAAAATACGCTTATTGACCTAATTTTAGATGGAACCAATGTTGCCGAATGTCAAGCCTAGAAATCCTACGCGAATCGTTGGAACAGCTATTTTTTCATTTTCCTAATTGAATGTGAACATTCATCGAACAGTTTACAAGTGGAAAATTTTACTTATTACAAATTATTTGTTTGCATATGTTAAAAATATAAATTGTCACATGTCTCAAGTATCAGTGGTATGACTACTCAGTGGTATGACAGTGGTATGAGTATCAGTGGTATGACTAGCATGAAGCGATAGGACTACCTTAGGAAAATTCCTCATAATTGCTTAACTTTTTCCCATCTAAATGTACATCTCGCCTTCGTTGCATACTGCGAGGGTGGTGGTGCCTGCATATACACACACACACACAAACACGAAGGTGTGTACGAGAAGCGTAGAACGCACGAAAGCATGCGTGTGCATAGGGCAAGGGTGGGTGGGAATTGCGATAGGTCGCGCGGCTGACGGCCGGTCGGAGGCTGCGAGCTGGTCAAGGACACGCGCTCGTGCGTATTGATCGAATGCGGAGAGCGCTGGCGTTCCCGCCCCGTCTCACCCGTCGACTACGGCACATCGCGTATAAAGCGACTTGGAGAACTCGCGAATCCGTCGCGAGTATGGACCGGGGAGGAGCAGCTGCTAATTTTGCCCGGGTACTTTCGTTCTGGCATCAAATTTCGGCCTTCCACCGACGTGATTGTCCATTGGAGAATATCTGGGTCTACTCGAGACGTGCGTATGCGTTCGGAAGAATTTTGGCTTCCGGGTTATCTAGAACGAAGAGATCTCGACGAAAATTTGTTTAAGCTCGTCGCGAATGATTGTTCGAGATAGCAGAGCGATGCGAACAATGATACGCTTTCGCAATGATCTTTGCACGTGGGAATCTCGACTCCGTGCTCCGTATCCCCTCTCTCGAATTTCTCTCCAGCACTCGGTCCTGCGGGCGTTTCCTCTCGATCTCACTTTTCACCCCTCGATCCTTGCGCAGACCTTCGAACTGGCTCGCTCTCTTTTTTCCCTTCCCTCGTCATCGATCCGCGGCTGCTTGTTTTTTTTTCCTCTCCGTCGGTACTCTTTCCTTGGACCGTTCTTCGAAAGCGTCCCGATAGGAGAATCCATAAGGAGGAAATAATGTACGGCAGTGGCAGGGAGGAAGAACGACGCAGACGTTGATGTCGACAGGCTGACAAATTCGATCGACCTTGCGTGGTGGACGCCCGAGGGAATTAATTGCTCCTCTTAAGCATCGGCCACTCGGCGGGATTTACGTTGCAGATGCTTCACTTCACTCTCTCTCTCTCTCTCTCTCTCTCTCTCTCTCTCTCTCTCTCTCTCTCTCTCTCTCTCTCTCTGTCTACGTCAACGCGTACTCTTGACGCTGCAACGAGACCTCCCCTTCTGGCTGTTGCTCTCCATCTCTCTTTCTCTCTCTAGGAAATTGCTACCTGAGCGAGAGTTATCTGACAGCGATAACCTTTCCACCTACATGTGCGGCTAGGCGTCAAGACCGAGACGCGGCTCACCCGAGTCGTCCAACAATCATCATCCTTCGTACAAAAAGTATTCATCATCCTTCGTACAAAAAGTATTGTCTGAAATACGAAAAAAAAACAGTCGCGCCATCCGCGAACGGTGTTGAGAACATCGATCAATGCTGGGGGATACTTCTTCTTAGACGCAGATGTCTTCAATAAAAGTTCAACTCCGAAGTTTCCACAAGTTACACGACATCGGTTTCGAGGGGGAAAATGGAAAGTTTGGCATCAGTTTCTTATGGACAATTGTGATTGCGCTGGTATTTTAATGACTGTGAGGACGGTTGATACGACAGTGATGGATATTGAATTGATATTGGATTGCCGGGACTTTGATACTTTCGCTCTCTCGGAGGAAACAGTGTCACCGGGACAAATGTATTTTTCGCGATTTCAATGGAAGTATGGGATAGAAGGAACATTTATACCGCTCGCTCTTCACTGGGCATTTTCTAGGGATTTTTGTTAGCAGAAGGTGGTTCTATTACGGGGTTAGGCTACTGTGGAAGCTACGAATATTCGTTCGTCGCTTGAGGCAACTCAAATTCACTTGAAGTTGGGTGCACTTGTTCCGTGTTTTAGTAATTTAATCTCGACGGACGTTTTTCTTCCTAACATTTTTTTTTAGTAGTTATTCACGTGATTTTTCCTAGAAAAACGTAAAAGAAAATAAACGCTTTTTTTCGACGATTGTAACACGATAACAAAAAAGCTCGGTTAAGTCGTAGCGAATATTATCTATTTTAAGAAAAAAAAAACGTTATTTTTGCTTCAGATCAACCGAATGGCCGAAATCAAGTGTCCTTCACGAGATTGTTTATAACTTTTAAAGTGAAGAATATTTTTAAATCGTATTTGCTACACAACTTTGTTGACTTACACACAAATAAATGTCCAAACGATCTTTCAATCGTCTTACGTATTCCGTTAAAAATATGTTTTTTAAAATAATCCCGATTTTCGGGTCGTCACAGCAGCCTAACCCCTTAAGGTTGAACGCACAGTAGGGATACTGAAAACGAGCTCTCGAATAGAATGGTCTTCAAAAATATTCTTTTTTCTGTCGTGCTGTTTCAGCAAAGCGACGTGCGGTAATACGTTTTTGTAAATCCACTGCACGTTCAGAATATGCGTGCGTAGGTGGTTCCGCGAATTTTTTCATTCGCGCGATGGGCGAAACGGTTCAAATTCGATAAACTGGCTAATTATTTGGAAAATTCGGAGAAAACGTTCTCACTTGAAGTTCCGGATATCCCGATTATTTCAAAAGATGTAAAAAGTTGAAGATATAATAAAACCTTGATTTTTTCAGACATACGTATTTTGCCAAGTGTAGAAGTATGAAAGCGGAATTTTTTTTGTAAAAATCACACGTTTGGTGCTTGAAAATGATAAAAACGCATGGAGATTGCTTTCTGCGTCACATTCAATTGATCCGCGAGTTCTTGTTGACTTTGAGTATCATCTTCATCCAATAAGGCTTGCAATTCGTTGTCTGCGAACTTTTTCGGTGCTTTCTCACGCTCTTCGTTTCTCACGTCAAAGTCGCCACTTTAGAATTTTTGAACCACTCGAAACACTGTGTTTCACCAAGAGCATGTTCACCGTAAGCGTCGACAAGCATTCGATGCGATTCTGCAGCAGTTTTATTCAAATGATAACAGAAAACCAATGCTGTCCGCAAATCGTACATCGTAGGCACAAAACTCGACATGTTTAAGGTTATAGAAAAATATACCGGTGTAGGGATCTTGGGTTGTTGTGTGTTGAAAATCTTCGGCAGCTGTTAGAGGGAGATGGTGGCGCTGCAGAAGCGGTCTTACGGTCCCTAAACTGATGGCTAGCACCATCTATAGGGAAATTCCGGTTTCATACTTCTACACCTGGTAAGTGTGACGATTTCGATACAAATTTCGGAACACGAGTAGAGTGTGAAGGACGATAGTTATTCGAGATCGTTATAACCGCGACAGGAGTTGACGTTGAAAAAATCCAATTTTCAAGCAATTCAATAAAAGCTACACCCCCTTTTAATTTAAAGATACGCGGCGAACTTTTTTCCGATACAGAAAGAGCATTATTGAGGGATTTAGAAAATTAATTTAGAAAAACTATTCGTGTAATATGTAAACTTGAAAATAGCTTCCTACTCTCCTTCATGTCGCTTACAACGTTTCCCATACCAAAAAGTCACCATTGAAAAAGTGACTCTCCTATGAAGAGAAAACTTCGTGACCGAAATAGAGCAGTGAGGAAGCAACGTGCAATTTTCCTTACTCGAAGACGTTGCGACAAGGGAACTTCGAACCAGAATTGTCATTGATCATATAAATTGCAAAAAACAAAAAGTATCCTCCAACGTTCACCGATTGGAGCCTCCTGAAAGTCATCGCGGTGAAACGTCGTCTGCCAAGTTCGTTTTGGAACCATCCCCTGTTCGAATGAATATCGATTAGCGTTTACGATTGTTGCGTACTCACCGGTATCCTCGAGGGCGGTTACGGACTGTTGAGCAATTGCTACGGTATTTTGTTGCGAAGAGGGTGCTTTCCTGGACGGGGAAGTTTTGCACGAAGTGGTGGGTGGTTGTTTGAGGGCGCTCGTTGGGACGAGGCCCTCGGGTGGTGGATCGGATTGTCCAGGTGCCAAAGGCAGTCTGACCAGCGTCCACTCGGTACCCCCGCTGTGATTGCTCCCGTTTTCCAGTACCTCGACCTGTTGACCTTTCGTTACGGTCAACTCGCGTGAACCTGGTGCCGCTGCGTGATCGGCCACTACCCATGTCATTTCCACGACTCCGGTCTGTATCGCGTTCGACAAAAATCGATTAACATAAAGCACTTCCTCATCAACGGAACAACCGCAGGCAACAAATATTTGTCCATATCGAGAGCGACGGACAGGCACCTCTTGAGCTACGCGAATTTATTGAATTCGTCTTTCCGTCAATCTGACGTTTGATTCGCTGCTGTCATACAAGCAGCAGTTCAACATTCTTTATCAGAGGCAAATCTTTAACGTGGAAAAAATCTATATATTATGACGTTGAATAAGTTCTCGCTGTTCTCCAACAGATGGCTTTACCAGAACTGCGTGCGTGTAGTTTAAGATGGCAATGCATCTAAGTGGTTTCTCAAAATGACCTGACATTTTAAATCGCGCGCCACTCTTTCTGTGGCGAACAAATAGTACTAATCTTCGACAACTGCCATCAGGAAGTATTGAGGTTTATTCATGGAGGTTTATTAATTAAATGAGTCCGCAATCATGCCAAAATGTTGTTTTTGACACATCAATGTATTGAATTGGAGACATTACTTCATGAAGACTCATGTCAGATGCTAGTTGAATTTGCAGAATCATTGGGAGTTGATCACACATCCCTATCGAAACGTTTGAAAGCTTTAGAAACGTTTATTTTTAATAAACCATTAATTTTCACGATAAAAGAGCGAGAACTTATTCAACATCCCAATATGTTGTCTCTCAGGACGAATCGACGTTACTTCTGTAATTGTGTATTTCACGAGAGTAAGTGAAGGGAGCGAGTGAAGGAGGAAGTATAGAATGGTGATAAAGTAGGCTTGTCTCATGAAGCGATAAACTTCTCGTCGAGTAATAAGTTCTCTATTTCAATCTAACGTTTCGTCGCCTCCGGTGTAATTTTCCCCCTCGTCGGGCCGTACCCCATTTGATTCACCGGCCATCCTGCGATCTACGAAGCTGATAGCGGATCGAGCACGCGAGCCTTTTCGCTGCTTTCTTGCACATTCGCCAGCTCGTCAATTCGGCTGTGTCGACTCAATTTGTCCAAAATTCTCGCCTCTCACGCGAATAATGTGCCTTCGACATATATCTTCTCGCAAATATAACCATCGAAAAAAAAAACACTATCATAATAAATTTCAGTAACGAAATGAGAACGTTGAGACAAAGGTCAACGTTTTTTCCCCCCGTAGCAAAGAAATGGCACGCGTAATTAAGCTTAGTTGGAAATTGGCTTGAAAATTGAAAGGAAACGAGAGGCTACAAATAGTAACTGGGAAATCTCGTCACGGCTTCCGCTCGCGACTCTCGTATGCGGCCCATTGTAACATCTCAAAAGATTCTCGTCCATGAATGAAAGATTTAATAATAGCCTCACGCGTCTATCCGCCCTCGTTGGTATCCTTTATTAATAACGTCCCAGCGTTGTAAATAAGCCCCGTTGCATCGTCAAGTTCATATTCTCCCTTTCGCGTCCGGACTATTGATCATTCGGCTGCTTTCTCTGCGAAGCTGCTTCACGTCACCGACCGATTAAAGGGAAAAAAATGAAGACAAGCAGACGGTAAAGAGCGACCGGATGATCGGACGCCGTCAATAGGGCCATCATCAATCACTATTTTTTGCGCACAGCCAACCCCATGATCGATCTTCCATTCGTACGAAATTTCCCTACATACTCCACCCGATCCGCGCTCATACCAGGTGTAGAAGTATGAAACCGGAATTTTCCTATAGATGGTGCTAGCCATCAGTTTGGGGACCGTTAGACCGCTTCTACAACGCCATCATCTCCCTCTAACAGCTGACGAAGATTATCAACACACAACAGCCCAAGTTCCCTACACCGTTATATTTTTCTATAACCTTAAACATGTCGAGTTTTGTGCCTACGAACTACTACGAAAAAATTCAAAAGTCGTGATTTTTGCGTGAGAAACCACCGAAAAAGTTCGCAGACAACGAATTGCAAGCCTTATTGGATGAAGATGATACTCAAAGTCAACAAGAATTCGCGGATCAATTGAATTTGACGCAGAAAGCCGTCTCCATTCATTTTTTATCATTTCCAAACAACAGACGTGTAATTTTTACAAAAAAAAATCCGGTTTCATGCTTCTACACCTGGTATCAGCTGATCAAAGAAAAAAATGTCAAGTTCGAAATACGTGCGTACCATTTTTACGATTTCGTTGGAAGAAAACGATACCGCAGACTGAAAAAGAGCATTTAGGGGAGTTATGCTCAAGATGACATAGTCAGATAAAACGACACACCTTCAATATCTTTTCAAATATTCGCGCTGTACGAGCAATATGACGTTCTGTGGTCGGTCAATAAGTGTTGCTAGTAGCGAAATCTAGTATAGCCGTCAGTGAACGCGAGCTTCTACGTAGTAAATGATTTCACGATTTTGAAATGCAAAAAAAGGTGACCAGTAGAGTCTCGACCTCTCGGCAAAATTGCGAAGCTCCCTGGTTGATCCTGCCAGCAGTCATATGCTTGTCTCAAAGATTAAGCCACCCATGTCTCAGTACATGCCGTATTAAGGTGAAACCACGAATGGCTCCTTAGATCGTCCCCACATTCATTTGGATAACTGTATTAATTCTAGAGCTAATGCATGAAAAGCGTCGGGTAAGATTTTTTCTAGTCGAACCAATGTATGCATGATCTAGAATCACTGTACTCCACAAATACTGCACAACGGATATTCTAGCTCCAAAGTTTTTGTCGCAACGAATAAACAAAATCTGCATTCACTTATGGGTAAGTTGACATGCCAGACGTCGGTGCAACGTGACACACTATGTCATCTTACCCTGCTGTTTAAAACGTACAACCCCGGATGTAAAATCAGATTTTTTGGCTTATCGTTATAGGATGCCTGGTTATTATCAACGAACCCCGAAACGTAAGAGCTAGTCACAACAGCACATGACCAAGTCCATTGAAGCTGTCAAGAAGAACAGAATGGGTTGGCTTTTAGCATTCAAACATTTCAACGTGCCGCAGCCAACACTTCATCCTCACTATAATAATGTTCCAGTAAATATTGCTTGCTATAAACTACTCTTCAACCCAGAAATTCATGTATCTGAGTACAATTCGGTCGACGTGTGTAAGATGACAGACAAATGTCATCTTAGACTGAAGTATGTCGTCTTACACAGGTCGACTTATATGTGATTTTTTATTTTTCTGTTTTTCATTTAACTAGCTATCCTGAAACTGATACTTTTTCATGATAATAATGAACCTGTATGAATATACGCTTGGCTTTGAATTCATACAACGTCATTTATGTAAATATATAGTAATCGAGAAGTATGTCATCGCAACTCCCCTTCGGAGCTATTTTCTGGTGTCTGCGCAACCAAATACACGATCAGTAGAAACAAAAATCTTTTTTCTTACAGTTCGTGTTGGGAAACAACAACGCAGTCGAATAGGCAGAAAAAATTACCTCGCAGTTACCGGAGAATTCGTCCGTGTTGTTTTATTCTTCGACGTTCCATTAAAACTGTGCAAATATATTAACCCAACTAACAATATATCCGTTAACCGTTGTAACTTCGTCGTGGGCGACGATCTTTATCGTTGCTTGGAAGTACCTGGGCTGAAAGAATACTTCATTTTTCGAGTTAGCTCATAGACGCGAAGTTTATTCGCACACAGCGATGGAATTGATAGAGCCCGCGATTTCCGTTCGTGAGAATCCAACCAATTGCACAAGCAGTGGAGTGTGTGTGCGTCTGGTACTCAGGAGGGAATCAGATCGATATCTGATAGTAAAATGCGAAACGGGCTCGTACCTCTCACGTACGTACAGGCACATAGATGTAGTCACCTATACGGACTATGTATAGAAGGTAACGCGATGGAAGCGTGGAGGAGCTGAGAGGTTTCCCCGAGCTCGGGAGATTGTCTTTGATAATTTTCGGCTCGTCGGAGCGACTAATAGTATATATATTACTCCTGCTTCGATGAGTTCGATCGAGTCGAAAACTTTCGACAGCGCACTGATGATGGAGGGGCCTCGACCACGGGGACGGCAAATAATAAGCGACGAACGTGCATTTTGCTTTTCATTATACAGTTGGTATTGCAAAGCAACTCGTGCTACGACCATTGGCCGATCTGTATCGCGTTTTACGCGAGTGTTCGAACGGTCGCTATCGCTCTTCATCGTCGTCGGGACGGGTTGGTTCACCGAAGACCACGAAAATGGCCAAAAAAGGGAGAAATACTCAGTGACAGGCCAATGACGAATGACGTCGCGGGTACGAGTTTGTGGAAGAGCTCGACGGGGATGTCGCCGGGGTACACGCTGTTATGGTAATTTGGTCGTTGGTCGTTATTTCGTAGGGTGCCTACGATAGGGCGGCGGTAATGGACGAGGCTCTTTTTTCTCGTGGAACGATTAAGGGGAGAGATACCTTTAGGCGAGGATAAAATTTGCCGATTTTCATCATCTTTTTTTTTAAGAATGGATTTCTTCACCATTTCCTTGACTTAGGGTATGTTTTGGTATGTTCTGGGTTTTTTTTGTGCAAATTAAAGTTTTATTTTAGTTTTAAGGCTTTCACGGCTCTTTATGTAATTTGAAGAGTATGTGGCTTCCGGATGGAGGCCGTGTTGAGAAGGCACAACGCTGATTCTCAACACGGCCTCCATCCGGAAGCCACATACTCTTCAAATTAAAGTTTTGTTTATAATAATCATTTCTATACGTTCAAACGTTTCGAAACTGTTGTCCGGTCAACTCCTAATGATTCTGTAAATTCAGCTAGCGCCTGTCACGAGTCTTCGTGAAGTAATGCCTCCAATTCAACACGTAAAAATCATTATTTTCGAAGCGTCTAAACCAATCTCTACATTTTGTTTCCAGCAGAGCACGGTCGCCGTAAGTCTCAACAAGAATTCTATGTGTTTCAGTTGCGGATGAAAAAAAATTAAGTCGTGCAATAAAATTCCCCACAAGTACTCTTTTTTTGACACGAAATTTCGAACGATTCCGTTCAATGATGAGAAAAAGAACATCAAGATATGTATCGATCCAAATTGACTTTCCGGCTGTCCGTTGCGATCATCGATGAATACCGGAAGCGAAGAAACAGAAATCGGAAGATCGGTCATTGGTCTTAACCGATTTTGCCATTGTTACTGTTTCCTCCATCGTTACGTGGCCCACATTGCGTGCCATTTTTCGGCCTGCCAGAGCTGCCGAAACGACGCTCAGTTTCCGCACGGCGTCAGTGCAGAGGTGTGTATGTGTGTTCGTCGACGACCACGTCGCGGAAAAGCGGCTCACGAAAATGTCGTCAAAGAGAGTCGGAGATTTAAAGGCCGTTCCGTACGACCTTCGGCCATTTTTTATTAACACCTCGCGCTTGTACGGCCCTGTGTGGCGAACGTTCGCGGGTGTCCACACGTGTGGACATTGAGCGTATAAAAGACTCTCGGTTGGGGGACAGCTACGTGGATAAATCGGTAAACGCTCGAGCGAGTTTTTCGGATCTTCCGTCAACGTTTTCACCGGAATAATCAATGACCTCGTTGCCACGGAGAGTAAGGCCTCTAAGATCTGTTCTGACGATAGAGCCTTTACGACGTGACGGCTAAAGACCGAAATTCCTTCATCCTTTTACGAGCACACCGAACAATGAGAGGGCGCGATTCATCGCGCAAATTTCTCATTATTCAACGATATTGAACGTGGTCAACCTCGACGTTTTTCTTCCACGTTCAAATATTTTCATCGTTCGCACTATCATTTCTTTTTCTCCCCAAAGCCATCTCCCAGAGCCATTTACCCAAAACTCCGAAGCAGCCTTCGAGCTAAATGTCGACCGTTGCTCAATCTATAATTATCATTCGTCGTCGCATTGATTCGTCCAGCGAGGCGTTAATCTTTTGTTTCACAACTTCAATTCTCTCTCTCTCTCTCTGCCTCCCTCTCTTTCTACGTTCCTCTCGGTATGGATGTTCGATGATCGTCGAATTCTGTTCGAACACACAAATGGTGCACAGCACGAGAATGTGCTTACGTTGCACATTCTCGCAACGATCCTATGACCTGATGAAAACGCGACAATGGACCAGAGTCAGGCGATTCGAGAGCCTGCGGTTTTCCCAATGTAATGAGCACACGTATGGACAAAGTCTAAAAGAAGATACGAGGATTGGGGAAAAGAAGAACGAGGAAAAAAAAGAACGTCGATGGAAGTGTCAAAAATAATAGGATTGAATTGTAAACAGGCAGCGACGAATAACACTTTTATTGGTCTCTGATTTATCTTTACTTTTATATATATATGTACACGCCCACATGTGTAGACTAATCAAAATAAGTCACAAAGCCATTGTCAATTTTATTTCATTTTTTACGTCTATTTTTATTGGCGATTTCGTTTTAAATAAAATAATACTGATCATGACTTTGTAACTGATTTTGATCAAACTATACATATTGGTCAAAATACGTATATATAAATATATTATGTAATATATATATGAGGTTGACTTCCACGCGAGGTGATGTTGGATTCCACGCGAATCCGGTTGACTTTTCCCCTGACACCCGCCAATACGATTTAAAAAAAATCTGATCCCATTGACTCTAAAAGACAGCTGGAATTTTTTTCACATTTTCCGAAACCCTTAGTAAACAAAAAATCCGAAAAACAATATGCCCCGATTTAGAAATCTGAAAAAATTCCCAACAATGCGTGATTATACGTAAACATTTTCAAGCTATCACCAGCGGTGGAAGTATGATTTTTTCTGTGCTGAAGACGACTTCAATTGAAATTAATACCAGAACTTTCTGACTGCTAACGAAACATTTTTTTTTAATCAGAGCGTCTTTTAGAGTCAATGGAATGAGATTAAAAAAAATTAATCGAGTTGGGGGTGAGGGAAAAAGTCCACCGTTTTCGCGTGCAATACCTCATATATGTATATATATATATATATATATATATATGAGTAAAAATAATTTTGGGACCATCGTCAGGTTTATTCATCGCTGCCTGTTCAATGTTAACCCTTTTATTCCTGACATTTATTTTGACTGGTGATTTTTTTCGACAAGCGTATCAAAGTTTAACGCGCATGTAGAAGGCGGTAAAGATCCCGAGGCGACGGCGCACGGGAGATCAAGTGCGTAGCTAGCCGTTTGCTCAAGGACGCGAACTCGGGAGAGGAAACGCGATATCGCGGTTTCGCCTTCAACACTGGAATCATTATTCGCGTAAAAGGAATAAAAGGGGGAAAAAAATGGAAAGAATAGTGCCGCGGTTCGTTATGCACGCGCATATCCATACGAGCACAAATATGGAACATCTGCCGGCGCATACGGGCCATTCGCGATGAAATCTCGCGATCGTCAAAAGAGACTGTCTCGACTCGCCGCTTTGGCTTGTCGGCTCTTTCCCATCAGACACTTCCGCGAACGTTCCTCGTACCGAGAATACGCCCAAATCGTCCGACAATTTTTCAAATAAACAAACTCGTCTCAATGACGCTCGCCGTAGTGTTTGAAGCCTTAAGGGGGGGGACCTTTAGGCAAGGAATGATTTTTATGTTTCTTTTTCAAAGATTTCTTCACCATTTTTGAGACTCAGGGCACGTTTTAAGGGAGGACTGTAATCGACCATTTGCGATCATTTTCTTTGGATTTTTTTCAACGAAGGAATAAAACACACGGTCAAAAGAACTTTTAGGCTTCATTAGGTGTACATTGGAGTATGTAACAAAGAATTTATTCCTCAGAAGAATACAAAATGTCAATGTTTTGAAAGTTCAAAACAAAAGTATCTTTTTTACTGCAAAATGTAGTTTTTTTTCGGAAAATTCAATCTTGCCTTAAAGCGTACAGTTTAATTGATTTTTAACATTTTCCACTTTTTCTTGGTTCGTATTCCGCGTATGAGTGTTAATGAAAGAAAAATCTTCGTCGGTTTTTGTTAAGGGGTTACCCCCACTTGCGATTTTGAAAAAATCGATTTTTTTTATTGCATTTTTTTGAAGTATGAGTATCTGAGAATATGTCCTGAAAATTTCAAGTCGATCCGAACAAAATTGACTGAGATATGAGCGTTGAAAGAGAAGAATCCGTGAATTGAAGAACTGAAATTGAAACTTTAAACGCGTTTTTCTTAAAATGGCATTTCTGAAGTCGGTGACCAAGATTACTCGAACACTAATGAACCGATCTTCTTGAAATTTTGCAGGCTTATTTAATACATAAAAATGTAGTCTTCAATCGTTCGATTTTTTTTTTCGAAAAAAAATGGCCGCTTTATAGCCAAAAAACGGCCGTTTTTTTTCGTTAAAATCGAACCATTAACTTTGACTGTCCGCCATTTTGTAAAAAATGAATATTTTTTAAAATCCTTCGATTAAAGACTAGTTTATACTTATATTTGACTAAATCCATCCGCATTTTTTTTTCAGATGATCCACTTCGCCGCAATGTTGGTCACCGCAAACCGTGTATATAAAAACATTATTTCATTGACGGCCAGTTGCCACTAAACAATGTAATATTTTTCAATAAAAAAATTACCGAAAGTTCTTCAAGATGTGTTCTTTAAGATGGTATATTGATCGATTAAAAAAGTTTTGTAGTTTTCTTTAAAAGAATTCATGAAAAAGGCCTTTTTTGCGCTACAAGTGGGGGTAACGCCTTAAGATGAATCTCGCCGACGCTACGTGTCACGCCGTCGGACAACATGCGCCGCAACCCGTTTAGAACGTGCCATACCTCCGTCATTTTTTAAATTAATAAAAAATGAAAAAATACCATCTAGCACCCAAAAAGAGTAATAAAAAAACATATCCTGAGCCTAAAAAATGGCGAATAAGTCTTTCCTTTCGAAAAAAATCATGAAAAACGGCAATTCTTTCTTCGAGCCCCCCCCCCTTAAAAAAACGTAGAGGCTGTTTGCTTTTTTTTAGATGCCTTATCGACTCTCAATTGCCCGAGCGTTAAAGAGGCCGATAAATCTCGTGTAACTTTTATCATCAACGGGGTTCGATGTGATTTTTTAATGTGTAAAAGGCGGATATCGAAGATCGCAATAACGGCCCTTTCTCACGGCCTCCATACACGAGACAACCGCGCGTAACGTGCACAAAAGTTCGAGAGCAATGAGTTCTCGGGAGAAAAAAGGCACCCTGTACGACCGTATTCACATCGGCCGGACATATAGTCGTTATTTTCCGATAATTGCGCGAGTTTGTTGCGTTTGTGGCATCGGTCGGTAGAACAAAGATGACGGAAAGTCCCCGAACGTAAATCGATCCTTGCACCCTACTCCCCGACTCCTTTGCTCTCGGAATATAAAATGCGATCGACAGCCTTGCCATCGGATGCAATTTTCCACGTTCAATCGTATCGGCAACCGGAGCCTGACGTTGCCCGAGCAAGCTTCGAGGAAATCGTTTGAAAATCGGCAATCGAGAAGTCTCGCGACAGTCGTATTTCGTGAACGACGTCAAAGAAGGCAGTCGAAGAAGTTCAAGAATATGCGCTATAGAAGTCTTCCGGAACACCATCCTTCTCATTTAAAAAAATTATCGAAAAATGGAGATCACGAAAATCTTTGTACGCGATGTATTGTTAACGAGGTTATCTTTACGCGAAGAATTTTTTTTTTCTATAAATATATTTATATATAATTTATGATTTTATAATTTTATAAAAATTTATTATTATAAAATTATTTTATAATAATTTTATAATATATATATTTATATTTATATATAATTTATAATTATAATATACAATTTTTTCTCTCTATATATATATATTTATATATAAGTATATAAATATATATATATTTATATATAATATATTTATATTATATATTTATATATTTATATATAAGTATATAAATATATATACATATATATATTTCTTCATCATTTCTGAGACTTATTGATAGGGCATGTTTTATTACTACTTTTGGCTGATACGTGGTATTTTTAAATTTTTTAACAAGCTTAAAAAATGTCGGAGGTATGACTAAAAAAACTAATCGATGGATTCTGATGAAATTGGGTATCAATCTTCCTAACCTTATTTTCTAAAACATGAATCTAAATGTTTATGAGCATTTGCAAAAGTATTTTTTAATTAAATTTATTTTGGCAGACTTTGTCTGCAAAAATCAGTTGACGATTTTTCGAGATACTTTTTCCGAGATTTTCGAGACAATAGTGCAAGAAAGAGATTTTGTATGATGATAAAAATAAGGAAATAAAAATATCGAATGAAAGTTTCATTGCATGCGAACGATGCAAGCTTCGATGAAATTTCGGCCTTTTTCGCCTGCAATTGCATAGAGTGTCTCAAAAAGACCTGACGTTTTAATTTATCAACAGAACGTATTATTTTTTTGAAAAGTACGAATATATTTTTTTCAATATAAGATACAAACATGGAGGTTACGTGTGGAACACAATATCCCATAAATGGCCGCCTCTTCCCTGTTTGCAAACGTTCACTCTTTTCACGAAATTATCGATAACATTTTGGCATAATTGGTGGCTAATTCAAATTCGTCTGGAATAACTGCATTGTTTCGCCCGCAGTGTGGCAGGTTGCGCCATCTTGTTGAAAGAATATGTCTTCCAAATCCATGCCGTTTACGCCATTTATCGAATATTGTGTTCCACACATAACCTCCATGATTGTACCTCATATCGACATGAAAATATTCGTACTTGTGAAATAAATAATACGTTTTATCAATAATTCCACATGTCAGGTCATTTCGAGACACCCTTTATATCCCACGCACCCTCAAACGGCCCAAAGTTCCGCGTCGATTAATACCCTCCGGGAAATTGTTTCTGTGAACAATGCTCCACATCCGATACTCCCGACGAGGCGAAGATAAGGGAAAGTTGTCGAGGCTCTCGTCTGATTGCCGCGAGGGGAAAATAAACGAGAGACGGAGGAGCGAAGGACGAGAGTGAAAAGAGGGCAGAACGTATAAACCAGACGTAATCGATACTAGCACTCGACTGCGTGTACAAAAAGAAATTCGATAAACGATTTTTCCCGGCCGCAGTTGTATTGACATCGCTATTTCCGTCTGCGCGTATAATAAAGGGTGTCTCAATATGACCTGACATTTTAAATCGCGCGCCATTCTTTCTGCGGCGAACATACGGTACTAATCTTTGGCAACTGGCATCAGCAAGTATTGAGGTTCACTCATGGAGAATTAAAGCCTTAGGCCACAGTAACGGGTATAAAACCATGTACGAATTTAACCATTTTTTTTCGTATGAAAAAGTCATTCACTCATAAAATTAATTACACATCTATTTAGTATGAATATCAAGCTGTTAGGAAATATATTTGTTTTTTCGATTTACAAAATGGCCGACTACTCGAAACTTCTCGAAACAACTTTTTTCCAATTGGCGTGGCAAATAACTTCAACAATTTTCACTCGATTTACTCCAAATTTAAAAGTTATGTTCCTAATTTCATTTAGCAGAGAAGTACGTACGGAATTTCTGATTAATCGAAAATTTTTAATTTTACGAGCAGGTGATGAGCAGTTATAACGAAACTTTTCACTGAAAATTCATTTATCGAGTTCAAATACCTACAACTTTTGAATAAAATAATATTTTTCAAATTCCGTACGTACTTCTCTAGGTATTCTAATGTAAATTGACGAGAACTTTTGTTTTTTGTTCTAGGTAAGAAATTGTGGATTGTGTCACGCCGCAGAGCGCCTTAAAAAAAGATAACGAAAGAAAATATTAGTGGCTGGCCATTTTCTACATCGAAAAAAAAATATCTTCTAACAGCTTGATGTTCATACTAAATAAATGTGTAATTAATTTTATGATTGAATCACTTTTTCATACGAAAAAAAAATGTTAAATTCGCACATGATTTTATACCCGTTATCCGTTACCCGGAATCCCTTTAGAATTTTCGAAAAATTGATTTTTTCACATATTTCGAAAGTATGATGCCCAGAAAATATACCGACCAAAAGAAAACTTGAAATATCGAATATTTGCGGAGTTATCGCATATAGTCTAGAGCGCGGGGACAGCATCGGGAAGTCACTACAATTAATAGTTTTCACATGTTGAAACTTTAAAGGCGATTATCTCGAAACTACTTTTTCAAAAACTGCTCGTGTTGCAGCTCAAAAAGCTATCAATCGATTTGGATGAAACTTTGGGAGGTTACTCTCAGTAATATTATCGGAAGGATATACCTAAAGTTTGAAAGGTAGCGTGTAACTAAATAATTTTTTTGGGGTCAAATATGTCGAAAAAATGGTCGAAAATTCGAACTTTGGAGTAAAAAGAGGCTCCCAAATTTTCAATTTTGCACTTTTTCATCATTTTATAGGTATATACTTCTCCTTAAATGCCAGTAAAAGAATGACACTTATTAAATTTTTTTCAGATCAACAGAAAAAGAGTGACAACTGCAAGAACAGGCGACCAAAGACCCTTAATAACGCCACCATTTTGTTGGTCATTCCAAAAAAAAAAAATTTTTTTTTTTTTCAAAATTGACAGTTATAATAAACTCGTGTCCAAATTTGAAAATGATCAGATTACTTTATCCTCTCTAAAAAAAAGTCCCGAAAAATACCTATTTTTCACGCCCCTAAAACGGGATTTCGCGCCTTAAACGATCGAGCAACGCATAGAAATTGTTATTTGCTGCATTGTTACTGTACAGTTATTGCAGACGAAGTTTCATGGTCGTGTTATCTCGCGCCGCGGCGATGTCAATTGGCCACCAAGATCGTGCGATTTGACGCCATTGGACTTCTTTCTTTGGGCTATTCTGAAAGGAAATGTGTATGCCAATGATCCACAGACCATTCCGGAGCTCAAGGAAGCAATTGGACGCACCATTAATGAAACTAGTCCGCAATTATGCCAAAGTGTTATTGAATTAAAAATTGTATATATAAATAAATATTAAAAAAGAAATCAATTAGCTGATAATAGTACGAAAAAAAGTTGATTATCGATTGTATTCATATATATAAATAATATTTATATATAAATAAAGTATCGATAAATAAATAAATAAATAAATAAATAAATATTGTATCGATAGATAAATAAATGTCAATAAATAAATCAATTAGCTGATAATAGTACGAATAAAAATATTCGTACTTTTCGAAAAAATAATACGTTTTATTAAGGATGTTGAGTCCCAAATCGCAAATGATGATAAAATTCTGAAAATTTGGTATGTTTTTGTATGAAGTATTTCAGAGGTCGTGTAAAAATTTCACGACAATTAGAAAGCTCGTTATTAAGTAATTAACATTCACAAATTAAATGCTGTCTTATGGAAACTGATGTAACTTTGCAATAAGTGTTTTTTTTGAGCTCTCAATTTTGTAATATCTACAATATACTGAAAGCAACGGAAACAAAACGAAGTTTATTGATAATTTTTTTTTTATTTCTTTTAAAAATTGTTCTTAACAAAATGTTAGTTTTTTAATAACGAGCTTCCTAATCGTCGTGAAATTTTAACACGACCTCTTAAATACTTCATACAAAAACATACCAAATTTTCCGAATTTTCTCATCATTTTTTATTTCGACCCTTAAGGAGGTTGAAGTAATGATGATAGAATTCTGAAAATTTTGTATGTTTTTACATGAAGTATTCAGGAGGTCGTGTAAAAATTTCATGACGATTAAGAAGCTATTTATTGAACAATTAATGAACAATAAATATCAATAAATAAATCAATTAGCTGATAATAGTACGAATAAAAATTGATTATTGATGGTATTTATATATATATATATATATATATAATATTTATATATAAATAAAGTATCGATAAATAAATAAATCAATTAGCTGATAATAGTACGAATAAGAATATTTGTACTTTTCGAACAAATGATACGTTTTATTAATAAATAAAAAGGTCATTTTGAGACACCCTATACTTCGGTTGGACATCCCTTGCGAGCATCCACACACGAGAGACGAAGAAACGGGGTTGATGGAAAAATTGGTAATCGATAATAGTTCACTGTAGCGAGTCGCGATCCTCAAGTGTTTGTTTCTTCTCCCCTCTCGTTTGCTCAATTAACGAGGAATATAACGGAGTGGTAGGGATCGTAGGGCGCTCGGGGTAGCCTGAAAATCGGTTGCCGGAGGCGCATTTCTCGAGTGCCACTTTGCGCCAACGAGAAAAAGGAGGAGGACATCGTACGATCCAGTTCGTACAAGGCTCGAAGATATTTCCGCTCGTATAAAGGCGGAAAGCACTTGGCTCTTCCGTTTTTTGCACTCGTCGCAAATTGCACTCCGATGCATATTCTCAGCTGACGAAGCATGTGCGGGCTTTGAATCGATAGGGCATACGATCTCGTTGTCGAGGGCGCACAAACGTCGGGAAAATTGTCGTGAGTTGGCTCCGTCGAGATGAAAAATTGAGGGGTTAGGCCACGGTGAAAATGACGAACGCTCGTTCGTCGCTTGAGGCAACACAAATTGAAGAGGAAGGTACAACCTATCGTGCAGGCATCGCAGATTGAAGGTCATGTTATGATTACGACGATAGAACTGCTGGTAAAACTTAATGCGTTTTTCTCGCAAGTGTTTGCTTTCAAACGGTGTACACGATTTTGTCGACAGCTGATGAACGGAATTACTTGAAATTTCGTACACTTATTCAGTGTTATTGTAGTTTAGACTTGACGACGTTTTTTTTTTTTTCGTTACTTATTTACGATATTGTCATTTTTCGTCGAAAAATCTCGATAAAAATTGAGTCGTACATACAAATGTGAGTCACCGAATTCCAAAGGAAGGGGCACTGGCGAATTTAAAAATAAATATTACTCCAAGCGAAGATGAGAATCATAACGTCGTCGCAGGACCCTGAACTCGATTCGTTTCTTTCTTTTTCTCTCCATTCCCATTTACTTTTTTTCACGCTCGTGAACGAATCGTGTACGCGAGTCTCGCATTTTCTCGAGCTCTGGAATCGCAGGATGTTTTTTCACTTATTTTTTTTTTTCCGCGGCCTAAAAAGCAGTAAAATAAAAATGAGTCGCGGGTTTTTTGCTTTTTTTCCCGTAAGATTCGGTTCTCGCAGATTTTTCGTATCCTCATATAAATAATGCAAGTGCGACTACTTTAAATTCTTTGAGAAGCAGAAGGCTCAGTCGCGATGCCTTTCCCGCACTTTCTCGTGGTCGTCCCGTTGGAGCGATAAAAAAAAAAAAATGAGACTTCTCACTCAGGGAGGCATTAAATTCCCCGTGTGCGAACTCGCGGATTGCGACGAGATTTTCCTGGCGCCGTGTCTAATTCGGGAATGCTTAGAGAGTCAAGCAGACTCAACGAAGGAGATAGCGGGATATTTATCGGCTTGAAATAAATAGGAATAAGCATAACGTTGGGGATTTAAAATATTGTGGAGACATTGGACGATTCCGATCGCGAGGTTTCGGCAGACGCGTGAACTTTCTTTTCGCGTCAATTTTGGATTGCAGACTCGCGAAAAAAAAACCACGTGGGCATTTCTTGATTTTCGAGTAGGCAACTCGTCGACCCGCCGAGGAGTCCAACGAACCCCGTAGTTCTATTGACTCGCGTTACTGCCGATTCGAGTTAGCGGAGGGTATTTCGAAAGCGGAGGGGATTTGGAGAGCGCCCCGAGAAATCACCCTTTTTCAGGGTCACTCGGTAAAGGCTTTGCTGTGACCTCGACAAATTTATACACCCCACATATATATATATATCCACACATCGGGTGTCCTATTTTAATCTTACGCCTAATGATTTACTTCGTTAAGGGATTACCCCCACTTACGATTTTGAAAAAAACGATTTTTTTATTGCATTTTTTTGAAGTATAAGTATCTGAGAATATGCCCTGAAAATTTCAAGTCGATCCGAACAAAATTGACTGAGATATGAGCGTTGAAAGAGAAGAATCCGTGAATTGAAGAACTGAAATTGAAACTTCAAACGCGTTTTTCTCAAAATGGCATTTGTGAAGTCGGTGACCAAGATTACTCGAACACTAATGAACCGATCTTCTTGAAATTTTGAAGGCTCATTTAATACATAAAAATGTAGTCTTCAATCGTTCGATTTTTTTTTTCGAAAAAAAAAATGGCCGCTTTATAGCCAAAAAACGGCTGTTTTTTTTCGTTAAAATCGAACCATTAACTTTGGCTGTCCGCCATTTTGTGAAAAATGAATATTTTTTAAAATCTTCGATTAAAGACTAGTTTATACTTATATTTGACTAAATCCATCCGCATTTTTTTTTCAGATGATCCACTTCGCCGCAATGTTGGTCACCGCAAACCGTGTATATAAAAACATTATTTCATTGACGGCCATTTGCCACTAAACAATGTAATATTTTTCAATAAAAAAATTACTGAAAGTTCTTCAAGATGTGTTCTTCAAGATGGTATATTGATCGATTAAAAAAGTTTTGTAGTTTTCTTTAAAAAACATGATGAAAAAGGCCTTTTTTTTGCGCTACAAGTGGGGGTAACGCCTTAAACGTACTGCTCCGATCAAGTATTGAGTACAATAAAACGTTTAGGGTTCGAAGGGGGTCGTTCAAAACAAAAAAATCTTTTTTTCTCTAAAATTCAAAATCGCCGCGTCAAGATGGCCGACATGCTTTTTTTCTCAATGGAATCATGCATATTTTTTTTCACCAACCAATTTGTCGGGCAAAAACTAACAACTTTGGTCGGAAAAGTTTTATTTGATAACGTTCATAATTTTTAGGTTAGGATACTGTTTTTTACTTTTCTATCGGAATCCAGGATGTACCACGAGGAGATCAAGTTTTCAACATCCCTAGTGTAAGCGCGCGTGTGAGCGTGGGTTTGAGTTTGTTTGGGTCCGCTCGATAACCCAAACAAACCCAAACAAGGATTAGGTCTCTTCGGCTCGTCACTTCCGTTACCAAACAAACCCAAACAGTAGGATTCCGGTGGCACATTTTCGGTTTGAGTAAAGGTTTAGTTTCGTTCATGCACGTGTACTATTTGAAACGTCCTAAACTGCCACTTGCGGCGGGACACCACTGTAACGGGTCGAAGAAATCGATTTTTTTTTGCTTTTTCTCAAAGTATAGATATTCAAAAATATGTGAAAAAAATGTCAAGTTAAAATGTGGAAAATTAAGTTTCGTTAAGATAAAATTAAGTAATGTCAAGTTAAATATTGAAATGTTGAAGTTACAGACGATTAAGTGAGAGCAGCAGGTAGCGTGACGATTCGCGTATGCTAAAACTTTCAATCGCGTTATTCTCGAAACGACTTTTCTCGACCCGGCCGGCATCATAACTCTAGCTACAATTGTCCGGTATTCAATTTAAAAAAAAATCTGTAATGGCAGTAGCTATCGTTGTACCTAGCCGTTGTTGTTGTTGTTTGGAATTTAATATTTTTCAAGCCCCGGAAAATAAATAAAAATTTCGCCAAAATAACACTTTTTTCGAAAGACCCGGCATTTAGTGAAATTGTTTTTTTTTCTTCGAAAAACGGTTACATACCTTAAGAACGACATTTATAGATATTCTAAAACCTTTTATTTTCATTTTTCGGACCAACCATTGTCGAGTTATCGATCCGGCCCCCCGTTGAACCACATATTTTATGCAGGGGCTCCATTATACCTTGATAACGTTGTCAACCAGAAAAAAAATTTAATCAAAATTTCCGGAAAATAAGTTTAACGTCTACTTAATAACGTACCGCTTTTCCAAATCCCAAATAAGCAATCTAGGAGGCAGAAAACATAGGAAGAAACGAGCTTTTTTTGGCTCCCTTAACAGCCATAACTGATCATATTGCTCGACAGAGTCGAATACGCCTTTCTAAATTCGCCGCCGTGATGTATGTAGCTTGGGTTATTTCCAAAAACTTTAAACCACAACTTTTTATTTTTGAGCTAGAGGGATTTTTTTTCCGTTGTGTTTGGCCCGCAAACAGCTATTCTTGTAAAAAATAGAAATCATGCCTTTGCATTTTAAAGAATTTAAAAGTTTCCGTGGTATCTCGTATACGTGTTGACACAAGAAATGGTGATTACCATCCGATGGACGATTACCATCTGATGTCATATTTTAGATTTAGGTTAATGCTTTTTAAAAATGGGGAAAACGTGTGTGTGTATATATATATATCTCGGAGCCTGCACGACCAAAGTTCTCATCAGCCCTGTCAACCCACAGAAGAATACGCTCTCTATAATCCGAACGATAGCAGTTTCTTTTTG
>OX632367.1:10428277-10685253 GCA_951751655.1 Ophion costatus
TTTTGACGAGCAGCCCTCCGGGTCGAAAGAAGCGGTGCGTTTTTCCAGAGATCTCCGAGGCTGCCACTATACCGCGTTTTTTTTCGCGTTCGTTACTCTTCCGCACCCTTGCGTTGAAGAAGTTCCCGCCAAGAGGGGAGAATTTCCTCGGGGGTTGCGAGATCACTACGTTTTCCTTTTTCGTCTTCCGTTTTTTCACGCACGATGTCAAGAGAGGCGATTTAGAAGAACAAACAAGAAAATAACGTTCTCGCCTCGCCGCCACCACCGCGACCACCGACACGAGACAGAATTATTCTTCAGTAAGAAACGCGACGATTTTGAGTTTTGACTTTTGGTTGTCTCGTCGAAGATCGCCGAGCTTGGCCATCGTTTTCGATCGCACGAGGCTCCACTTTCTCGTCTCCGATGACCGGAGCTATTGAACATTTATTTTCTTCCTCCTTTTATTCTTTTTGTACTTGTTTTTAATTTTTTAATTTTTTTTTACTTTCTATCCTTCGCCGGACCAGTGGAGGCTGGAACGGCTTTCGGGAGTCCGGCCGACCCGAGAGTCGCGTCCGTACTGATCCCGTGTATTCGCCGCGTTCCTGGATTTACCTCCGCGTCTTCTTTCCCAACGCGCAACTCCTCCTCTCCTCCTATGTTAACCGCACATCCATCTATACGTTGCTCTGTGTCTGTAGATACGAAGCGACAAAACTTAATGTTGTAACGCGCGCTACCGACCCGGCGAGCTAACGTACGATCGAGTGCGAATCTGCCGGTGCCTGTACCCTCTTTCTCTCTCTCTCCCTCTCTCGCTCTCTGTGTTTTTTTCTCCGCCTCCGCCCCACGAGCTTCCGCGCAGCCACCGCGGCACTCGAACGTATGTACGTATCGTAGCTAGACATGCGCGCGAAACACCTGGTGTACTATTTGCGACGAAGCTGTCACAAAAATTTTCGCTTAATGACTAATCGACATCGTTCGATGTACGACCTTATTTTTCCCTTGCTCTTTCGATCTCCCTTCTTCCTTGCATTGGGGCTCATCATTGTACCTATAGACACGTTTTTTAATTTCTCTGTATTAGTTAGTACCTATAAATACATTTTTGGGTTTCTGTGACTAGTTTGTACCTATAAACACATTTTTAGGTTTCTCTGTATAAGTTTGGACCTATGAATGCATTTTTGGGTTTCTTTGTATAAGTTTGTACCTATAAATACGTTTTTGGGTTTCTCTATTTAAGTTTGTACCTATAAATACGTTTTTGGGTTTCTCTGTATTAGTTTGTACCTATGAATACATTTTTGGGTTTCTCTGCATAAGTTTGTACCTATAAATGCATTTTTGGGTTTCTCTGCATAAGTTTGTACCTATGAATGCATTTTTGGGTTTCTTTGTATAAGTTTTTGTATCGGTAGCTTTTGTCTGATAACGAGATTGTCTTCATTATAAACTGTTGTATTTTGTGCGGATTTCGTGCAAGAAAATTTGTCTATTCTAGTGCACTAATAAATCATCTATCTATTTAGCGATCTATCTGTGTCTCTCCCTTTCCCCCTCCCTCCCTCCCTCCTCTCTCTCTCTCTCTCTCTCTCTCTCTCTCTCTCTCTCTCTCTCTCTCTCTCTCTCTCCTTGTCTCCCCATCCCCGCTTCCCGTACACGACGATCCTATTGAATTTTCGCCCAATTCTACGCTTACAGATCTCCAAAATAATCGCGATCGAAATCCCGATCGATAATTGAAAATTAATCGGAATAATTATTATGAGGCTGATGGCGTTGTGGAGAAAATAAGGGGCGAGGGGTCTAGTAATTTTTATACGTAGATGCGAGAGATGTGGGGCTTTTGTTTTACGAGACAACGAAAGATGATTTTTTTAAATGATGAAAACGTAGCAGTCTCGTTAGTGATAACTTTTAAATGCTCGTAATTCGTGCGCGAGCTTCGATAGCAAGTGGAACATTTCCGTTCCGAAGATTCCGCTCGAGTGCAAGAAAGGTCGGTGCGTCAACAGGGGTTGGAAGACTTTCGAACGAGGCCTAATGATTCGGCGTCTAGACGCTGACGCGTCTCTCGACGCTACGAATTTCGTTCAATCTCCCACCGAGCGATAAGATTCGTTTTTTTTTAGAGAAGACCACGGGATATCCGCTCAAGAGCCCCTTCCCAGGAATGCACTGAGGTAGTATCCGCGCGAACGTTTAGTCCGGCGCAATTTAAAAAAGTTCATAGTGGGGGGTGGGCAGAACTGTAATGTCTGTAAAATTTTGAGCGACTTCCAAGTCGAGATGTATGAGATGAAAGTTAGGAACTTTCCTGCTACGTTCTTCAAATGTTACGAGAAGACGGCTCCATGTGGTTTTAGTAAGACAAAATGTTGAACGTCTCAGGACGATTACCCAGATGAGGTTGAAAAAAAACAGATTATTGGCTGCGTTTTCGTTCCGAAATACGATCGGGGAATGGATTGTATTTGGGCCAAGATTAGCCGCGTGAAGGTGCACGATCGCCAGGCAGGAGAAGACCTCGTAGTCCACGAGTGTGTCCGCATAGATAAGTCTTTCCTGTGTAGCGGCGATCCGAGTACAGACTCGATCAAAAGTTCGAAGTATTCTGGCACTATTGTAGCGCGAGGACTGCGTTGAAGAGGGAAAATACCTGTAGGCGAGGAAAAAAATTTCTGATTTTCATGATTGTTTTCAGAAGCAAATATTTTTAGACTCAGGGTGTGTTTTATTACTACTTTTGGCTGTTACGTGGTATTTTTTTTATCTTAAAAAATGGCGGACGTATTGCACGGTCTTCTATGGCCCAAAACTAATCGACCGATTCTGATTAATTTTGGTACGAACCTTTTTACACTTGTTGTCTAAAACATGACCCTAAATGTTTTAGAAAGTAAAAAAAGGGTTTTTGTTGTAAGATTCAAGTATTTTTTTTCGGAAAATTCAATCTTTTTACAAGCTTTTAACTTGCTTCGTTCGTATGTCTGTCTTTCCGGCTCAAAATTTGTGATCCATTTTTCAAGCAATTGCTGGTATCCGATTGAGCCGAAATTTGGCATACCTATGTAACTTCGGTGACGATGCAATAATATGGTACCATGGAGCTGGTCTGATGATGGAGGTGGGAGGTGGGCAATGCAACTCCTTAAGGATGTTGAGTCCCTATGACACATGTTAATGTTAATTGTTCAATAAATAGCTTCTTAATCGTTATGAAATTTTTACACGACCTCCTGAATACTTCGTGTAAAAACATACCAAATTTTCAGAATTCTATCATCATTACTTCAACCTCCTTAGGGGTTGAAATAAAAAATGATAAGAAAATTCGGAAAATTTGGTATGTTTTTGTATGAAGTATTTAAGAGGTCGTGTTAAAATTTCACGACGATTAGGAAGCTCGTTATTAAAAAATTAACACTTTGTTGAAAACAATTTTTAAAAGAAATAAAAAAAAATGTATCAATAAACTTCGTTTTGTTTCCGTTGCTTTCAGTATATTGTAGATATCACAAAATTGAGAGGTCAAACAAAAAACTTATTGCAAAGTTACATCAGTTTCCATAAGACAAAATTTAATGCGTGAATGTTAATTGTTCAATAACGAGCTTCCTAATTGTCGTGAAATTTTTACACGACCTCTGAAATACTTCATACAGAAACATACCAAATTTTCAGAATTTTATTATCATTCGCGATATGGGACTCAACATCCTTAATAGCATATACTAGGACAGTCGAGTTTGTGCTCATTTGTTTTGCTATCACGAGCACTATTCACCACACATGATAACGAGAGTCTGACAATGGTGGTGGGAGGTGGGAACTGAAATTTCCTAATGGCAAATGGTAGGACAATCGAGTTTGGGCTCATTAACTTTGTTGACTCGAGCACTATTCGTAATTACACCAGTATAAAGTTGCTCGCGAAACCTTTATAACCTAAGGCAAAGTTTTTTTTATTACGCCGATGTCTGAATGGCATGGGGGTCTGGCATGGCAAATAAATAAACAAATTCTCATTCTCATTCTCAAAAGTGATAAAATAAAATAAACGTAAAAAAAACGTTTTTAAAACAAGCTTTTATTTCAAAGTAACTGGACTAAAAAGTAAAAAATAATGTTCAGTAAAATTGGAAATCAAAACAGTATAACTAAAAGAAAGTCGCTTTCTTGGTCACTCATCATAGGTGCAAGTACTTAAAAGGTACATAAACGTAGATATCTAAAAAATATGAAATATACATTTTGAAAGATTGAGGCGTCAAACGTCATATGGGGGCGTACATAAATTACGTAATACAATTGGGGGTGGGGGGGAGGTCGAGGATTGGCGTTAAAAGGTTCAAGGTTTAAAAAAATTTGGAACTCATCGTTCAGAATAGATGAAGTGCAAGCTCTTATTATTTTGAGAAATATAATGAAGACGAAAAACCGTCATATCACCCGCGGCTCGATACTTTAATGCAAGTATCAATTTTCTAGCAAAAAAGATAATAACTTTTTATCAAGAAAAACGAAACGAAAACTTTGATCGCGATTTTCTCAAAACTACTTTTTTCAAACTTGTCTCAGCGTATACTCAAAAGCTTATCAACCGATTTTCAATTTTTTGCAAATATTTTTGTAATCGCAGTGATTAAGGTTGCACGTAGCCGATTTTTTAAATTATGATCATTACTATTTTTTAAAGATTGCTTGAGTACAAAAAAGGGCCTTGAAGATAGAAGAAAAATATCCAAACTGTCGGCATTTTGTAAAAAAGAACCAAAATAAAAAAAAACGACTCCGCATAACGATAGCTACATTTGTATAGATATCGATAAATTGTTGACTTTTCATTTACACATAACCTTTCATAATGATATCGACGGGACAATAAAGAGAAATTTTTTTGTCGCCAAATCAGGGTTAGTTTTTTTTTTATTTATAAAAATTGGTATAAAACTAGATGAATATATACTTCATAAAATGAGTATAAACCCGATCCTTTCATAATTAATTATTATTTTGTAAAAAAAACTGCAATTATTGACGACAAAGCATTACGTAACGGAATAGGGGGGGGGGGCACACCAGGCGTTACGGTTCTGTTACGTGGGGGGGGGGGATAAAATTGGGAAATTTTGCGCTACGTAATTTATGTACGCTCCCTAAGTACTAATACTACTTTAAAAGTTCTGAAAAAAGCCTCAAGACTTTGAAATGCATATTTCGTATGTTTAAAATGATGAGTGACCAATGAAGATTCTCTTTGTAGTTATTCTATTTTGATTTTCAATTTTACTGAACATTATTTTTTACTTTTCACTACAGTACCTTTTAAATAAAAGCTTATTGTTAAAGAGTGTTTTTTTCAAAGGATGCAATTACATCGATTTCCAACACTTCTCACTTTTCCTTGGTTCATATTCTGCACGAGTGTCATAGAAAGAAAAATCTTCGCTGATTTTTTTTCACATTAATCCCGTCGACGCTACGTGTCACACCGTTTAGAAGAACGTGCCATACCATTTTTAAGGAACAAAAAAAAACACCATGTAACAGCCAAAAGCAGTAACTTTTCCCCCGCCTAAACGTATCTCCTTAAGCGCTCCAATTGTAATTCGAAAAAAATTCCGACGCAGCAAGTTTGCGTCAAGTGAATCTTGTCGTTCGAAACAGCAGATGGGATGCCACGTCTTCCATGAATGGATAGCATTCATTGAGCGCGTATTGTGTGCATACGACATAAAAGAAAGCGTTCACGGAGATTGGTGATTGCGATCGGTGTAAGATTCGTTTTGCGCGGTCGCGTTGGTAACCATAAGAACCCGAATTGGTGAGCGCGTCATAGCTACGAGCGCGCCTTGTGACACAGAGACGCACACACGGGCGAAAGAAGCCCGCGGCATTTCGCGGGGATGCCGGAGTTTCCCTCCGATGCTGTATCTCGCTGCGGCAGAACGGGTAGGCGTTTGCTCCGTAAGATCGATCCCGGGACCTCGCGCGGCCCGGCGTCCAACGCGCCACTTTCAGCCACGCGTTCTCACCGCGGGTCTCCCCCCCCCCCCCCGCCCACCCCGCCACCACCTAAGCTCGCACATGTAAACTGTTTTGCCCTGTGTCAATTCGACCTCCCTACGGCCCTTTAATCCACTCCCTCGCTGTCAATCCCGTCCGTCCCGCGCTTCGCTCACTTTTATCTTCTTCCTTGCCGGCGGAAATGCCCCAGAAGTATTCCGAGCAAGAGCCGTTCTTTCCTCATTTGCGACGTAACTCGTGCGCCGAACGAGCGAAACGATCGAATTCTTCAATGGGATCCTCGGCAGGAGATTCCTCCCGAACGCGGGAAATTCAAAGCTGCCGTCGTCACTCGTGGCCTCAGATTAGCGAGAAACGGAGCGCGAAAATCTTGGCACTGTACGCCTATAGTCATACGAGTGTCCTTTCGACCTATAGCTGACCCCGGGGTCACGCGCGCCCCCTCGCGTCTCACCCTCGCCCTTTCTCTCCATCGCTTCGTCTCACCCGCGCCCTTTCTCTCCATCGCTTCGTCCATCCGCGCGACTACGCTCCCTTTTTCACGTTTTACGCCTCTACGTTGTGTCGAGTTTGAAGGCACTTCCGGTGCCCGACATCCGGAGCGTCCCAATTGTTGACGTTCGCGGGCTGTCCGAAATTTCGGTGGATTCGAGGGCTCCGGTTTTTCCACTCGAATTCCAACTGCGCCATTGATATAATTCACAGAACTTCCTGTACACTTGCTCCTAGAGGAATCTAAAAGTCTATCGGCGATAGAGATTTTCAAGGGTGTGCAGGAAGTCGATGGGAATGTCGCATTGAAGCGAAAAAAACCGACGAGATTGGGAGTAGAGGATGATGTTGAAGTTTGCAGAGTTGGAATGCAGCGGGAATTTGTTCTAATAGGGCATTTGACTGTTATACGGAAATCATCTTAAATCGTGAAGTATTTTATAATATGCTTGCGATATTTTTTTATCTTCGTGAATGTCAGTATTTACGATATAAATCGGCAATAAAATTTAAATCAACTAGAAACTTGCTCATTACTCGTCAGAGGACTCGTAATTACTATCTGTTTACTGGCATGTCACGTTACTAAAGATCCAACCAATCCTGGAGCGTTTTTTCGTTCACGTAACCAAACGTCATAATGTATCTAATTGAAAATTTTTAATAAACAAAAATAATGCATATTTTTTCGATAAAATGATAGAAAATCGTTTTTAAGCACTATATTCTTTTAGGATGACAAGAGAATGAACCATATTTTTAATATAGTCAAATACCCTATTAGCACTTTTTTTTTGGCCGATTTAGTGCATGAACGTCCCTCAAACGTTTCTACGTATACTTTTTAGAAATGTCCGGCCTCAATTTGCAATAAAAGGGCTTCGTATAACGGTATAAATAAAGAAATGAAAAAGTAACAGAATATCGTTGCATTCCAACGATCGAAACTTCAACGTCATAGTAGAGGATCGTTTTTACTGGCCCTGCCGTGAGCTCGAGAGGTCTGTCCGTCCCGTCGCTTCCGAGACGTTTCGATTGGAAATTTTCGTTACGTTCGAACGAAAAGAAGGCCCGTGGCGCACTTACCTTGTCGGAGTCCGTTGTGTTGGTCGATCCGAAGGAGGCGAGTGAATTTCTGTCGAGGTTCTCGACGCTGTCGTCGAGGGAAGCGCACTCCTCGAGGTCCCGACTGGAGCGTTGACTCGAGCTCTTCTTCGCGGGGCTCTTGGGCATGCTGAGACTGAAGTAAGTCTCTTGTATGACCTCGCGAAGTCTCTTCACCCAAAGTTGTTTGGCCTCCAACGAATTGGCGCGCAGTACGACTCTCGTGTCGCTCGTAGGTGCTCTTCCGGTCCACACGGCGAATTTGCACTCGTCGCCCTCGATGTGCTCGGTCACACCGAGCTCCGACGTCATCAAGCGACTCTTGTAAATGTATTTGACCTGCGAGAAAACCCCGTAAACTTCAGCACGAACATTCGAGTCGGAAGCATCGCTCGCTCCGTCGATAAAACGAACGGCTCACCTTGCCGGCGGAATCTTTGACTTCTTTGCTAAATAAGAGGTAGAGTTCGAAGAGGAATATGTGACGATCGCGTCCTTTGCGTATCAATTGCTTGGGATCCCAAACCGTGAAAGAATCCTGCAGCACTACGTCACCGAGAGTGTCTATCCTGACGTCGCAGCCTTCCAATAGACTCAAGTGTAAGGCATCGTTTGCTTTTTTAGGCACATTTAGCATTACTTCCAAACCGTCTTTGATTTCACCCTGTCCCTCTTGGCAGCAGGCCTGATCGGAGCAAAGAATACACACGTTTAACGATTAAGGGATAACACTACTGTAAACGTATAAAATTAAACGATTTCTTTTTGGTGGAAGGACAAGAGGATAAGAATATTCAAGAATTAGTCATATCTTCAAGTGAACGAAAAAAAATTATACTAAATGGCGACCCTGGAGCCATTCTCGCGAGGCATGTTGAATTTGAGACGCTCTGTGGCACGCAGTATAACTGCCGCAAATTCGAATGTGGAATTTTTCAAATTTTCTATCAATTTACATAAGTACAGCTAGAGAAATACGTAGGGATTTAAAAAATGTTAATTCTCGTGTAATTGGCAAGCATTTAAAGTAAAAACTCATTTCAGATGGACCATTTTAAGCTGGGCTGTCCACCGCCTAACATCGCGGAAAATCTCATCTTCTGCCGGCCACCATGTTTTTGTTGTTTTTCTGTATTTTTCGGTGATTTTTCTCTAAATGCTCTCAATATATGTACCGTGAAGCGGGGTTCAATTGGCATTAACTTTGACAATTTTTGGGGCTACTTCAACGGGGTGCCAAAATACGGTTTAAATGTGTGCGCTTTGTAACTTTTTTTTCTATTGTTGCTCAAATTTGTTGTTCAAATTTATTATGATGTTGCTAAAGTTGATTGTAATTTGCCCAAGTTGATTTGCATCTCAATGATAATTATAAAACTGATTAAGTGCCCATAATAGTACCCTGGGTACTTGAAGTTTTCATGTAAAATGTCTGTTTAATTAAGATGACTATTTGATTGTAAAAAATCGTTGTTTTTCATCTAATTTAATGTATAATGTATAAAATATTAATTCTTTTTTTTATCAAAATGATGTCAAAGTAAACCTTAATCTTCGACATAAGTTGCATTGCACTGCCTTGTTGAAGAAACTCCCGACCCGAGGTTACTTTGACACTTAAAAAAAATATATATATATATAATTGTGGTGGTGGGGCTTGACTTTCTTATACACTTGATAGCCACAGGACACATTGTTTTATTGGAGCAAAAAGTTGGAATTCAGAATGTTAAAAAAGTTACCCACAAAAAACTTCCAAAACCTCTTCAAAGTAACCCCATTTTACGGTACGTTTGTGTTAAAAGGAATGCGTTTCTTTTCCATCAACCGTTTCCCAGAAAAAAAAAACGGAAGTTGGCCATTTTTATCTGTAGTCCCTTAACTTTGCCTCCCCCCCTGGAAAATGTTTCATGCCTCGTTGATCCAACCCACCTGCAGATCTTTCAGCAAAAGCTGGTACTTGGTAATCCTCTGCACTGGTTTTATGAGGTAAGCGGCTATGGGATGTTCGACCCGATGTCTCCGCTGCAGATCCTCGAACCAACTTCCACCGTGCGCCACCAACAGTTGATTGCTCTCGGGTTTATTTTTACAATAAGTCACGTACATGTCGAACTTGGCAGCCTGCGAAACAAAAAACACGCCAATGTATCCGGCTATCTCAGTTTCTCAACATCTGTTTGAATCCCGCGCGAGCACGACGTACCCAGGTGACGAAGCAATGACCAACGTCCTCGGGCATTGTCTCGTACTTCTCCAATTCACGGAGAAATATGTCGCAATGAAATTGATGGATCTCTTCCATGTTGCTGAAAATAATTGATTCCCTTCCGTGCAAACCGGTTGGTACGATCCCACGACCGTTTCGCGTCTCCTCCAAGAAGCATCGTATACAAGTTTCCAAATCCTTCACGTACGTTCTCTCCGTTTGCAAAAGTTCCGCCATTATGAATCTACGAAAAGTTCGCCGATCGAATATTTCAAACGTTCGTCGCGAATGGGCCATGCCGTTCACTTGATCGACGGAATCTCGTTACTTACTCTTTTCGACGCGCCGATCGACGTTTCTCCTCGTTCAGCTCTTTGAGGTCCTTTCCCTTGATCTTCTCTTCCAAAAGAGGATCGGAATTTCTGTCGATCGAGAGATCCTTCTGGCCGTCGTCCGATTGTATTCCCAGATCATCCTCGATCTGGCTTTTGTAACAATCCATTCGCATGCTGAAGTCTTTGTAACGCTGGTCGACTTCGGCGACCGACTGCTTTATCGCTCCCGCGTGTGCGTGTCCCTTCTCAACCAAATTGTCCGCCAATTGAATAAGCAATTTCACTCTTTCTCTCGTCTCCTGCAAAGCGCGCGAATATTTTCCATGCGTTTAACGTTCTCTTCGGAAACAAACGAAAAAATCCTTATTTTCAACGGCAGCGGAGCTTTTTGCCAAAAAAAACGTCCACGAATATTGGAACGAAATGAGACCGCTACTCCCAACCTCGAATCTCCATTTCTCTGTGAAATCTTTTCATCGCTTTTGTGCCACTTGGCAGAGTATCCGATTGTAAGAGAGAGAGAGGGATTATGCAATAACACGCGATGTCGTCATCAGCTGTCTTTAGAGTAACGAAAATGTCCATCCCCGTGCGCACGTATGTATTGATGATTGAAAAGCGAAAAAATGCAGCTTTTTCGAATTTGCTTACCTTTGCCGCGCCCTTGAACTCGTTGTGTTCCTGAAGAAGTTGCTCGTTCTCGAGTCTGTTTTTGCCAACGTTCGTGTGCGTGGCGAGATAAAGCTCGCCCGTCTGGCTTATCCACTCGAGCGCCTGTTTGGCGCTGCGCTCGAAGAGCACGTACTGGTGGCACTGGTCCAACCGTTTTTTACGCTGAGTCCAGAACTCCAGTACTTTGTTCTCTTTGCATCGCAACTCTTCGAGGATATCTTGGACGGTAAAACAAAAAGGCGTTATCGCGAAATGCAAGTAGAATGAAGATTGACGAGTGTTCGAGAACTGACTTTTGACTTTGTTTTCCGAGCCGGCGCTGCTCGTCTGATAGCTGTAAAACTGTAGACTCCGATTCGTATACTTGAGGAATGTTTCCGCGGTGCGCCTTACGAGTGTGCAAGCCTTGAGGAAGGCTTCCTTCTGTTCCTGATGTTTTCCAACGAGGGTCGGCACTTGTATGCCCTTCTCACCGGACGAGCACCAATCCTCGTCCCTCCTGTACTCGCGCTCCAAACTATCGAGGACCGATCTCACTTGTTCCGCAGTTTTGTAAAAATTTATACTGGCGGTAACGAGTTTGTGTCTCTCCTCGGCGCACGTGACCAACTGTTGCCATCGCTTCGTAACGTCCTCGGCGACGTCGCGAATGCTCTTCGGATCGTAGTGATTGGCGCTCACGAGGGCGTCCGCGCGATGCTTCACCTGCGAGGATAAAAAAAAACCCGTTCAAAACATCGGCAATTTTGTTCCTCGTTTCGCGACAATGGCAAATAAGTCCGCGATGGGTATTTCGTTCGGCGAGATGAGATACCTGAACGGCGGACGTATGCGTCTTTTCGATGGCCACTTGAAACTGCTCGTGTTCGAGGCGCAGCTGTTCGGCGTCAGCGAGATGCTCGGGCACCCGCAACGAAGCTAGCAGCATGGCCTCGCCGTTGCGTATCCAATTGGCAACGTGGGTCGCGTCGCCTTGCAACTGTACCAATTGAGCCGCCTGCTCGAGACGCACGCGTCGCATCTCCGCGAGATCCTCGGCGTCCATCTCGCGCTCGTTCAAAAATTCGAGCAACACTTGAACCCTCGCCGAAGCGCTGTGCTGGCCATCCGCCATTATGCAAACTCCCGCTTGTTCCAATACCTTGAAAGAACAAGGCGCGTTACGAAGGTAAGTCCCAATGAGATTCAATGTTATGGGCAAAGGTGGGCAACGTTGATCCAAAAATTAACTCCGTTAAGAGGTTATCACAGTGCAAAATTTTCAAAAAATCCATTCTTTGAATTATTTGATAGTATAGACGGTTATAAACATGCTGTTCAATTTTTGCGACGAAATTCGAATTATTCCGGTGGGTGCCTGACGCGGACGGACACGTTTTTCTCGAAGTGTCGTTTTTCAAAACGGTGTACAGTCTCGAAGAGTTTTCAGGCTATTTGTCTCAAATTTTGACACAACGTTCTTCACGCCATTCTTTATCTTTCTATGGAAACTTTTTTTTTAATCTCCTTTTTTTCTAACGAAACACTGTCGTAAAATAGGCTCAATTTGATACCTTTTTTTTTCAAACCGTCGCCTTTTTGTCAATATTGATATGAAAAACCTCCGTAGGAAGATATGGGCTTTCATGCTGATTAATAATATTTTTACAAATTTTGTTTCAGATAATATTTACGGCCACAATCAGGTACACCGTGATGACTCCTTTTTTTTTCGAAGAGATTTTCAGCCGTGAAGGAAATTTAAAAAAATGAACGTTTAGAAATTTATTTTCTGTTCTTCATGAGTGCTTCAAGTTGACATAAAAGATCAGACTGATTAGCGTAATTTAACCATCGGAAAAAAACGCGCAAATAAGTTATTTTTCGACCCGTTACAGTCATGATCCTTTAAGGAGGTACGATCACTTCCACGGGCTCAAAAAAGAGTCTACATTTATTTTACCCACAGCTACTCTGATTGATGTTTACTTATGTTGATTTCCGTATAATCGATTATAGTGTGCCAAATGTTGTGGTAAATGATGAATTTATTCCACGTGAACAAATAAACACTGAAAAATAAGATTGTCAACGACTCGGTATCAATCTTCGTAATAATATTAACGTAATCAAATTCAAGCCTATTAAAATAGGCTTGAATTATCTCAGCGGAATTAACGCGATCGGCAGAATATAATTATACATATTATTGATACGTGATAAATGATAAAACTCCATAAATTGTTGTTTGCATAAAACAAAAACAAAGCTGGGTTATGTTCGCCAAACGCATCAGCTGTTAGTCGCGACTTTCCTAAGTCTTTAGGTGCTATTTTGTCGTTCTGACCATTTTCAAGCGGAAATTGAAACTTTCTTGTAATGTAGTGCTTTAACTACACGGCGAAGATTGATTTTCTTATTTTTTACAATATCCATTATATCTAATCTATCGAATTTTAGTTTTCCAACGGGTTTAGTTGGATACGTGAGCAGAAAAACCACGATCACCGCACTTCCGGTTGACCGTCTCGATAAGACGACGTGCTTCGGTAACTCAAAGTGCTCGAGTTTGCCGTTTTATTGCGAAAAAAACTAAACGGTCAAAAGAGCTAAAATTTTGGCAAGACGCAAAAAGTATTCGTCAAAATCATATAAAAATTTCAAATCCGAAAGTTGGATTCGTAGTAATGATCAAAAAGTTAACTTCGTTAATCGTTAAAGCGTTAGTTCCTTGAAATTAACGCAATTTGAAGTTGACCGTTAAAGTTAACAATCTATTTGAAATCGTAGGTAATTCTTGTTTTACCTACCATTTATTTTTAAAATCAACCAGTCAAATATGGATTTCATAGTCGGATTAATACAAAAATACTTTTTTATAACAGCGTGGGTACATAGTACTACAATACGTAGATACAAAGTATGATAGGGTCTAGTAGGATAGGTTAGGTGAGAAAAGTAAATAAAAAACTAAGAGGAGGGGGTAAGGAGGAGCCGGGATCCAACCGCGACGAACAAATTTAGGTTCGGAAGTGTGGCGTTCTCTCGCTGAACGCAGTATAGGGTTTCTGCTTGCACGCACGCTCTGCATGACTACTCATCTCACTCGCACTTGCGCCGCGCACTTCATTTGTTCGCCGCCGGCCACGTGAGCGTGGAGCGCAACGCGAAGACAAAGCAACGAACTTGAATTAAGTTAAATTCAACGGAGGTTAACAAGATCGTTAATAGTTTTCGAATTTTACTTAAAAGTGGAATCGTTGAACTTCGTTAATTAACGATTTTCAGCCCAGCTTTGGTTACGGGGAACACGTTCGAACGTGGTGACCTCTCACCTGAGCCAATTCTTGTCCCTGTTGCAACACTTGAAAGGCCGTATTCTGCATGTGAGCAACGCCGTCGTTGTGAACTCGCAAGAGCTGCTCGGGCGAGCCTTCCCGCTGAGGTCCCTGCAACTCCTGCGCCCACATCTCCAATTGTCCGCTCGCTTCCAAGGCGTCTCGCTCGAAGACGCGCAATCGCAGACAGAGCTCGAGACGCAGCTTTCGCGTGGCCCAGAGGTCTTCTAGCTCTTGCCGGAGACCCGCGAGTCTGTCGAGAGCAGCCTCCACAGCGGAAATCTGCGGGACACGAGTGTTGAAGGAAAAAGAACGATCGCAGGTCCATAGAGCGTGAGAGCAAAGTGGAGAAAAGCGTCTCGAAAGTTTGACTCACCGAGCCCGTTGTATCCGGGGCGTCGCTGGAATCCCGTAGTTCCTGAAGCAACGCCTCGCCCTGAGCGATGGTGGAGGCGCACGCCTCGAGGCACGAAGCTCTGTGCTGGGCGCATTGATCCAAAAGCCTCTCGGCGGTTTCCAAATTCTCGGCAACTTCGTCCTGCTGCAGCTCTTGACGCAACTCGTCCACCCAGCCGCTCAGCTGTTCAATCAGACGCGTTAGATATTCTGGCCTCGCACTTGTTTTTCATACCCTAAGGCATGGGTCGCTTTTGTTGTAAGAGAGCAAAATACTACACGTGGGAATTAGTGCGGGCCGTACATTGGCCATATATCCGAACAGTATACCTGAGCAGTAGACATTGTAGATGTATCATACACTGTATATCGTCCGTCGCATGCAGGGTTGCCACACGTCCTTTATTTTAAAGGACGTCCCCATTTTCAGACCCAAAAATGAATCTTGTCCCTTATTTTGAAATAGAGAATAGACGATAATACTTCGTCCTTTATTTTGGGAGAAGATTATCACGTACGTGTGGCAAATACGTTGAGTCTCGTCAACGGGGTATGTATGAAGATATATTAAAGCCTCTCTTGACGAAAATAACCGAAGAAAAGAAGCGTGAAAATGTTGGTGAAAAATGGATTTCGATTCTAAAATCAACGGATGAAAACAAGTATCTGCTAAAAATAATACAATACGTATTTTCCATCCCACTGTCTAACGCCCAGGCCAAAAGGATTTTTTCCTTGTGTACGAATACGTGGACCAAAACCGAAATAAGTTAGATATTGACACTGTGGAAGCGAAACGACAAATAAAATCCAACTCCAACATGCAATGAAAAGAATTTTATAATTTCATTATAGAAACCGAAGGAGTTCTTAAAGCAGCAAAAAATAATACTAAGTATACTGTCGCAAAAAAAGTTATTTTGTGCTTGTTTTTGTGATAGGTATTTTTTATTTTGGTTAATTATTAAATAACTAAGTAGTTACTATAGGCTTCAATTAACGACTACGATACGGTGCGTAGTAATATTGCCCTTTTTTATTAATAAATGTCACTACTGATACGGTAACAAAGCTTTCTATTCAAAACAACATGCTGTCCCTTATTTTCATCCTTGGTCCTTTATTTTATCTTATCAAATCCTCTCAAACACAAAACGGGAGTTGGCAACTCCAGTCCCATGCGTTGCGGCATCTTGCCGGCCGCACCAAGGCCTCCCATCGGGCCCAGCAGAGTGCCGATTTAGTTTCGCGTATAACTGATCAACGGACGCGTATTTTTGTCTTCAATTGTGGAGAAATCGGAACACGAGACTTTGCCCGACAATAACAATAGTACGGCATGAAAAAAAACGCGAAAATCAACTGAAGAGTAACGGCCATTGGTCCACCAGACCAAGTTGATGGTGTGGAAGTTTGCATCGTTGGAACGCAACCAAACTTCTGTTTTACATTTTGTTTTCCAATTTTTTCCTGTTATAGAAGATCTTTGATTATAGATTTACCAGGTGTAGAAGTATGAAAACGGATTTTTTTTTGTAAAAATTACACGTCTGTTGTTCGAAAATAATAAAAACGAATGGAGACGGCTTTCTGCGTCACATTCATTTGATCCGCGAGTTCTTGTTGACTTCGAGTATCATCTTCATCCAATAAGGCTTGCAATTCGTTGTCTGCGAACTTTTTCGGTGGTTTCCCACGCTCTTCGTTTCTCACGTCAAAATCACGACTTTTGAATTTTTTGAACCACTCGAAACACTGTGTTTTACCAAGAGCATGTTCACCGTAAGCTTCGACAAGTATTCGATGCGATTCTGCAGCAGTTTTATTCAAATGATAACAGAAAACCAATGCTGTCCGCAAATCGTAGTTCGTAGGCACAAAACTCGACATGTTTAAGGTTATAGAAAAATACACCGGTGTAGGGAACTTGGGTTGTTGTGTGTTGAAAATCCTCGTCAGCTGTTAGAGGGAGATGGCGCTGCAGAAGCGGTCTTACGGTCCCTAAACTGATGGCTAGCACCATCTATAGGGAAATTCCGACTTCATACTCCTACACCTGGCATATTGTAGATTGCTAGATAAATATCTTAGAAAATGGTCGAAGGATTACTGTAGGCAATATTTGCCGAAAGAAATTAAAGGAATTCAGAAATATTAATTTTCGTTGCATTCCAACGATGCAAATTTCGACCTCATCCGAGTTGCGAAATTTCAGGGTCGTGTACAATCAACGTAAGTGGCGCATCGTCCGGTTGAAATCCATTGAGTGTTTACCGTCATTTGCAAGTCGTACCTCTTTTTCGTGGGTGTAAAATACAACCGCCAGATCCAAACGTCTTCGGCGCTGTTCGACTCGGGTAGCGAAGCTGCTGACGTGGGCCTCGAGTTCCTGAGCAACCGCGTAAATTTCGTCGGCCGCGCACTCGCCCGTGTGCGCGAGTTCTTCAGCCGCCGTCAAAAGTTTGGTCGCATTCGTGTAGGTATTCTTGAAAGTAAACGAAACGAAAGAATCAGAGCATCGTGAGCCAAAGGTGAACAAAAAGAAGATAAATTCGATCGGCGATGGCTTCTAACCTGTGCAACGTTCTCGAAGTGCTCGTGACTCTTTTGATAAACTCTCGCTTTTTGGAGATTCCGACCGACTCCGGTGTTCTTGCGAATGAAAACTTCACCGTGGTTGGTCAACCAGTCCAATACTTGTTTCACGTCTTCTTGGAACAGCCTGCGAATGACGCGCGATAAAATGCCCATTGAGTCTAGCGGCGAACGAACGTAGTGTGCAAAAAGCAACAAAGCCGAGCGTGAAACATATATCTGCGAGAAAGAAACGAAGTGGACGAAGGCCTTTTTTAGATTTTTTTTCTTCTCATTCTCAAACACATCGATCGAAAGTTAAACCTTTAAAAAAGTGCTTGGCCAATAATGGTACCCCTTCGCGCCTTAAATTCGCCACATACGTATATTTCATTTGGCACACGTAGGCACATTATTGACAAATAGGCGCAACGAGAATCCTGTACCTTAAAGCGAGTCGCTGATGCAACTTGACTTTACGAGCATGCCATCGAGCCTCCAATGCTCTGTGATGGCCTAAAATTTGATGAATAACAGCAAGCACGTGTGACGCACCCTCACTGTAATCAGCGGCTGGGTTACCGCTCATACCGCCCCGATTGTCCATCCCGTGACCGTCCTGACTCTATTTTCACGCACAAATTGGATTTTTTCTTTCTTCAATGAAACAGTTTCTTCCATTTTATACATTTTTAGCGTGACAAGAATAACGAAGCTGTGCTTTATTTCGCATCGGTGAAACGTTAAGTGGTTAGTGTCGCGAAGAGCAGCTAGAATACTCTACAGACCCCAAATGAAGTGTTCATCCCCATACAAGCTTTCTCTTCTTTCTACGGAGTTTGAATTACATTTTTTCATACCCCCAGTTCGTACATGCATAATCTACGTAGAAGACTAGAAGGTAGGAATAAAAAAATGCGCGAAGAATTACGTGATTGCCATCTCTGTTCCAAAGCTACCGTCCAAGGCAAGGAAAAAAGCTACGAGATCAAGGAATTATCAATTCACGAAGGAAGTAATTTTTTGCACAAAGAACGAAACTTTTGGAAAAAAAATTATTACATCCGCCGCGAAAGGAGGCAATTGACACATTACTCTTGTTCCAGCGATACAGGGAAGACGTTACGAGTATCGGAGCTTCTTTTCGTGCAATATTTTTGGTTTCTTATTCTCGTAAAGTCTGTGCAATGGCAAACGGGGACTGACAATTCACACGAACGACTGTACCGGAGAAAGGTGAGAAAAAAATTAGAAAACACGTAAAAGACGCGGACACACACGAGACGACAGAGCTGCAAGCACACATGGACGGACATACATGTTTTCTGGTGGCGTGGTCAATTCCTTGGGGTTGATTACAGACTTGCACGAGATGATCCAGTTGGTAGAGAAGCTTCTTACTGGTACTGTGTACCTAAACATCGTTACAACCCAAGAACCCACTTGTGAGATATTAAAGTTTATCTTACTATGATACATCGAGCAACCAATAGCCCTCGTTCGCGATTGGAAATTCAGCGAGTAAACTTGACCCCTCGACGAGTCGAACGCTCGAAACGAGAGCAAAGCGAGAGTGCAACGTCATAAAGATCAATCCATATTACTACCGCGCTGATTAGAGTAAAAATCAAACGACTTTGGCTCGAAAAAAATGGGCATGAAGAACTTTCCGAGCACGCTTGGAAGAAAGAATGTACGAAAGATTACTCCAAAGCAAGAATTACGCCAATTCGAACGAGAACAATTGCGATACGATTAATCCAGGTAAATGCGACGGATACAAACGGAGGAAATTCTAGAACGACTTGTGTTTTTTTTTTTCATATCGTTAGACGGTAGCACCACTACTTTGAGAAACGTTTCGCCAGCCCCCTGCAACGATTTAGTACAACGCCGACTGGGTGTTACGCATATTTCAATGCTCGCGTACGTAGCGAATCGTCGTTTATAATTTGTTCCATAGAGTAGCCCCAACAGTCACCAAGCTCTAGCATTTGTATGGTCCATCAGCTATGAACGATTGTGAGTGAGAGAATGAGGACGAAACGAGGAAAAAAAAGACTGTATAATTGTCGTACGTAATCGGTGTGAAACGTTTCGGAGCTCGTGCCGGTGGTCGCGCTTGTGCTATGGCAAACTTGGAGCATCGAGCCAAGGCCGCTCAAAAGTGCTTGGTACGCGTTGTAAACCTGTCGAATAGCCACTATCTTAACAACAAAATCAGTCAGTTCGATAATCGTTCGATGGTCCCTTCACGTTCATCCCGACCTTGCGAATACGGAATATTATTTTGTTTGTTACACTTTCATGGTTGTTACGCATTATTGACAAATTTTCCTGAATTTCCCTGAATTTCTCAGTTATTGCAAATATTCCACAGAGATTGAGCTCAAATAAAGAATCATCATTTTTTTTTAATCACATATATAAAAAATGTTGATTGAAATAAAAAATCAAAGAAAAACTGAAATTGGAAAATTTAAACATTGTAAATTAAAAAAAATGTATTTAAAGGAAATGCAGTATGTTGTATGTTGTTTGTTATAAACATAAATTTTTATGTCGGTGCCAATAATTAAAAAAACAAGGTCAAACACTTATCTAAACGAAAATGAAGGAAGGAAAAGGCCGAAAAAATGCCCCAAAAGGGAGGCGAAAGGAAACCCATTAAAATGGGGAGAAGAGATCGAAGAGGCAATGGAGGAAATAGAAGAGGGAAACATATGGAGAGCCATGGCAAATGATCATGTAAAGGAAATGAAGAAAATAGTAGAAAAGGGACGACACCAAAAGTGGACCAAGAAACCCAACAGGATTGGCATGAAGTTGAAAAATCGATACATTGCTCACAGTACAAAAGCAGGGAATAAATATAATGGGCGAAACAAAAGAAAATTGGGCGAGACTGAGATGTGGGAATCTAGGAAAAGAGAAAAATAAGGGATACAGTGGCAAGAAATGCAGGGTTTGTAAAACGGAAGTAGAAAACTTAGTGCATATATGTACGTGCGAGACAGCCAAGGAAAATTAAAAAAAAAAAAGATCTTCTAAGATCTGGAAAAATGGATAGGGGATAAAGAAGAGCAAATCGTTAGAAAGATTCAGACGGTGCTCAAAAAAGAGCCTGTAACTGAACTATGTATCTGTTACGTAGCAATGGAGCAGCCTATCGACATGATTTTTGCAGAGAGAGAGAGAGAGTTTATATTTGCCCATGAGCTTGACGACTTCAGACAGGCGTTGGATTTCGTCTGGAGCAGCCAGGGCAAACCAACCATTTCTCTTATAATGTCTGTATTTTAAGTCCGGGATAGTTCGGTATGTTCATTCGTTTAGCGTCAAGATAAGGAAATTTTGAGCATTGAACGCACGCGTACATGCTACATAGTACATAGAGCAACTGAACGAGGAGGGAGCCCAAGGGATGAAGAACATCGTATATAATAGCATCCTGAAATAATGCTCTGCACTAGGCCCAAGATTGATGCTCTACTGACAGAAACTCCTTTTACTTTTTCTTAGAACCACGCGAGCGAAGCCGCGGGTAAAAGCTACTAGAATATAAATTTAAAAAAAGAAAATTTTGTCTTCTTCGTGCAAACACCCTGAAGGGATATACCTGAAATAGTAAATACTACTACTACTATAAACACTTATCTACAATGACAATTGTGTGCTTATGTATCAACAAATCGAACGCAAATTAGCTTTAGTGTAAATTAATTTCTTGTTCTTGAAAATTTCAATTTTTGGCATCGACATAACTTTTTCTGTATATGATAAACAATAATATAAATACTAAAAATATACAAAAGCATTTGGTATTATACTTTACAGTTTTTTTTCGAGTCGGTTTTATTTTGCGTAATTCTTGGAAAAAGTAAAAACTGAAAAAGTTCCAAAATTTTCAAAGTTCCCCGACTACTCCCTGATTATTCCAGAAGAGAAATTCCCTGGGTTTTTCCAGTTTTCCATATGCGTAACAGCCATGACTTTTTCGCTCTGCTAGCTGACAAGGAAAAAGAAAACAGCGTTTACAGCCCTCGGCGAATTATTCGTATCGATCCTGCGAACGAGGGTGTGGAAGCGCGCGGTAATTACGTCGAAACAATTCCGACGATTTTCTGTAATTACGAGCTTCGAGAGATTGCAGGGCGCGAACGATACTTGGTCGTGCGAAACGCAATTTAGACGACGACGTGACTGGTACGTACTTTTGCGTATTCGCGTCGGGAGGGCTTACCTCGGTGTAGGCTTGGCACATCGCTTCGTACAGGGTCTGGTGTTGGCGAATGTGCGCTTCGAGTACGGGTATCTCGTTCGGTAAATTTGCCGACTCGCATGCTTGACTCCAGCCCGAAACGCTGTCGACGTATTGTTCGGCTTTGTGATGAAAGACAACGCTGAGGCCGAGAACGGCGGTGCGCTCGTCCAGGCCCGCGGCAAATTCCTTCCAAGCTCGATCGAGACGTCCGGCCACGGCTCTCACGTGTCCGGCGGCGTAATGCTGTGTCTCGAGGAGCCTACCGGCCATCGTCAGGATCTTGTTGATGTTCACGTAAACGTTCATCGAGCTCATCGTGAAGTGTTTGTGCTCCTCTTGTAAATTTTTCGCCAATTGATAAGAACGTCCAATCTCGACGTAATTGGCGAGAAAAACTTCTCGGTTGTGGCATATCCAGTCGAACATTTTCTCGCAATCCTGCTCGAACAGCCGCAGCTGAAAGCACTGATCGAGCTTCATTTTTTTGATGTGCCACAACTGAAGAAGGTGCTGCTGAGCCGCGTGAACGGAATCCAAATGTTGAATGACGAGAGCGGCCAGTGCTCGACCGTCGGAATCCACGCCGCCGGATGCGCCGCCACTCTCGATGCTTCCGCCCTCACCACCCGTACCCGACATTCCTGCAATTAATATCCGTTGTGGTTTCAATCGAGAATTCTCACGCGAATTCTCTCGGGTTTGAGCTGCACTGCGATTTCGCGGCGGTTTACGTCAGGTTTCAATTCAACAAATTCCTTCGACTGTCGATTGCCAGAGCATCGTTATATTTGAACAAATAACGCGGGACGACAGGGAAAAAAATGGTTGCGTTTGTTCTTTCGCAAAACTAATGAAAACCGCAATTTTTACGTGAATTATTACGTGAATAAGAAAAACTTTTGTTACTACGAACTTGAAAAAGTAAGACATTATGGATGATTATTAGAAGAAAAAAAATGCGTAAGTCGATGTTTTATACAACTCAGAATCAAGTTTTTAGTCATTTATAATTATGCCTAGTTACATTTACGTCGCGATATTTTTCTATCATTGTCGCTAGTTAATATTAAGGGCAACAATGCTTTTCGTTCGAAAGCCAAGATTCGTAATCTTTTGTCAAACCTTGACGGTTCGATATTGATTATACAGGGTGTCCTGTAATGAATGGATGATCCTGCAATTGTCGGTAGGTCAGATCATGTCCTTCTATCTGTTAGAATTTCAGTTTAGTAAAACTCCCACGGTTTTTGAGATTTTGGGTTTTGTTATTTTTTGAAAAAAATCATCTGCTTTTGGTGTCCCGCATGCCATTTCTGTATGAAGATTCTGCATAAGATCTTTTTTCATAAAGTTTCCTTAACATTCAGCGTTAAAAAGAAGACTTTTCTAGATAACACGAATAACGAAGAGTATTTTTTTTAATCCGGTCAAAAAAAATGATATGTAGAAATGACATGCGAACAATCAAAAGCAGATGATTTTTACCCCAAAAACCGTGAAACTTTTGCTAAACTGAAATTCCAGCATATAGCAGGACATGATCTGCCATTTCGACAGTTGCAGGATTATTCATTAAAACAGGAAACCCGGTATATAGTTTACCATGTGCAAGATGGATTTTTTTTCTAAATATTTACAGAACTTTAATTCGCGTTAATCCATTGTTAGAAATGGTTTAGCTTGATGCTAAATAACCAAAAAAAAAAATCACCCGTAGCGTGGACGTCTTGCCTATCACTAAACTATTTTTCATCTCTGGTGTCTTGTGGCGAATGAAATTTAAAAAAGTCGTAGACAGTATAGTCTGAACAATAACTTTTTTTTATCGAATCTTGGATTGTGGCTCGGACCTCCTCAATGTCGGGGATTTTTTTTTTAAAGATATACAGTCGGCTTCTATTACCGGTGTTAAAACGCTGAAGCAATCGTTGACCGACGACCTCGACCTCTTCGACCGGCACCTTCATTATCTTCTTCTTCATCTCGTTGTGAAGATCGATACCGTGCTTAGCACCGCCCACGTCGTCCGCGAAGTCATTCCGGCTGAGATCTTCCTGAAGATCGTCGAGTCTGTCGAGCAAATCAGCTGCTTGCCACGTGAAATCCTCGACCGCGAGTCTCGTCTCGATCCACTGTGCGTGATCGTACTGCAACGCGCCGTCGAGGTCCGCGGTCAATTGAGACGGGTCGATAACCTTCCCGAGCGCTTCCAGACTTATCGTGTTGATCTAAAAGAGAGCAGCGCACGTTTTTATTACATCAACCGGAAATTCAACGATTATTAAGAGTATTATTATTATTATTGCCATCCACGGAGTAAGCGATTTCTTTTTGGCGAAATAAATCAAGAACCATTTCTTTATATCGTTCGTTAAAATTGCTCAAGCCTGACTCGTCCGCCTTGCGCGATTTCTACCTCATTCGTTCACTCTTCGTCTCACTTTGCACGTACGTGTTTTTGTGGCTGTTTATTTATAGATATACGTGTATCCTTGGAGTATCTAAATCGGAAGGTTTTTGAATTGTATTTTACAACGCGACGTACGAGAACCGACGATGAAAAATTGAGGTCGCAAGGGAAATATCGGCTTTTCGAAAGGTCAGCTTTTGTCAGCTATAATCTGCTTGGCTTTTTTTTCTCTCCGTTTTTTTTTCGTCCCGGGCGCGCTGTTGTAAAGTGTCGTTTGCAACGCCCGGTTGCATCGTCGGATATTTACTCTTGGCATCGACTCGCAACACACAATGAGCGTCGGACTAGAATTTCGCTGCTTCGGTGCATTCGATAAACGTGTACGATATAGAGTACTGAAATCGTGCCAAAGTAGGACAGAGGGGTTGCTGTCTCTCCCCTCGCACTTGTATCGTCCCTTCATCCGTGTATTCAACCGCGGTGGTTCCTATTGATTGCTCCATTTTACCTCAAAGTTGTACTTCTTCTGTTTGGCCAGCGACGTTCTTTGTTTCTGCCAAAAGTTGTCCGGTTTGATGATGAACGCCACGTGTACCGATCGATGAAAGTGCTCGTGCAACACCTTCGGACAATGGAAGAACAGTCGTAAAACTTTACGAAATTATCGCAACGAGTTATTCGAATATTTGTCTTATTTGAAAATTTGAGTTATTTGAAAGATTTTCAACGATTCTGGCAAAATACTACGATACTTTTTATCCCGTTTCAACCTTTTTGTTGTTGTCAATTTCAAGGCGCAATGTCAATCTAGCGTCGCGGTGATTCATCGTTTTTTCATAGTTTTTTTTTGCATCAGCTTGGATCACGGAAGTTTACGCAACGCGGAGGAAAAACGTCTATCAATCTGCTATTTCGTTTCATTGGCGAATTTTGCCGCGTTAATTGAACGTTTGGCCGTTTTTTGGCAAACTTTTTTCTCAGTGCCAATAACATGGTACGAGCACGTAGTTAATTCCCAGATCGTTGTTCAATCTTGTTTTTGCGCGTTTGAAAAGTTGAGAATGATAATGGGCTGTTCAGGCTAAAAAATAAATCCAAACTCGGGAGATTCAACATGGTTCCGCGTGGATAAGGCTTCGTGACAGTTTTCTCATTCACTTTCATTCATACTTCGCAATTAGACGAATGTAGGACAAAGAGCGTAACGCGTTCCATACATTTCGAGGATTAAAATAGCGTTTAGCGGATGTTTCAATTAGAATTCTGCGAATGGCAGTGATTGGTCTTCGAGTACAGCACTCACTCTGAACCAAGATAGCGACGCTATTAAGCGAGGACCACTCATTCATCGCTCGGGTCAAGTCATTACGTGAGAACGACAGCCCGAAAACACGATGAAATCCACGAAATTCGTGCGAGAATAAATCATGTGGAAATTTATAGTCAAGCGTGCATACAGTAACCAATTTGCCATAATTTGCTATTGTCGAAACTGCTGTCTCAATATGTTGCATTTTGCAAGGCATGGAATCAGGTGATCCTATGCTCCATTTGCGGAAAAATCTTCGAACACAAATGCCCGCATGGCAATTTCTCTAATACAATTTCCCGAAAGAATTATTTCCCGACTACCGTTTATCGAAAGGACAACTTTTTGTACACAATTTGCCGAATGGACAAACTTTTTCAGGGTGAACCATCAAATTATAAATAAATTGAATAACTTCAATTTTGAATACTTAATATTTGCATTAATATTGCATCATCAATCGAGGCAAATACTTCGTGGAACACATTTTTTACTTTTTTTATTCAAAATTTTATTCAAATCGCAAGATTGTTATTCAAAATCTTCCGATTTTTTTTCAGATTGTCTCACCAAACAACTTTATAAAATGTTAAATTATACTTTCGATAACAAAAGTATACATGTTGGTTAGTTAAGATACTAATTTAAAAATAACTGAATGATTGAACTATCATAAAATTATGAAATTGTTCAATTAATTATTAAATTATAATTGGGTTTGTTTGGAAAACGTTTATTCGGGAAATTGTCCATTCGAGGAATTCATCATTCGGGAAATTGTCCTTTCGGTAAATTGTTATCGAGAAATTATCATTTGGGCAATTGTTTTACAAATAACTTTCCACAAAGCCCTATGCACATGTGAATTCTACTCTGCGATAATTTTATCTCGAAATGGACGTATGAACGTTTTCATAGTGATATTTTCCTTCGAATAGCGATTGCGCCTGTACAATCTCAAGACAGTCGTGAGAAAGCGTTCACACCTTCAAGATAGGCTTGACGGAGTCCCAGGTGGCTCCTCTCATATCGATGATGACGGTGAAACGGAGGCCCCGCACTTCGTCGTTTGGAATGGCTAAGAGATACTGCAGAAGTCGACGATAGTCCTCGGGTTTGGCGCGCTCTCGTCTCGACGTCGTAGGAAACACGATGACAGGTCCACCGCGACGATCTCTGCCGCCCGGTAGAATCGCCAGGCGCTCTTGTAGCAGAGGCAGAACCTCCGCCGCCCTTGTTCCATCCATTTTAATCGCGCTCGTTCCTCCTCGACTAAGTTTTAAGCCTGTAAGAAAATTTTGTCCCAATTTCAACGTAGTCTTTGGCAAGATGTCCGTCGCTTCAAGACGTTTGTGCTGGAGCGATAGTGCGGCTCGTTCACTCTCAAACTTTCGATACTTGGTCTCCAAGAGTGCGGACTACTCGTAGAGTGGTAAAAGCTCAAGATCAGCTGCTGTCGAAGGACGCTTTTGCGCGTAAGAATGAATCACGTTGGAACGACCAACGAGGTTGCAGAGTTCAATTAAAATTGTCATCAAATCCGTCGAGCTTATACCCAGATGTACGTACATACAGCTAAGAAAGCGTGCGCGTCGGCCGCTCGATACACCGCCCCGACCTTGAAGTTTTAATTGGTACCCGCTATTGCAAAACTCTTTCTCGGATTTAAATTGTGCAAATTGTTTCTATCCCCGATATATATCTTTCTCAGTGCACTCGTAAGACGGACTAGCGTCTTTTCTACAGCTTCGTTATGCAATGACAAAAGCGGCAGGATTATGTAGCGCCTGAAAGCTTGTCAAAGTCTTCTTGGAGATAGCGTTAAGTTGCAAGAGGATAAAAAGCAGGAGGTGATCAGACAGGTGAAAGCAAGGCAAGAATAACATGAGCCAGTGTTTTTCTACAGCCGAATGATCTTTGTTAAGCCAAAACGATAAAATCTTAGACAGAAAAAGCAGGCAAGTAAGCAGTCACTGAGCAAAGATTATTCTATTCTGAACTACGAGCCTGTATAAAATCAGGGAAATATAAAACGCTAAATCTTCACTGAACAGCATACATTTTTAAATGTCTATACCATTTTCCGATGGTAGAGCATTTTCCATTTGGCGCAACGGCAGTGCTCAGGCTGCAGGCCAGAGAAATAAAAGCGATTTTATGTTTTGGTAAACCGAAGCTACGTATTTATGAAAAAAAAAACAGAAGCCTGACGATCGGCGTCGGGAGCTAAGGAGCGAGGAAAGAAAAAAAGGAACAATCGAGCGGCAAAGCAGTGTCCCGCGTGAATGAACGGTGCAACGTATATAGAGAAGTACACGCAATGATAATGCCACGAAATTACGCGGAACAGATGACGAATCAATCGTTTCGCGGAAACCTCAGAGATAACAATCGAAGGGGGACGGTGATAGTCGCGTGCGAGTACGTTTAGCATTGGCTGTCGTTAAAAAGAGCTACCCTATGGATTATCAACGAAACGTCCTGGACATCGGCGACCACGGAATACTGTCAAAGACCGATGTTTTTTTTCTAATTTCCAATGACCGCTACGAGTAAGGCACAACAAAGACGAAAATCCCGTCGGAAAACGGCGAAACACTCGAACGCACATTGTCAAAAAAATCACACTCGTCCATCAAACAATTACAACACAAAAATCGTACTCGAAGTGCGTGCATGCGTGTGTGTGCGACGTTGAAAGCGAGAAACATCGATGCGACAACTTTTGATTGCGGGCTGTATTTTTTTATTTTTTATTTACTATTACCTGTTCGTGCTTGTGTTCCGTTCTATGAAAATAGAGTTGTTTCGCGTCGCGTCGATTCGAGGCACTCGAAAAACACGAAAAAACACTGTCACGGCTCATATTGCCGGGCACATAGGTGACGCAAAGTCATGCGAATAAAGCGAGAAGAATATTCCCTCCTGCCATGTTAGAGAAACTATACGCTATACGGGATCTTATCCTCGCTCTCTTCGTCTACTAGCACATTTTCACTCACCGTCCGCCGCACTCGCTCGCCCGGGGGCAGCACCTATCGACGAATCACGAAGGCGGTCTCTCTCCTCCTACAATCCTCCTCCTCTAAGAGACCACTGTGCGCAAGACCGTACCGCTATTTTTACGATTTCCTTCAACGTACAATTTCGCGTTAGGTTTCCCGCAACGAGGTATTATGAAAATCACTCGTTGAATTATTTACAGAATTACTTTTTCCATCGCGATAATCAATGGGAATACGCGTGCGAACGCTTTTCCAACGGCTCAGAAACGAACCCAAAGTGTAGCAGCAATCTGCCATCTACGCGAGGGATCTCTATTGAATATTGTAGCGTAGTGTAAAATCGATCGTCTCTTTTATACAGCGAGTATATTTATTTACGGATCCCCATACTCTCGGCGAGTACGTACTCGGCTGTAAAAAAAGCATCCTGCCTACGCAAATCGTTGCCGTGCATTCACCGTGTGCATTTACGTTGGAGATCAATCAAAGCGACGAATCACGCTGACGAATAGCTCGGAATAATCGATAACCTTTTTTTCGACCAACGGGAACACGAACGTTCGAAAATTCTCGTCGAATGCTATATACGCGAAAATGAATGTTGCGACGTTAATCGCTTCAGTAAAATATTTCGAATAAAGCTTCGCAAGCCTCAGTTTTTATTGTTTTATTCGTGCAGGATGCGCGTCTGTCGATACATTTTTGACAATCGATACCTTCCGGAGGTGTCGATCTATCGATTGTTATGATCGTCTGCTGCCCGCCGGCGCGGCAGGGCGGCAACGATGGCGGTCCCAGTGTTTGGAAAAACGTTTGTCAGACGTTCGAAATTGTCGCATTGTACAAACATTATTCGTTCTTTAGGATAATACGTTGAGACATTTGCGTGAGAATACAACATGACGAGTTCGGTAACGACGAATCCATCGACCCTCTTGCCACTGGGTAAGAATGCACACTGAGCAGACAAAAACAAAATAGCGCCTTACCAACCTCACTTTTCGCGAATTTTTTTCATCGCGATGTTATCGAAGGGAAACAAGAAAACGTCTGATCGTGATAATTGCTTTGCAGAATTGGTCGACAAGTGTATCGGCTCGAGGATCCACATAATAATGAAGAACGACAAGGAAATAGTCGGGACGCTTTTGGGCTTTGATGATTTCGTAAATATGTTGCTGGACGACGTTACCGAGAGCGAAGCGACTCCGGAGGGCCGGAGAGTCACGAAACTCGACATGATCCTCCTGAACGGCAATAACATTACGATGGTGCGTTGACGGAACAAAAAAAAACTTCTTTATTCGTACGATCGCCGGCACAATATCGTTTTGTTTCTCTAATTACAGCTCGTTCCCGGCGGAGAAATGCCCGAGACGTGAGGCATCGTTTATTTCGTACGTTTCTTCTCATCCTTGCGCAATCGCATTGCGTGTAATGATCCCAATAAATCAATTCTTGTAAATGACGTAAAAAGTGAAAAAATCCGTCAAGTGCAATCCTTCAAATCGTCGAGTTTCCTCAAAATAACGTTTAACCCGGGTCTGTCCGGCGGTCTCTCCCGCCAAAGTTTCCGGTACAATTTTTTGTATCTGCCGCCGCAGCCGTCTTCCTCAGACGTGTCGGAGGGCCTGGCCCCTTTTCCGGTCAGGTAGAGAATCGTGTGAGCGTGTAGACCGGCGAACGGCGCCTCTCGGTACAGCAATTGCCAGGCTAGAACACCCAGCGAGTAAATATCCGAAGCGCAACTCGGCGAGCTACCGCGAATGACTTCAGGCGCCATATAGCCTGGGGTACCCTGTGAAAATGTCGGCAAGACCGTTACAAATATCCCGTGGACTCGTGTATCCCACGAAGCGAAAGAATTGGCTTACGTGCAAACCGCCGGTGACTCGTGGCTCGCCGAGGATGACAGAGCTGCCAAAGTCGGCCAGTTTGGGCTGAGAGTCGTTCCCTATGAGAACATTTTTAGGCTTTACGTCGGCGTGAACGATGCCAGCTCTGTGGCAAAATTCGAGGGCGCTCGCTATCGCCCTCCAGGTGGCGAGTCTCTCGTGCCGCGGCAAACACGTCGCGTTCAGGCGATCTTGCAACGACGTGCCGCACAGCTCCATCGTTATCAATGACCAAACGGCGCCCTGCTCGATCATCAGGACTTTCACGATGTTCGAGTGACGGAGAAAGGCCGCGTCTCTCTCGGCATTTACCGCCGCGTCGCTGCACTCCCTTCGTCTCACCATCTTCGCCGCTACCTGATCACCTGGCAGTGATCACCCAATGTAGCATCACAATGTTCGCATTCACGCTCGTTTTGTCTCTCGCAGGTTTTCGTACCTCTGTAGGAGGCTCGGTAAACGGTACCGAAGTATCCGCTGCCGAGCACGGCGTGTTCCTTGTTGGGCAGCCCATCGTTCACAATCTTCGCTCTGTTCGGAGTGTCGACGTTGAAGGGCGAAAATCTGTGACGGCAATTGATCTTCGGATGCTCGATCTTCAATTTGTCACCGCAGCTGTTTTCCGGTGTTCGCGGACTGGACGAGCCTCTGCTGGAAGCCGAAAAATGAACAGGTCGCGCGACGCTGACTCGTCTCGAGCTACGTTTCGTTTTTTACCTGACACTCAGGAACTTTTCCACCGGCCGCGGGGACAGAGATTTGATGGTCTTGGCCGCGAGTCTCGGCGAAGTCATTTTTCGTTGGAAAACGAAAACGATATTCACCAGGCTTGGGAGGATTATTGACTCTCGGCCGAACAAGGCGTACGCGTACAATTACTCTGCGCGTGTTTGTACACACGCGGAACGTTCGCGCGACACGTGGCTCAAGGACGACGAGGTTTAACCGCGGGGGAAAGGGAGGACGATAGGCGAATAAGAGAAAATCAACAAGACACAATTTAAGAGAGAAAATTAAAATGTTTATTCTGCGATTTTAACTTAAGACATGAGAATCGACTACTTAAGAGCCTATGAGTTAATTATTACTTTTAATACTGTACCGTTATAATTCGTTATATTTACAATATTGTTTTTTTTTCATTTCGTTTAATTTCTTTTTTCTCTCCTAACTCGCGTTTCATACACGAATGACGATCGTAATAATCTCTCAATATAGGTAATATCTGTGGCATTGACGGTATTCAATGTTCGTCTCGACAACGTGTCTCAATTATATCGAAGAACATATACATGTGTATGTATATATGAAGTTAAAGATTCTACGTATGCCACATATGAGTGTCAATAACAGTGAACTAAGTACCGTCGAGTTTTTCAACGACGCTGCGTCTTCTCTATCACATGAACTAGGAGGACCCTTTGATTGCCTTTCTCTCCCTATATCTCTCTCAAGCACTCATCGGCCTTTCGGAATTTACTGTGTACTGACCGTGCACTTACATCAAAATGTTTTCAATACTTGGGTTTCAGCTCTTCGGGCAGAAACTGAAAGAAATATTTAAGGGATTAGGCTATTGTGAAAATGACGAACACGTCGTCACTCGAGGTAACTGCAATTGAAGAGGAAGGTCCACCATATGGTGCCGTAACGGCGGATTGAAGGTGAACTTATTACAACGATAGCACTGCTAGTAAAACGTCAATCGCGTTTTACTATAAACTATGTTTTTCAAAACGGTGTACACGATTTTTCGACATCTAATGAACGGATCGACTATGAATTTGGTACACTTGTTCAGTGTAACAGTAGTTTAGTCTTGACCGACGTTTTCTTCTATTAGTTATAAATAATGTCATTTTCCCTCGAAAAATTGGGAAAAAATTCAAACCTTTCTTTTTAATGATTGAAACACGATAACGAAAAAAAATTCGGTCGAGTCGTAGCCAAGATGATCTATTTTAAGAAAAATCCTGTGCTTTTTGTTCTAGATCAACCGGGTGGCCAAAATCAAGTACACCAAACTACACCGTGCAGCGCCTCACATTCGAAGGTTCTTCACGAGATTGTTTATAACTTCTTCAATTATAAATATTTCTTGATGAAATTTGATACACAACCTCATTAATGTACCCACAAAGAAATGTCCAAACGATTTTTCAATCGCTTTCCTTCAAAATTAATTTCTTCTCATGACCCTGATTTTTCGTCACAGTAGCCTAACCCCTTAAGCATCACGGGCAACTTTTGAGCAAGAATGTACGTTCAGTTTCACTTGAACGTCAGGGCAAGTATTGTATCTTCCGACCAGTTAATATTCATGCGCAGTGCGTCATCGACACTCATTCGTCACAACGATTCCCAATTGATCCTCGCTTTAATGTACACAACAATTGTATCAGAATAATTTATAATCCTAGAGAGAATGAAAATACGGTTCTTTCTTGTTCTAAAATATGATGTGGGATCTCGTTTTCTCTTTTTCCTCTTCTACTCGATGCCTTATTCTTTCTATAAGTATACGCGCGCGCGTGTGTGTGTATTAGGGTGTGTCGAGACTAAAATGCATCTCTCGTAACTTCGAGCAATCGGTGTGGAAGAAATGCACGCCTCATTTGAGGTCTCCGACTCAAGTTTAATGATAGCACCGAAAGAAGTTTCTCCTAATTTCTAGCCTCGAGTTGCAGGGCTCAAATTTGGCACGAATTCTTACACCTAATAATAATCGTTTGACGAGTCAAGAGATGCATTTTTATTTATCAACACATCCTAGCGTGTTCCTGTAGATATATATACTCCGCTTTCTCGTAATCCGGCATTAAATTCATTTCATTGTCAACTTGGTCGCGCAATTCCAACACGTGTAAACCGCATTCAGTGCTGCATATTACAAAAATAATCAGATCATATCGGACAATCGCAATCATTACACCAATCGCATCCTTGCTAAACGCACAACAAACAAAATAAAATAAAAGAAGAACAAACTGCCAAGGACGTTGCGCGTGCTTTAAAAAATATTCCTTTTTCCTCGATTATACGAAAATAGTATGTACATTACACGTCTTTGTATATTATATAAAATATTTGAATAGTTCGCCAAACCCGGCGGATGACATTCGCGCGGATACAAAATCGTCTGAAGGAGCATTGTGAACACAAGTTTTAAGCATTCGAACGTGAAGCCCGAAATTCACCTCACCCACGAAGAGGCATTCACCGATCGCGCGTTTAGTCGTGAATTTAAGGGATCATCGCAGTGTGAAATTTTCGAAAAATCCATTTCTTTTTTGCTACTCCCGATAGTAGACGGCTATAAACATGCTGTTTAATTTTTGGGACGAAATTGGAATTATTCCGGTTGCTACGGCCTTTCTCAGAAAAAGGGATTCGACAAGCTGCGTGAGACCTGGCGCGGACGACGCGTTTTTCTCGATATGTCGTTTTTCAAAACGGTGTACACTCTCAAAAGAAGAGTTTTCAAGCTACCCGTCCCAAATTTTCATACAACATTCTTCGCGCCATTGTCCATCTTGCTATGGAAGTTTTTCTAGAATCTTCATATTGTTTTAACAAAAAAACTGTTTAAAAAATAGGCTAAAGTCGATTAGGTTTTTTCTATGCCGCCATCTAGTCAATTTTGATTTTGAAAAAAGCTCCATAGCAAGATAGCGGCTCCATACTGATTGATAATCTTTTTACAAGTTTTGTTGCAGACATTATTTACGGCCACAACTGTGTACACCGTGAGGACTCCTTTTTTTCGAAGAGATTTCCAACCGTTAAAAAAATGTAAATAAATTAAAAAGTTCAAAAATGGATTTTCTGTTCTCCATGAGTGCTTTGATTCGACATAAAAAATCAGACTGATTAGCGTATTTTAAAGTTCGAAAAGAAAATCGTGAAAATCAGCTGTCTTTCAACCCGTTTTACTGCGATGATCCCTTAACTTTTCTTTGCAACGTGCTTGGCATATTTGCGCAACCGATACCATTCCAGCGATCAGGTACATTTTTCTCTCTCTTTCTCCGTCTCTCGTTACGTCGATCCTCGCTGCATTTATCGTTATTGTCCAATTCGTATACCATCTTAGCCACGTTTTGTATCTTTTAATCTCTAGTCGACTCGAAAATTGCGGATTACAGGGATGATCGAGAGTTCGTCAATCCTTGGAACGTATCACGCGTGATAACCTTCTGTACTTTACATCATATTCATCCCGATTTCGCACAATCGTTTTTTTTTCATTCTGTTGAATTGCTCGAAATCGCGATTCGAGCGATCAAAGGGAAGTACTTTTCACTTTTAATGTATCATGGACGGGCCGGAATCCCACGAATGTTGACAGCCTCGTCATAGACCGCCCGTTACTTCAATGCTCCGTTTCTAAATTCTCCATAAACTATGCGACATTCGGTGCATATTTTCACCACCGAAACAACACTATAAAAATACACAGAACGAACTTGAAAAGAGTTTGCTTGTTGCCTTGACTTTCGTGGCCCTCCGAATTCCAAGGGCGAACATTTTTGCCGCACCTTTTTAACTTTTCCAATATCGAAGGCCAATGCCTTCGATATATTCCGATTATTCGGTCGGATGGGCCACGTGAGATTCGAAAGTAACGGGCGATTCGTCACTCGGTTCGACACACTCTTTTACTCGTTTCCTTTTCCATTCATTGTGACACTGCGAGATACGCAGGCGCATTGATAATGATAAAAGGCGCGTTAACGATAAAGATCAATTTAAAATACTGAATCGTGATTATTCAAAGTAGATATAGTAAATAAAAGGAACGCGGGCCCATCGTACACGCGATGATTTATCGATAACGCGAAACTTAAGACACGAAGATTTCACCGCATCGTTTCTTTGTCCGTCGGTTGATTAACAATAATTTACGTGGACAACGTAAGTATTTACAAATTAATTTGTGCGACCCTCGAGATAATGATCTTCGTGATTTAATTTGTTTGTCTCGATTGAAGCACGTACGATCGAGCGTTAGTTTTTTTTCTGCTTTTGAAGCAGGAATCGTCGTGTGATTCAAAACCTAGCCTATATAATACATGTCGTTTCTAAAACAGCTAGAAAAACGATACATGCACGGTAAAATTTATAGCCGCGGTCGCGTTGATCGTACTTTTCTTTCTTATATATATACAGAGTGAGGCACTAACTGTTGCCACCTTGAATATCTCTGTAATTATCAACGTCACATAAAATGTTTGAAACAAAAGTTCTACCGTACGAAAGGGGTCATCAAAAGCGACCATTTTGTTTATCTCAGTGGAGGCGCTGTTGCACAGTAAAGGCCACCTCCACTTTTTTTAATGGGACCGTACATTTTTTTCCAACTATCTTATAGAGCATCGAGAACTGCATAAAAAACACTTAGGGGTCAAAGTCGTTCAAGGTCATTTAAAATCTAAAAGTGACACGAACTTTATTTTTGTGTGAAATTACCTTTATTCACATTACTGTGAGTAAAAGTAATTTCAAGGTCGTTCAAGGTCATTTAAGATCAAAAAGTGACATGAACTTTATTTTTATGTGAAGTTACCTTCATTCACAGTACTGTGAATAAAAGTAATTTCACATAAAAATAAAGTCCATGTCACTTTTTGATTTTAAATGACCTTGAACGACTTTGACCCCTAAATGTTTTTTATGCAGTTTTCGATGCTCTAAAAGATCATTGATAAAAACATGTACCGTGCCATTTAAAAAAGTGGAGGTGACCTTTGCTGTGCGACAGCGCCTCCACTGAGATAAAAGAAAATGGTCGCATTTGATGACCCCTTTCGTACCGTACAACTTTTGTTTCAAACATTTTTTTGTGACGTCGATAATTACAGAGATATTCGAGGTGGCAACAGTTAGTGCCTCACCCTGTATATATAATTCTCTACATTTTCGAGGCAACTGCTTCTCGATGTCGCGCTCTATTCACAAAAGAAAATAGACTCCATATACGTTCCCGATCGTCCACAACGACAATAATTCCATAAAAATGTCAGTTTTGAGCCGCCAAAAGAGTTGAGAACGAGAAAGGGACATTCTCCCGGAATTGGTTTTGATCGTTACACGAGCTGAAAAAATTCACCGTGACACACACACGTCTGAGGAAGGAAATGAGGGGAGGAGACGTGGTCGCGGCTGGTGCTGAGGGATACTTTTTTTGTTCTCTGGGACAGGCAGGGAAGTTGCTTTAAGGCACAAGTCTAACCAGGTAAAGGTGCTTCCTCGTAAAAGTCAAGTTCGTCCTCGTACTTCTCGTGCTCGGATTCTTTGCCGTCGAGAGCGCGCAATTCGGCGTTGGTGAAGAATCGGCTCATCTGAGCTCTCAGGGGTATCATGAGAACGAGGAAGAATGGCAGCGAGAGAGCGGCCCTCGTGCTCTTCACGATCCACAGTGTGGCCAGACAGAGTATTTGGACGAGGGTGAATATGTGCATTTTGTACGTTTGCACGCGTCTGACGTAATTGGCACTGCCGTGATGTTTAACGGGCATGAAGAAGAGCTTAACCCGATCGAAAAGTTGAACGCCGTTGGTCGACGATATGCCCATGTAGAGAAATACGCCGAGCAAGACGGCCATGGGTACGCGACGAAGGAGAGGCGCCATGAGGACACTCACGCCGACGAGTATGGCGACCAGGAGGGCGCTCACTCGTTGTTCCTTGACCTCGACGATGTGGGGCTTGTCGCCGGGTGCGTGGGTTCGCGACATTATTGTAACCGCTGAGACGTGGGTGAGCGATCGTACCGAAGCGGCGCAACACCAGGGCGCCCCCATCAGACCGCAGCCAACGTTCATCAGGCACACCACCACGATGTCCATGTGATAGCCGTTCCCTTTGCGAAGCTTGCGCTCCTTCTTGTCGATTATCAGCCTGTGGGATCCAACAAATATTGCGCTCAGAGACGTTTACGTGGATCATTTTGTTTTCACGTTAATGGGGTACTCGTATCAAATATGCTCTTTTTATGTGCGAACCATCAGGCTCAATTGCGGGCTGGAAGCTTTTCCGGTTGCAAGGTCACGTGGGGAAAGTCCATTTTGTAAGGCAATCATGGGGGAAGCTTGGACACGTGTTCGTAAGGGTGAGCTAGGGAAACTAGGGGCAAGACGAAGGTGCGGGTGTACCATAAGCCCGGCTAGTAAACAGCGTGTGGAAGCACAGTGCTCCCGATGGAGTTTGAAGGGGTGGTGAGGAGGCGAATGAGTGTGAACAAACAATATCGATTTTCTGACAAAACGATCTAACTTTTCGTAAAGTTTACCGTCGTTTCGGTTCATTTGAGTTGCTGATATTGATGAGAGACAGGTAAGTAAACGCAATGAAAGTAATTATTATTAATACAATAAGAACGGTTTGTCAGAAATTTTAAAGGTTATTGCGTGATTTTTTGTTGATTCGTTAACCGTCTAATGGGGCAAGATGAATACATGCTATCCCAGCGCCGCAATATTTTACAACGTACGTATCTACGTTAAAGCAACGCGTCGAAGCTATACGAAAGGGTGAAATAAAACGAGTAGGGCCTTTGGTTTGTCTTCAACTAGTGTTTCTACCAGAGGAAGAAGAAGAACTAACGAATGATTTAAAAGACACGAATGCAATATTATTCGAACTACTACAGAACTTGGACGATTGGCTTATGAAATTCCTGGTATTGAGAATGAAACCGTTTTTACATGTGAAAGAAGCAAATAATTCTTGTTCCATCAGGCTCCCAGGCCGGTTTCATTTTACCCCGCATATGGCAAAGAATGGGAAAAATAAAGGTTTAATTAGCAATATGTACTGTATGCTATCAAAGCGATTTCTTTGCTTCCAAAATAAAAACATTTATCAATGTTGATTAGTTTAAAAGAATAATTAAAATTGACTGATTCATATGTATTGTTTTATTTGAACATGACCTTAGCGTTCTGATCTTGCCCCACTTCCCCTATAACAGAGCTAAATAAATTTGGACGAAATTACACGGCGAGGACCCTGCAGTAGCGAACAATGTTAGGATAAAGATTTTCCTCACTGATCCGACGAGCTGAAGAAATTAGCTAGGAAGTCTACATTTCCTAGCCGAGTAATGCACTCACCAGGGATCTATCCAAATGCAACTGAAAGTTAAACCAAAAAATATGGATGCTAGCCACATCGAAAGGCAAAATCAAGGATTATTTGATATTTCTAGGCCTGGCACTTCCGCTAGGCGATGATAGCTAAGCGCAATAGATACAAAAGTCGAGTATGCAACTGTGCATCACTACGGCAAATATGATATTGTGCCTCATTAAAAGATAAATTACAATGGGAATTAGGAAAGAAGAGATAACAAAATAACGAAAAAAAAAGTACGCACTGGACGAAAAGCACAGATGAAGAGAATGAGAGAGAAATGCAAGAGAAATCCACGTCGGAGGAACGAATCGTCGATGAGAACTCACTCGGATATCTGGGTCTCCATGAATACGAGAATGTAGACGAGGAGAGCAGGTATCGCGCAAGCGAGTGCCATCCAGAGCGGTATAGGTTTGCCGTTTCCGCCCGGTGACACGAACCAACTTCTGCTGTTGATAGTAGGCGAGAGGCCCTCCGGTACGAGCAATTTTTCCGTCTCTACCCCAGCGAGATAGTCGATGAGGACAAAGACGATGATACTAATGGGCACCCCAAAATCACCGAAGGCTCTTCTCGCGCTGCGTCCGAGATAGTGACTGTTGCGGAAGATACGTAGATAGTAAGCGCCGAGGAAGGTCCCGAGACACAATATTGTGCACATGAGGGCTGTATTGGGTTGATTGACGAGACCGGCGGTGTCGCGATTCGGCAACAGTACCGACGTTGTTTCCGCGAACAACGACATTCCCGTTTCGTTCTTCATATACGTGTACTCCCGTGGTTGCGTCACGTTTCCAAAGTACGTCGCATTGTCGACGTTCGTTCCGTTCCCGTCGTAACAATATTCCGGCAAGAGGGGATTTCTCTTGAAGTAATTGACCAGTTTGATGAAAGTCTCGACAATGTAGAGTATCGATATGAGACCGGTGAATATTTCCTCGGTGAATCGTGTGAAGAGTCGAACGAGTACGGAGCCTTCGACGCAGGCGATCGTCAGAGCGATTATTCCCATCCAAGCCCCGACGTAGACCCTCATTGTGAGAAACTCGAGACCGTTCGCCAGGCAGAAGTTATAAAGACTCTCGTCGAAAAGCAACAGCGGACCTGTCGTGCCTATTATCACGAGCGGTTGCGTAGCGAAAAGAGCCATTATCACTCCTGTCCAGCAACAGGAGACGAGGGTCTCGGATATACCGATTATGTTGTGGGTCTTGTCGCTGAGCAAACCCCCGAAGGTTATCGCCGCGCATAGCGCAGCGAAGTACATGAATATCGCCGCGGCAATGCACGAGGAAGAAATACCATCCGTGAAGTCCGAAAGGTAGTGCGGGTAACGCCTTTTGATGTCGTTTATCAAACAGCCGAATGGACGCCTCGTCCTTCGCAGGGGATCGTCGTCCGGTGGCTTCTTCTCATCCTCGCCGGCCAACAGAGCTAAGACAAAAACAAAACATTTTTCCAAACCCCACCCCGTACTGGATGAACCACAGTTGTTAAGTCTTGGGGGAGAGACAGAGACAGAGAGAGAGATTAATGTCACTTTACTCTCCCTAATTTTGCGCGGGTGAAAAGTAATCTTTATCGAGTAAAACATGTTTTTTTTTTTAATTGGGATGTTGTATAAGTTCTCGCTGTTTATTCGTGAACTTTAATGCCGCATGTAAAAAAATCATTTCTAATGCTTTCAAACGTTTCGTAATTGTTGTGTGGTCAAGTCCTAATGATTCAAGTTCATCTAACGTCTGACATGAGTCTTCGTGAAGTAATGCCTCCAATTCGACACAACGAAATCATTCTTTTAAAGCTTCTCAACCAATCTCTGCACGTTGTTTCCGACAGTGCATGGTGGCCGAGAGTCTCAACAAGAATTCTGTGGGCTTCGGCTGCAGATTTTTGACAAACTTTTATTTAACTCGACTTTCGGTGAGATGCAAAACGGAAAATCGATATTTCACCCAATTCTCAACTACTTCGAGCTCTGAAAATTTGCAAACGTGCACCCATAAGGTGACGATACATGATTCAACTTGCAAAAAAGCAATATCCATAAAATTTTCGACTCTTTGTGTTGTGAAAAGTTTATATGCAGCAATTTTTCGTAAGTTCAATCTTAATTACAGTCCTTGCTATTCTTTACAAGCATTCCATGTTGCTAACGTACAAACTGATAAACTAGTAAACTACTAGTAACGACTAGTCAAATCAATTAAAGACTAAAGAGTAGAAAATAATTTGTTTACCAAGTCACCTATAAGTGACTTTATAAATGACTGATAAAAGCTTGGGGCGCCCAGAATTTAAACATACTCTTCAATTTACATAAATCCGTTGACATATCAACTGTATTTAATTTACTGTGCAAGAACCTTAGATTTCTTGTGATGTGACTATATAAATGACTGATAAGAGCTTGGGGCGCTCCAAATTTAAACATACTCTTAAATTTACATAAATCCGTTGACATATCAACTGTATTCAATTTACTGTAAAAGAACCTTAGATTTCTTGAATAAAAATCCTGAAACTGCGTATAAATCTGTGATAATAATTTCTCTAATTATTATTGTGCCAAATTAAATACGGTTAGAGAAACAGAATTGTCGAAAAAGTTGAGCGATTCAAACTTTTATTTACAGTCATATATAGGTGACTTACAAGTACAAAAATTATTTTCTACTTTTTAGTAAATACATGAAATAAAACCTTGTTTAAAAAATGTTTTTGACATATAATTTTGAATAAAAGAGCGCATTAAAATTCCCCGCAAATACTCTTTTTTGGCACAAAATGTGACATGTTCGAAACTTTGTAAAAAAAGTTGTTTCCCCTTCGGCGAAACGACGTACATTGAATATCAAGCTTGCTTGTAGTACTTCTCCGATGCGTTACCATCTTAAACTACAGGCACGTAGTTCTGGTAACGCCATCTGTTGGAAAACAGCGACAACTTATTCAGCGTCCCAATAGAATATCCACGAAAGAACGATGACGAAGGAGCTTTACCTTTCTTGACAGCGGCGTCGTTCTGCGTCGGTTTGCTGGATTCGGCGAGGGCCTTTGCTTTTCGTCTCTTAATCGCCTCGCTCTTGGACTTCAATTCGTCGAATGGCAAGAGGGCCTGTCTCTCCCAGTCTCCGGGTGGCAGGACTATCGAGTCGTCCAAAAATTCGTTTATCGCCGAGAGCAATTCGCGTCGCTCGTTCGCTTTGTACGCGACTTTGTGAAACGAGGCGTTCGACATGAGGGTCGAGATCGATCTGCCGATCTCGTGATAATCCAGATCGGCAGTCCTCGGGCCCAAAAGTGTGAAAACGAAGCGTACGGGTATGGTGACCTCGGTGATCGACGGCATGAATGCTCCCTCGGCGAGACGAACGAACGCTATCGTCGGTTGATCCAAAAAATCGACCGCTCCAACGAGAACGACAGTGGCCTCGGCGCCCGCCGGTATTCTCTTCAGTATGTGGTCGTTGTGAACTTTCTTCAGATCCTCGCTGCTGCTCGTGTACGTCATTTCTTCCTTCATGTCGAGCGCGGTGTGATTGTTGTCCAGTGCCAAGTTCGACGAAACGATCTTGGGCTTCGTGTCGTTCAAATTCTGTGGAATCGAGAGAGAGAGAGAGAGAGAGAGAGTTCGAGGGCGAAGTGCCCCCCCGTCGGAAATGATTAATTCGACTTGTCCAACGTTTTATGCTTGATACGCGAACGAAGAAAAGAGTGTACTGCACATGGAGCGATTCGGAGAGACATTTTGAAAAAATAAAAGAACGAAAGAACGAATGAAACCGGAGCACGGATTTTCCGATAATCGAGAATCTTCAAGTGCGAGAGTGAATTCAGACCACTGACGTAGCCACCATTTTTTGAGACTAGAGGCTCGGACTGACAAAAAAGTGGTTTTGTTCAAAATCATCTTGTTTTTAAATAAAATTTACATAATAGTCGATAACTACGTAACACAATTAAAATATGACGCTTACATCACACGTTCGCGTTAACATTAATATCAAACTACTGCAATACTTTGAAAAAATAATCAACTAATTTTTCATCATTCTTTAATCCGGTTGTCAGTGCTCAAACTTTACTTTCAGTAGGTACTCAATTGAATAAGTCTCATTTTTCCGACTGTTTCTGTAAATTGGCCTGGCACGTTTTAGTTGGACGTTTTTGTAAAACAATTTCATTATGTATGACCTGAAGCATTGTGTTTCTAAGCGACGTTTTTATCGGCACGTTCGGGTTAACATTAATATCAAACTACTGCAATACGTTGAAAAAATAATCAACTAATTTTTCATCATTCTTTAATCCGGTTGCCAGTCCTCGAACTTCACTTTCAGTAGGTACTCAATCGAATAAGTCTTAGCTTTGCGACTTTTTCTGTAAATCGGCCTGGCACTTTTTTAGTTAGACGTTTTTTTTTTAACAATTTCATTATCTATGACCTAAAGCATTGTGTTTCTAAGCCACGTTTTTATCAGCTTCGTGGCAGAAAAACTCTTCTCACAGCTGGGGTCATTTTTAAATGAAAGTATGTTTTTCCATATCTTCGCTTCAGCTTCGAAAGCTGACGTATGAATTATTAGAATTTTCAAATAATTATCGATGAAATTCTCTTCGTTCTCCATATTTATTTTGAACAATTCGTTAACTGCATGAGTTTACGGTAGCTTCTGATGGTGTTTTAGATTTACAACGATATTATTTATTACTTGATAGAAAATGTTGATCGTCAGCAAATCGATTGTTTTCCCTTTGCCCACAGTAAATTTAAGGAGTTTCGGGATAATCGACAAAATATTACCATTTGATTTAAATTTATACAGTCCATTCTTTCTCATTTGCTGAATGTACCCTCCAAATTTTAAACCGACCCTCTACGCCGTTTCTATAAAATTGATAATTGAAAAAACACTTTACATCATAGAAAGATGCCTACGCTTATCGCTGAATGACACTTTTATGCACGAAAAGTGTGAACAAATGTTTACAATGTTATGCAAAACTGTCAAATGTCTTTTCAACATAGGTTGACCCTATGTTAGAAAGTGTTTTTGCAATTGTAAATTTTACAGAAGCGGTGTATACGATCTATTTAAATTTGGAGAGTGCATACAGCATGTGAAAAAGAATTTACTGTATAAACTTGAAGCAAATGTTAACGTTTCGTCAATTGTCCCTAAACTCCTTAACTGTGACATTTGTAAATCTATTTAATTTACGCAATAAAATGGCTCATTTTTATACAACTAAAGAAACTACGAAAAAGAGAATAGTTCAAGTTTCATCAAATTATTTCTTCATACTTGGTTGGGTGAAAAAAAATCCGATCAATCGATTATTCGAATTTACTTATCGGCTCGATTTTTTTCTGGCTGGCACCAGGACTTGGGGGACCGTGTCCCCTCTTGGCTACGCCAATGTATCACACCGTATCTCCAATGAGTGTCCTCTGTACCCGAGGGGCCCCCGCAGGAGCAGGGCAACAAAGAAAAACTATGCTCGGTTTCATTTGACAAACGTACAAGTGGTGGATATGAGAGAAACCCAAAATTGGAGGATCGTAAGGTTGAATAACGTGTTCATTATGAGCGTGTACGTAGGGGCCGATGTACTGGCTGTTGGGGACTTGTGCTCTACGCACGTACGTATGCGCTTGCGCGTATGCTCACGAGCGGCCGACGCAACCATACCGAGACAACGAAACCAACAGAGTAAACATGGAACACGAAGAGTGCAGGGAAACGAGTATCGAAAACAGGATACGACATTGAAACGATACCATGGGCGAATTCAATATGGAAGTGTAATCCGAGAACTAAGGACGATCACGATGTGTGCGATACAAGGGGCAATGAAGATTATTCGATAAGAGTTAAAAAAAAAAAAAAATTGGCTTGCTTGTTTCTCCTACGTGTCTATGCTTGTGAGTGTGTGGGTGAGTGTGTGTGTACGTGCGAAACGGGGACGGGGGATACGAGAGATAGCAAGAGATTTACATGTTGGGTTACATGGTTCTCAGTGCCCTCCCGCGCAGCATCTTCTTCCTCCAGCCAGATAGACTGTGGGGTAAACAACATTACGATCCTGTCAGTTCAAATTTGTAACTTTTGCGAAATTCAAAGCGTATATGTACGATCGAAGATGGGCAAAGTTTCGTCGCGTCAAAATTGTGCTCGGTTCATTCCGCCTCCTTTCGTTCCTCCGTCCACAGTCGGAGGTTCGTCCACAATGACTCGAGGATAAGAAAGAAGATCGGTCGAATCTGCACGATTGAATAAACCTTCGGGAAACTGGTCAAAGTTCCACGAGACGTAAAAATTGACGAGACAATTTCGCAAGTGACGAGCAGCGTCCATCTTCGTCATAATATTTTCCTGCAGCGCGCGATCTGAATCGCCGATACAAGGTCGCTCAAAGACACGAGGGCAAACAGTACAGAAGGGCGCTCGGGGCTTCCGGCTAGGCCGTTAATCTCTCCGCCCATGCGTTCTAAATATCAGGACGTTGAATAAGTTCTCGATGTTTTCCGACAGATGGCGTTACCGGAACTGCGCGCGCGTAGTTTAAGGCGGGAAACCAGTTTAGGAGTACGCTTTTTTTAGTGATTCGCATGATTATTTTCGACAAGGAATTAATTAATAGAATTTATTCAAACTTTGGGAATATTTTATATATATCTTTCAGACATTTGAATTTTTTTCCAAGCATTTTCTCTGACTATGGAACATATCTGCCGCCCATCGAAGGTCGCCATCAGAGTTTGCTGCAGAGTTGGGCGTAATTCTATTGATAAATACAAACACGCATTTATTCACGTCCTGATTTTCATGTGAATATAAATACAAATTTATTCATACTTCACTTATTTGTATTTACATGCATACATACAAATGCAATTGTATTCACAAATATTCTGAACATACATATAAATGCATAGAAAAAATTGTGAATATTTACAAAAAATCCTATGATTTAAAAAAAATTCACATCCAAATCTGTGAATGCAAATTCACAAAATAAGTTGAGAATTTTTTCGTGTTTACGACAAATTAAAATCAAATTCACAATGATTAGATTAACATTAGTCGAGGCAAAGAAATGTTTGCAAAAAAAGTTGTGAGCTTCAAGTATTACATTATAAATATGAAAAAATTCACAAAATGAGTTGTGAATTTCCTCAAGTTGAAGAAAATTAAAATCGAATTCACGACAACTATATTCAAATTTACACCACAAGTGAGTTCTTACGTATTTTGAGAGAAAACATTGTGTTGAGGCAATGTTTTCTCTCAAAATACGTAAGAACTCACTTTTGGTGTAAATTTTAATCTAATCATTGTGAATTTGATTTTAATTTGTCTTAAATACGAAAAAATTCACAACGTACTTTGTGAATTTTTTTGTATTTACAATTTTTTGTAAATACACTTGCATTCACAGATTTTGATGTGAATTTCTTTCAATTCACAGGATTTTTTGTAAATATTCACATTTTTTGTGAATAGTCACAATTATTTCTGTGAATTTATTTGTGTGTTCAGAATATTTGTGAACACAATTGTATTTGTATGCATGCATGTGAATACAAATAAGTGAAGTATGAATAAATTTGTATTTATATTCACATGAAAATAACGACATGAATAAATTCGTATTCGTATTTATAAATAGAATTATGCCCAACTCTGGTTTGCTGTTTGTGTACACTCTGGAGGCCACAGTTTTCATCGGAAATCAGTACGGTTTGAAGATCACTTTAAGAAAATGTTTTCCTTCCATATGAACCGAACTCTGACCAAAAATTGAAAATTGCATGTTTGCCATTATTTGATAACCTGTTTAGCTATAAAAATATAACTTTAAACAATTATATTACCCTACATTTAGGTTCATATAGAGCGTAACTACATACAGCAACTAACTATCGCTTTATAACATTATAGGTTAGAAACTTTTTGAGCTAGAGTGTATACAAATTGAAAAAAAGTTGTCACGAGAACAACGCGCTTGAAAAACTACCCAAAACAAAACATTCACAGCACTAATCAGTTATTTATACCGCTTGTCGTTTAATCAGCGATTACTTTTACTAACGATTTATGGAACAAAAAAAGATTCGATTTTTGAAGGCTTCTAAACTGGTTTCCCGCCCTTAAGATGTCAACACATCTATAAAGCAGTACTATAAGCATGCTTTAAATTCAGTGTATGCCATTTCGCCGAAGTGTATGTAACTTTTTTCCCATAGTATTAAACATGCCAAATTTAGGGCAAAAAATTGTAATCGCGGGGAATTTCACTGCATTACTTTATTTTAAAAAAATCGGCAGCCGAAGCACACAGAAAAGGGTATTTGACTGTTGTACGGAAATCATTTTAAATGGTTAAGTATTTACCTCATGCACACAATATTTGTTTCATTTTCGTAAATGTCAGTATTTACGGGTGGGGATAAAAAAGTCGAATAACCAAATATAGAACGACAAAGATTTCGAAACGGCAGAATTATGAACGCTCAAAATAACGAATGTTAAATTATTCGAAATTTTATCTTGCGACTGATAAAAAAATCGTATGACTATAAATCGAACCATTATTTATTGGAGAGCTAAGTTATTCGAAAACGAATATTCAGATTGTCTGCAATTCGGAACATAAAAATACAGAATCGAAAAATGTAGAACACCCATATCTCCGAAACAGAAAATATAGTGCCCAATATGCGTAATACCGTCTATTGCGAAAAGCAACGTCGAAATGCCGAAATGAAGAAATGTCGAATGCCGAAAGGTCGAACGGCCAAAATGGCGAACGTCGGTGGGGCCCGTCACGTGGGATGACTGCCTTACGATATTTTAGCCGACTGGCCGACAGCGCCATCTCGCAGCTTCACTCTGAGGCGCAAGTAACGTATCGCTCGATTCGCCATTCGGGCCGTTCTACATTTTGACCCTCCGCGATTTCGACCACTCGACTTTTTGGCCGTTCGCTTCAATGATTTTCTGCATTGTGAACCATCGCCGTTTTCTTTATTCGGAGAATCGTCGTCTCGAATTACTTGGTGTTATGCATCCAGGCCCATCGATATTATGTTTTTCGATATTTTATTAAATCTGATTTTTGTTCTTCGCTATATATCAACTTCCGAGACGTTCGCATTTGTAATTGTTATTTTCGACTTCACACACTCCAGTAAGATTGATCTATCTATATTCGAACATTCGTCATTTTCGAATTCGACATTTTGGCCCATCTGCGTATCGATAGTTCGACATTTTTCCCCCCACCCGGAAACTCACGTCAGATGCCAGCTGAACTTGCAGAGTCATTGGGAGTTGGTCAAACAACAGTGTCGAAACGTTCGAAACCATTGGGAGTGATTTTTCGACACAAAGTATTATTTAGTTTTCACGAAAAGAATGGCGATAACTTATTCAACGTCCCGATATGTTCGCGACAAATGCGAATCTCGAGAGGGAGTAGATTAGGTGAGAATGATGTACCTGGAGGCTGGTGTAACTAGCGTAATTGCGTTTGCCGCCGAATCGAAAGCCGCGATCGTGCTCGTGTACGTGTCGATGCCTGAGGAGTAGAGCCCTCATGACGACGGTACGATCTTCGGGGAGGATGAGCTCCTCTACGACCATTTGCTCGACGATCCGATATGCGAGTCCGGGCACGTCGCGTTCCTCGAGATCGAGGAGAACGACGCCGGTCTCGAGGCATCTGCGCAGATTGAGCAGAGAATGGAAGCTCAAGGAAGCGACGTGGGGTATTCCCCATCGGTCGGCGCCTTCTTCGACGTCCTCCTCGTACTTGATCCATCGTGCGGTCTCGCGCCATTCTCGCTCCTCACCCACCCCGTGGAGCTCGTCCAGTTGGACGAATACCTCGTGGGGCGAATGGTCGTACATCTTCTTGAAGGTCTCGTGGGGTATACCGCCCTCCTTTCGTCGGCCGATCTGCACCGTCGAGTGGCCCGCCTTGTGTCTCCTCATTCCACGTGGATCGTCGCTTCTGTGCGACTCGAGGTCGTCGATGTCCAACTCCTGGAGGGTGCTCGCCTCCTCCGGCTGCACGCTCACTCGCCTCCCCATCGGATTCGTCCCGTCTGGAAGACCCGCTCCCGAACGCTTCCGCCATTGCGGATCCTCCTGGAGCGAATACTTGCGCGATTTGTAGTGATGCCTCCTGGGAAACGGAAAGAACGTGGCGATGATGAATATTATTCGAATGGGCCGATTCTCTGAGGAATCGGGACAATTTTTGCAATCCGGAGGTACGATCACTTCCACGGGCTCAAAAAAAAGAGTCTACATTTATTTTACCCACAGCTGCTCTGATTGATGTTTACTTATGTTGATTATTCGTATTATCGATTATAGTGTGCCAAATGTTGTGGTAAATGATGAATTTATTGCACGTGAACAAATAAAAACTGAAAAATTAGATCGTCAACGACTCCGTAGTAATCTTCGTAATAATAATAATCACATATCCACCATAAAAACGGACTAAAAAGACGAAAAAAAATCAGCCGGAAACCTATTAAGAGGGAATGATACCTTATCGCGGTCGGTATGGTAGAACGATTATAGATTCCCACGAATCTCTGAAACGGCTCTTCAGATCCTGTCGAAACTTTGCCAAACGACGTCAAATAGATAGACGAACGGCTGTCTTCTCCTCAAATTTTCCGAATTTGAGAAAAAATATGTAGATTGGGTTATCATAAGCCAATCTACATGCTTTTTCTCGAAATCAGAAAATTTGAGAAGAAGAGAGCCATTCATCTATCCATTTGACGTCGTTTGGCAAAGTTTCGACGGGATCTGAAGAGCCGTTTCAGAGATTCGTGGGAATCTATAATCGTTCTACCATACCGACCGCGATAAGGTATTATTCCCTCTTAAAATAGGCTTGAATTACTTCAGCGGAATTAACACGATAGGCAGAATATAATTATACATATTATTGATACGTGATAAATGATAAAACTCCATAAATTGTTGTTTGCATATTTTGTGGCGGCTTCTATTCAAATTAATGTCAAAACAAAGCTAGGTTATGTTCGCCGCATCAGCCGCGTACGCATGCCGCAAACGCATCAGCTGTTACTCGCGACGTTGCTAAGTCTGTGGGTGCTATTTCGTCGTTCTGACCATTCTCAACCGGAAATTGAAACTTTCTTGCAACGTAGTGCTTTGACTACACGGTGAAGATTGATTTTCTTATTTTTTAAAATATCTGTTATATCTAATCTATCGAATTTCAGTTCTCCAACGGGTTTAGTTGGATGCGTGAGCAGAAAAACGACGATCACCGCACTTCCGGTTAACCGTCTCCATAAGACGACGTGCTTCGGTAACTCAAAATGCTCGACTTTGCACTTTTATTGCGAAAAAACTAAACGGTCAAAATAGCTCAAATGTTGGCAATAGGCGCAAAATGTATTCATCAAAATCATATAAAAATTTCAAATCCGAAAGTGGCATCTACAACGATCGAAAAATCGATTCCTGTTTTTTTACTTCATCCTTAAACGATAGAACTAGACGTGTAGAATATTTTCCCCGTGTTTGGAAGCGAAATTCGAAAATCGTCGAAAGTCACAGCCCGTCTGCATTTTCGAAATTGGCGTGCAGGATTACTCAAAAACAATCAAACCGATTGAGTTGAAACTTGGTAGAAATATTGATAGTATCGATACTTTCTGCTTGACGAGAATTGTCTTCGAAAAATTAGAACAAAAACTTCTCTTAAATGCAATTTGTACATAAATGTTGCTTGAAATGTTAATTATTTTGGTTTAAATGCGTACCATTCATTTAAATTTGCGTTTTCTTCATTTAAATAACTGTCAAACAGAAATTATTCATGTGCTGACGAAAAATGTTAAAATTATTTTTCAAATCAAAGTCTGCGTTGCTGTAACGCTCTGCCACGCTTCCGCCATTTTCATAATAAACGAATTAAAGCAAAACGTTTTGTATACTTAAATGTACTGTTAAAGTATAGCTATAGGCAAGAGTTACACAGTCGATAAACATCGCGATCCAGTATCGCGATATTCGTCTCAACGTCACGATACTTGCTGACGCGTTTAGACATCAACAATTATTGACGGGATCACGAATATCGCGATATTCATTGACTGTGTAACCCTTGCTCTGTTTTACAAATGTAGAACAATTATTTCTTGTGCTTATTGATAGCATTAAAAACTTGTCCTTAATCGGAGCTTTTTTTTCAAAAATTAACAAAATGGCGGTTTCCGACAGATATTTTTCGATTTTCAACCAAAAAATCGCACGTTTATTGTTGAAAAAAAATAGAAATTTTCAACAAAAATGAAAACCCGATAAAGAACTAGTTTTTAATGCTATCAATAAGCACGCCAAATTGCATCAAAATCCATCGAGTGGTTTTTGAATTATAGTGGTCACCGCAAAGCACTACACGCCGAAGGGGGTCCGACAAAGATGGCGATATTTTTTATAAATAATCAATATTTTTCTTTAAAAATTTGTACAAGTCAAGTTGAAATATAACATAAAAAGTCTGTGTAACCACATTTGTAAAACAAACTAAATAATTATAAAAAAAAAAATTATTGAAAATGCTCGTTTTTTCACGCCGATGACTGCATCTCACTCCTTAAAAAATGATTTCAGAAATCGCCATTCGTCAACGACTCGTATTTATCGTTAACTCTTCAATTTCCTGTATTTTTCGGTGATTCTTTCCAAGGCCCCTAATATATGTAGCATCGTGTTGAAAAAAAGTGCTTCTTTTTCACCAACCGTGTGCCAGAAAAAAAATAGATACTTGGCAGTTTTTTGTCGGGCCTCTAGGTAGCTGTACCCCGTTAATAGTATCCATTATTCCCCCAACGGTATCGATGAACCGAAACGTCATCTATTCTGTTCCCCCACGGAGCTTCGACTCGTCCAAGACTCTATTCGCCTAGCCCTGACAAACGTCACTCTCCATCCGTTCTTTCTCCTCTTCCCCCTCTCTCTACGCCCCTGTGACAGGTTGGCGACGCTTCCGGATGGCCGCGGTATGCTCGCGCTTGCCAAATCCGCTTTGGTCACACTTCGACCCTGACAGTGGATCCAATCGCGTGTGTGAAGTTCGCATACCTCGAACTCGCCCGTCAAAATTCAAGTTCGCGCCACCAGGGCGCGTGAATTCGAAACGAGGAAGCGTCTTGTGACCAACCCCCCCCCCCCCCCCCCCCCCCCTCGTAGAGAAAACAAAGAAGTTGATCGCGTGGAAAAGTACGCGATGCGAATCTGCGAAGTTCTTTGGCGATCGTTCTTTTCCACCTTGCCCTTGCAACGACCTTCAATGCGAACGAGGCTTCGTTGTCTCGGAGATCTGGAGGACTCCGATGAATCTCACTGTAGCACTAAAGACGATCGAGCTGAATTTTCCCCAGCCCGTAACGAGCAGGAACGAGGCGAATTTTTCCGAAAACTCGAATCCACTGTACTAGCACTTTGTTTCTGCTTCTCGCGGCGCACCTTTGACAAAGCTCAATCAAACTTGGCCAGGTTGAACGAAAAAAAAAAAGAAGAACAAGCGAAATTGCGTAAAAACTCGGGTACCGTCTTATATTGCCAATTCGCTCGAGGGATCGGTCGTAGGTGATGGGCATGTCGCCCAGCGAATTCGAGAGAAACCAAATAAGAAAGAAGTTTGGAAGAGACGAGAAAAAAAATGGAGACGGTTACAAGCTGGTACACCCACCGCTTCGCCTCCTCGACTCTCGGGAGCGACTCGTACGACCCAATTGAACGTTAAACAATAGTGCCAGGCTTGCGAGTGCGAGTGTACGTGTGTCCGTGTGTTTCCGTGTGCGTGCAGGGCGGTTCGCAACGACGAGGGTGCCGTTTCGGTGCAACCGCGCGAGCTCCGTCCCAGACAAAATATGAAGAAACAGCGCGCGAGAGAGACGGAAGTGAGGCGAAAAGAAAGGGAGACGAAAAAAGAGTTTCGGCGAGATTAAAGTACTGGCCGTGAGCCATGTCACCGGGTAGTACCTCTCGAGATTCGCACCACCGTTTGGGCCGCGGAAACGCTCTCACAGCGAAAATAAAAGGGATCGCGACAGTGAAACGTTTTGAAAAAAAAAATCGATTTTTCGTTGCATTATCCGATAGTATGGACGATTATAAACACGCTGTTCGTATACTCGCATGAACGTAGACATTTCGTATGAAAATTCCGCACTCGAAACGTCGTTTATCAAAAAGGTGTACACTCTCGAAGGATGATTTTTCAAGCTATCCGTCTCAAATTTTGAATATTCTCCACGCCATTCTTTATCTTACTATGGAAGCTTTTTTTTAATCTTCATATTTTTTTAACGAAAAACGGTCGAAAAAATAGGCTGAACTCGATATGTTGATATATCGATCAATTTTGATTTGAAAAAAACCTCCATAGCAAGATAACTGCTTTCATACTGATTAATAATCTTACACATTTTGTTTCGGATAGTATTACGGTCACAAGCGTGTACACCGCGAGGACTTTTTCCGAAGAGATTTTCAGTTGTTAAAAAATGTAAGAAAAAATGAACAGTTAAAAATTTATTTTCTGTTCTTAATGAGTACTTTGATTTGACAAAGAAGATCAGACTGATGAGCGTCTTTTAAGGGGTCTTCTCGTTTTAGACGCTCAAGAGGGCTATTTTCATGCAGTTTTTTGATAGGTTTATATTGTAGATGTTGATATAAAAGTTGTTACACTTAAAAAATACAATTTCGAAATACGTAAAAACATTTTTTTACGTATTTATGTAACGCGAACAAACTTTAAACGAGTTTTTCCCGAAACAACTTTTTTCGACGGCTCGTTGATAAAATCTTCGAAACTACCAAACCGATTCTTTCTTAAGTTCTTAAGTTCAAATACCTACAACTTTTGAATAAAACAATATTTTTTTAATTCCGTACGTACTTCTCTAGGTATTCTAATGTAGATTGACGAGAATTTTTGTTTTTTGTTCTAGGTAAAAAATTGTGGATGCTAAATGTCACGCCGCGGAGCGCCTAAAAAAAGATAAATGAAAATATTAGTAGTCCGCCATCTTGTACATCGAAAAAAAATATATATATTTTCCAACAGCTTGATATTCATACTAAATATATGTGTAATTAATTTTACGAGTGAATCACTTTTTCATACGAAAAAAAAATGGTTAAATTCGCACGTGATTTTATACCCGTTACTGTGACCTGACCCCTTAACTACCATTTTCGTCTATAAATAGTGACGTGAATAACTAATTTTTTTAAATGTATTTCGAAAGTGCATTTAGATAGATTCGTTTATTCCAAATGTCCAGCTTTCGCTTTTTACGATACCCCTCCTCTTTCTACTTTTCATTACATGAAAGTGTATTTATTAAATACAACAACTTCCATATCAATATCTATAATACAAACCAATCAAAAAAAAATTCATGAAAATAGCCATTTTTTAGCATCTAAAGTGTAAAAACCCCTTAACCATCGAAAAAAATCGCGAAAATCAGCTATTTTTCGAGCCGTTACACTGTGACGGTCCATAAAAGCAAACGCCCAATTGTGGATCACTGGGGTACGAAATCGAGGCTTCGAGTGTCACGCCTGCTTCGCTAACCGACGTACGTACACCCCTTTCAACACGCAACGACCATGCTTGGATTTATCGACGCTGACGTTATCCTTTAATAGCCACGTGTGCCAGTTATGACCCTGTGGTATTTCTCTAGAAATACGATGACTATGAATAATGAATGACCCGCCGGATGAGGAATGCCCGAGGACTTTGCGCCGTTTGGTGATTCGGGAGGGATACTGACTTTCCAGACATTCGCTCGTCGTTCCACCTACGCGGAGAAAAGAAAATCACTTGGATCAACGAAATGTTTCATTCAGAGGGTGCCGTAGGAGTGGCGATGGACGCGGAAATATTTGATCGCTCCGAGGATTCGTTCGATGGAATTAATTATTCTTACGATAACCTAAAATTGCGTTTTGTCGACAAATGAATTCGCAGGCACCCCCCGACGACGGATTTAGATGGTGAAGTTTGCATCTTTGGAAAGCAACGGAAGTTCTTTTTCATATTTTAATTTCTCTATTTGTTATTATCATGCAAAATGTTTTTTTTGTAGATTTATATCGTGGATCGCTGAATGAGGGTCTCGAAAAATGGACGAGAAATTTTTGTACGAAATATCCGAAGAAAGGAATTCGAACAATTCAGAAATATTGATTGTCATTGCATTTCAACGACGCAAACTTCAAATTTATGGACTCAGGGTTCCGTACATATGACCAATTAACTTTTTTTTTCAACTGGATATTTAATTAGGCAATGCTTTTTTTCTGCCTTAATTCTTAGGTAGTAGTCAAGTGAAACCCTATGGGGTGATGATAGCTGAAGAAAGCTTTGTATACTTCTGTTGTCAAGCTAATAATTAACATATATAAAATTATTGTTATTTAAATATTTCCAATACCAAATGACTTATTTTTTAAGTCGATACCGGCCAATTGACAATATTATCACATTTTTCGCAGAAAAAGAGGAGTCGAAGAAAAATAAATTACACATACGAGCTACAGTCTTTTTATAATTTGCCATCCCGTTTCTTCCGTGACGTCAATATCTCGTTCTTGGCTGACACTGCCTCCACAAATAAGTCATTTGGTATTGTAAATATTTAAATAACAATACTTTTACATATTCTTATTATAAATTTATTGTGAATCGGTGTTTATATTATGTAAGCAACAAATTATTATATACACTACATTACGAATCGGCTTTTTCAGTATTTGTTGTTTAAATACAGTACATGGTACGTAGTATACAGAAATTCCAAATTCGTAACTAGTTTAGTTTTTGAGATAGACCCCGTAACAAAAGTCGTCTAAAACTGACACCTTTGACGGCCCCCATTTAGACAAAAAATATAAAATAATTCTTTTTTTTAGATAAAAAATATAAAATAAAATGGAAGATAAAAAAAGAATAAAATTGACTCTACTCAATGAGCTTTATAGAATAACACTCCACGTGCCAGAGTAAGACATTTTTTTTCTGCTCCTTTTTCATGCGAGGGACCACCATAAAAAATAATTTGATTGAAATTCTACTTCAATGTTCGATTTTGGGCCAACGTTCGACCCAAAATATCCAAATGTCAGATCTTTGACTCATTTCGTTCACGAGCTAGAGACCCATAGAGAGACATCCCGATATTCTCATTTCTTTTGAAGCCTAAAAATCGACCTGTTTTTTGGGCCCCAAGCTTGTGCAGACCTGGGGGGGGAAGATTGATCCCATGAAGTATACGAGTTGATCCCATGAAGTAAGATGATCATTTTCAATAGCGACGGTACTATTAACCATATCTAGTGATATTCTATGGTGATCCCTAGGGACCATCTTGTACACAAATAACGCACCTACTTTATTTTTGTTAAACAGATTGTCTACTAATGTTCAAACTACACTACTAATGTATAATTGATCTCACAAATAAAAATTGACATACCCAAGTGATTTAAGACTACCTACAGAAGTCTGGTTAGTTTAAGGAGGTACGATCATCACTACGAATCCAACTTTTGGATTTGAAATTTTTTATATTATTTTGACGAATACTTTATGCGCCTATTGTCAAAATTTGCGATATTTTGACCGTTTAGTTTTTTCGATGATTCGGGGGATCTTTTTTTCCATCCACTAGGGATCATCTTGAACACCGGGGTTCCAAAGATGATCCTTATGTAAGGTTTGAAAAATGGAAATCGTTCCAGTGAAAGCATAATAAATTGAATATTTCGAATGTGCCAATCGTAAGATAGACAAATATGCCAGTAGCAAACGCTTTCAGATCTAAATTATGTTGAATGTCTTAAAAATTACGAGCATTCTCCCTTAGGCGGATCATCGCCTACCTTTTCCTCTAAGCCTCACACATGTTCCCAGCCCCGATGGCAATGAAATTCTCAGCCATTCGGATCGTTATTTGAAAGCGGAGTATTTGCTCGATCGCCTGATCGTTCTGACAGGCGAAGAAAGGCGGCGACTCACTTGTGATCGTGTTTGTGATGATGTCGTCGATTCTTCCGGTCCTCGTCGCTCAATGCATCCTCCACCGGTGGGGTGAGGTCGCCCTCCTCCCGTATCTTTTCGAATTGCACCCTGGCAATGCCGGGATTTTCGTTGGTGAAACCCGCCGAGGCGGCTCTCTCCGAGACGGGAGCTTCGCTCTCCCTGCTGCCGACGTTGTTATCCGTATCTTCGGCGCTCCCCTGACGATTGTGATAATGACGATGATGGTAATGCGAATGATGTTGGTCCTCGTCGAGCTCACCCTCGGGCATGGTCGTCGTACTCCCGTGGCCGTTGTCCATAACGTCGATTTCCTGGCTCTCTCCATTACCGTTGCTCCGTCCGTTTTCCGAACTGTCCTCCTCCGGCTCTTGCTCCTCCGCGGTCGACCCTTCGCTGAAAATCAATGACATTCTCATTCGACGTCTCTTTTCACTTTCTCCGGGCCTACAGACGAGACCATTAACGGGTTACCCCCACTTGCGATCTTGAAAAAATCGATTTTCTTATTGCATTTTTTTGAAGTATAAGTATCTGAGAATATGTCCTGAAAATTTAAAGTCGATCCGAACAAAATTGACTGAGATATGAGCGTTGAAAGAGAAGAATCCGTGAATTGAAGAACTGAAATTGAAACTTTAAACGCGTTTTTCTCAAAATGGCATTTCTGAAGTCGGTGACCAAGATTACTCGAACACTAATGAACCGATCTTCTTGAAATTTTGCAGGCTTATTTAATACATAAAAATGTAGTCTTTAATCGTTCGATTTTTTTTTTCGAAAAAAAAATGGCCGTTTTATAGCCAAAAGACGGCCGTTTTTTTTCGTTAAAACCGAACCATTAACTTTGACTGTCCGCTATTTTGTGAAAAATGAATATTTTTTTAAATCCTTCGATTAAAGACTAGTTTATACTTATATTTGACTAAATCCATCCGCATTTTTTTTTCAGATGATCCACTTCGCCGCAATGTTGGTCACCGCAAACCGTGTATATAAAAACATTATTTCATTGACGGCCATTTGCCACTAAACAATGTAATATTTTTCAATAAAAAAATGACTGAAAGTTCTTCAAGATGTGTTCTTTAAGATGGTATATTGATCGATCAAAAAACTTTTGTAGTTTTCTTTAAAAAAATTCATGAAAAAGGCCTTTTTATTGCGCTACAAGTGGGGGTAACGCGTTAATTTTATGAGTGAATGACTTTTTCATACGAAAAAAAAATTGTTAAATTCGCACATGATTTTATACCCGTTACTGTGGCCTAAGACCTTACCACTTTGAATAAAACAATTGATATATTATATTTTTGTAAATAGAGAAAATATGCCTTTTTTGGCTTCGAAAGCCACGTAACCCCTTAAGGGAGTATCCCCTGTACATCCCCAGCGAAAAGTTCGATTTCATCGGAATATTAGGAGGGGAGGGGGCAAAATTTGAGCTTAGGTGTTTTCGCATTTTATCCGGATAACAAGCTTAAGGGGGTAAACGACATTCCATGCATTTTCAACGATTTTCAATAAAAATTGAGGGTTTTGAGGGAAATGAGTGGTGAATTCGTGTTCCGGGGGTGAATATACAACGATGTAGAATGATCAAAAAAATTCAAGCATTCATTTTTATTCATCTCGGCCAAAATAAGTGGCTCCACTGAACCGTTGATAGTTTTTATTTAATTTGGATTTCGAACTCCGCTTTTTGCGCATTCTCTTCGTAATCGCTTTCTTTTTGAAATCCCGTTTGATTCGTGGAGTTCCGATGATCATTCGATTTTTGGCAGAATTTCGAAGGCAGACCATAGATTTTCGATTTCAATGTGGGGTGAGAGAAGGAAAAATGAAAAGGTGCTTCAAAGACTAAAACAGAAGATCAAGGGGGTAGATACCTTTAGGGGAGGGAAAAATGTGCTCATATTCATTATTTATTTTAAATGAAACATTTCTTCATAATTTTTCAGACTTAGGGTATGTTTTTGAATAAATGTTTTTGAAAATAAAAAGTCTTTTTTTTTATAGCAAAATGTAATTTTTTTTCGGAATATTCAATATTTTTCTTTCAGAGCGTACCATTTCAACGACTTTCAACATTTCTTGGTTTGGTTTTTTTTTTTCGAAAACCCTGACCAACTTCCGCTATTTTTAAAGATTAATCAAAAAATACCACGTACCAGCCAAAAGGAGTAATAAAACGAACCCAAGCCTCAAAAATGACGAACAAATCTTTCGTTTAAAAAAAAGTAATGAAAATCAGCAATTTTTTCCTCGCCTAAAGGTATGGCCCCCTTAAGAGAATGGAAGGCGAGGATGAATTTTTCGTTCGCAAAAAAAAACTCACGGCGAAAGGTGACGGCGCATAGATCTGGAATGCAGGCTCTTCAGTGGCATATGTGGATGCGGATAGCTCCTTTTGCGGTGTTCTGAATCCAAATAAATCATCACGATGAAACGTTGACGGAGTTCCGGGGAACGAGATTTTTGCAAAAAAAAAAATAAATAAAAACCATAGTTCGTAGGCACTCACGATTCAACACGTTATCGCCATATCGCGGTGGTGGCCCTCGATCGCGATCACGATCGGAGCCTGCTGATTCTGAGGGCGAGCCGAGCCGGGCTACATCGAACTTCTCCCCGGCGTCCATAGCGAAGACCTTCTCCATCTCCTCGTCGAGTTCCGGTCCCGTTTCCGTGCCATGTCCGTCGACCTGTAACGACGGCAAAATCCGCGCCCACGTTATTTCCACCATTCACTCAAGTTCGGCCACTTTGAGAACGAACTTTGTGCTCGAAGAGCGAAATTCTAATTAAAGACTTTAACTGAAATAAACGCTACGATAAGAACGTGAATCGAGTCGAATTAAGGATGTTGAGTCCCTATGAAACATGTTAATGTTAATTGTTCGATAAATAGCTTCTTAATCGTCATGAAATGTTTACACGACCTCCTGAATACTTCATGTAAAATCATACCAAATTTTTAGAATTCTATCATCATTACTTCGACCTCCTTAAGGGTTGAAATAAAAAATGATAAGAAAATTCTGAAAATTTGGTATGTTTTCGTATGAAGTATTTAAGAGGTCGTGTTAAAATTTCACGACGATTAGGAAGCTCGTTATTAAAAAATTACCATTTTGTTAAGAACAATTTTTAAAAGAAATGAAAAAAAAATTTATCAATAAACTTCGTTTTGTTTCCGTTGCTTTCAGTATATTGTAGATATTATAAAATTGAGAGGTCGAAAAAAAAACTTATTGCAAAGTTGCATCAGTTTCCATAAAACAACATTAAATTTGTGAATGTTAATTGTTCAATAACGAGCTTCCTAATTGTCGTGAAATTTTTACACGACCTCTGAATTACTTCATACAAAACCATAGCAAATTTTCAGAATTTTATCATCATTTGCGATTTGGGACTCAACATCCTTAAAAAATGCGAACATTCTCGGTAAAAATGATTTTTTTCCGGAGCCTAATGCAAGCGTTGTGAAATGCGTGGGGAAAATGGCATTACAAAAATGGATCATTGGAAATAGTTAGAATACTCATGTACAGCCGAATGAGATGACGTCCAAGTTTGCGTCGTTGGAGTGCAACGATTCTTTTTTTGCTCTATATTGTTACTATTATACGAAGACTTTTTTTATTGCAACTTGGGCCTGTAAATTTGTACTGAGAATACGTAGAAACGTTTGAGCAATTTTCGCAGCTTAAATCGATGGAAGAAAAATTGAGTAATTAAGGGGAGGTTACCATCGAGAGGCATAAAAATGCATGAATTACGGGATTTTTTTTTATGTCAAGAGACGCGGCAGCGTCTTGACGCCAAGTATAAAAAAAAGTTGGCCGCCACTGACAACGCCAGCTATCTGGACGCCACTGACGAAACGTCGCGACTCTTTATACAATAAGATGTAAAATAAATAGTTTAGGAAATGGGTTTCAACGTATTTTGTTCTTCTATCGGTGGAGAGTGAATTCCAATTTTATTTATTTGAAAAATCCAAAATATATAATTATTGCCATTATTTTATAACCTTTCTTGCTATAAAAAATAAACTGTAAACAATGATATTACCCCAAAGTTAGGTTCATATAGAACGTAGTTATATAAAGAAACTGACTATAACTTTATAAAATTATAGGCTAGAAACTTTTTGAGCTAGAGTGTACACAAATTGACCAAAGCGTCGTTTCGAGAAAAACGCGTTTGTAAAAAAATGCAAGGCATTGATAAATTATTTGTACCGCTGACCGCTTAATCAGCGAGTAATTTGACAAGCAATTAATGGAACAAAAGAAATTCGATTTTTTGAGCCATCTAAACTGGTTTTCCGCTTTAACGTTATAAAAAATCGCACGTAATGTTTGTTTCTGACAACCCAAACAAACCAATGTGTTCTAAACCCTTTAAAGATACACATAATGCAAAAAAGAATGGAATTTTTCGATTTCGTTGCATTCCAACGATGCAAACGTCACCGTCACCGGATGAGATGGACTCGAAGTTTGCATCGTTCAGCTGCAACGAAAATCCCTTTTAACGTTTATTCTCACTGTCCCCCAAAACCACACTTTGCAGAATTCGGTTCGACATCGCCAAATAAGAATCCCAAAAAATCTTCGCCTCATTTTCGTAGCTCAAATCTGCCAAAGGAAGTTCTGGAAGGTAAAAAAGATTATTTTCGTTGCGTCGCAACGATGCAAACTCCAAATTGACCGAATGAGCAGGAAAATCGAACGAATCAAAGCGTGATCGAAATTGGGCGTAAAAAAAAACTGAAAAAAAGAAGAAGAAAAAAGTATCGGCTCGAACTTGAAGCCCTTGAATTTCCGTGCCGAGGAACAATCAGAAGTGAGTACAATTGAGCGAGAGGCCCGCCTCGCTCGTCGAGTAATAAAGTTCCGACGGAAATGGCCTACTGCTTAGTCTTCCTCAAACAAAAATCATTAAATGTGCACGTTGCCAGCGTACGCGGGTAGCTTTGAGCGTTGCAAATTTAACGAGCGCGCCCACATGCATAAAAACTCACTCCGGAATATTTAAACGACCTCGCGGAGTAATTTCGAGAAAATTTCACGTCGATCTACCTGGCCCCCGTGTTGCACGCGAGATGGCACAACTTTGGGATTATTCGTCCGGGACGAAAATTGTTGGCGTGCGGAGGAAGCCAGAAGTCGCTTATCATTATGCGGACATGTGTCTTCGGCGATGTCCCGCGATATGACGGAACGAGCGGCCTCGAGGAGCCGTAAAAAGGTCTTTCGAATTAAAACTCGTAATCCATAATAATGGATCATTAATTGAACCCTTTGTCATATATATTCGTGGACACAAAGATCGCAAGATTGGTGTACGGAAAAAAACCTAAACAAACAATCTCAAACCCAAAAACTATTAGGGATTGTCTTAAAATATTAAAAGGAAGGCAAAATTTCAGCCCTATCGGAGGTTGGGGATTTTCGGAACCCTACTTCAAATGTTCAAAAAAGTCAACCCCCTCTCAATTTTATGTACACTTTTTTAAGTATCAAAATAACTTCGAGTACGGGGTTTCTTTGACGTGATTTTAATTAAAAAGTAATGTTTTATGCAATACACATGGAATTGAATGAAAAACAACGATTTTTTACAATTAAATTGTCATCTTTATCAAGGAAACACTACATCAAAATATCAAGTACCTAGGGTACTATTTAATAGGCATTTAATCAGTCTTATAATTATCATTGAGATAAAAATCAACTTGAGCAACATTGAAATGAACTTTAGCATTATTGTAATAAACTTCAACAACAAATTTGAGCAACAATATAAAAAAAGTTCACTGCGCACACATTTGAACACCGTATTTTGGTGTTCTGATAAAGTAGGCCCTGGAACTGTCAAAGTTACCTTTAACGTCAATTTAACCCTGTTTTACGGTAACGAATTGGAAGGACATTGGAGACATCGCGCTCTCGAGGTCAATTGGGGGGGGTGATGAATTTCAATTCGGCACGTGGCAGGGCGCCTCTGATAAGTGCGGATAAAATGAATCGAGATGTGAAGGAAAATCTATGCTCATACGTGTCGCGCTCGATCTTGAATCTTGACCACGAAACACTCGGGAGCCCTGACTTTTACCCTCCTCGAACGCTCTTGGGAAATCCGGAAGATAAAATTTGCCCGTGGTCACTGGGGGTATCACTTATAGAACTCGTGAGAAAGTTTCCGAGACCCTGGACGGCTGAAATATTGCTTTTCGTTGGTGAACGTTGGTGAGGTTGAGTTTTCAATGGACTTCCTTGGTTGTGATTAAAGCGAAACAGGAGTATATGAACGTGAGAGATTCTCAAAATGAAATTGGCTGGATAAGAGATTGATAAATATATCGAGTGAAGGGAAAGTTCTCTATGGAACATGCCTTGAGGGGAGAGATCCCTTTGTTATTCGGAAGTCACGTAAGAAAGAACTTATGGCCGGAAATTAACTGCGCGAGGAACCTGACGAGCTATATGGCTTCAGAATCGCAGATCCATCGGTAGGTAATTTAGTCACAAAATTTTTGAGTCTTGAAACTTCAAAGAGGAAGAGAACTTCAATACCTTTAGACGAGGAAAAAATTTACCGATTTTCATAATTTTTTTTACAAGGAATGAATAAATAATAATTATTCAAACTTTGGGAATATTTTATACATCTTTTCAAACAAATATTTTAATTTTTTCGAAGCATCTCTGAAAATATAGAACGTATAACCTGCCATCCATCGAAGGTCGCAATCAGACTTTGAGCATGTACACTCTGGAGGCCACAGTTTCCCTCGGAAATCAGAACGGTTTGACGATTGCTTAAAGAACATGTTTTTCTTCTATATAAACCTAGCTCTGACGAAAAATTTTAAATTGCATTTTGCAAAGGTGTTTAAACGAAAGAGTAAAATTTTGCCATTATTTTATAACCTCTTCGGCTATAAAAAGTATACTTTGAACAATATTACCCCAAATTTAGGTTTGTCTAAAGCGTAATTATATAACGAAACGAACTATCACTTTATAGAATGGTAGGTTAGAAACTTTTTGACCTAGAGTGCACACCAATTGAAGAAAAGTCAAAACGACAAATTTAAGGCAGTAATGAATCATTTATACCTCTTTGGGAACATATTCTTAAATAGTTTTAGAAACAATTTATGGAATTGAAAAAATATCGATTTTTTTAGTCATCTTAACAAGTTTTCCGCCTTAGAGGAAGATTTTTTTCACCATTTTTGAGACTTAGGGTATGCTTTATTATTACCTTTCGCCGTTACATGGTATTTTTTGTTATCAATCTTTATAAATGGCGGAGGTATGGCACAGTCTTTTAAACTGCATTCTGCAAACTGACATGATGTATAGCTTAAAAACTAATCGACCGATTCTGATGGAATTCGGTATAATCCTTTCCAACCTTATTGTCTAAAACACGACCCTAAATGTTCTTGGAAATAAAAAAACGTCTTTTTTTTATTGCAAATTGGAGCCTTTTTTCGGAAAATTCGATCTTTTTGTTCCATAGCGTACCATTTCATCGATTTTCAACATTTCTCCCTTTTTCTCGGTTCATATTCTGCGGATGAGTGTTAATGAAAGAAAAGTGTTCGTTGGTATTTTTTTTTTAAAGATTAATCGCGCCGACGCTAGACGACCGTGCCATACTTCTGTCATTTTTGAGGATTCATCAAAAAGACTTTGTAACAGCCAAAAGTAGTAATAAATAATATCCCTAACTCATAAAAAAAGCGAAGAAATCTTACCTCTAAAAAAAAATCATGAAAATCAGTAACTTTTTTCTCGCCTAAAGGTATCTACCCCCCTTAAATGCGTTTTTCCGGAAAATCACTTTTTCGTTAACCTCGTACAGGATAACTCTAAAACTACCCAACCGATCGTTCCGAAATTTTGCACACTTTGAGATAACATAATTGCCGTCTATGTGAATCTAAAGTTTCTTAAAAATTATTTTAAACAACTGCTTTTACACCAACAAATCCTATAGTCAACGTTTTACGAAAAAATAGACCTTTTTTTTCAATATTGCACAATTTTCCGGATCTTCACTTTTTCAAAAAAGTTTAGGTTCCCATAGAGGGTGTGGGTGTCAGAAATCTCAAATTTTTTGACTCTGATGTTTCGCATCAATGCAGCAGACACGCTAGGATGTACGCCATGGAACAACTCGGGCGGCAAAAAGTAATACAAAAATTGGAAAACTTAAACATGTTTTATGTACAACGATATGCAAGTAAAACTTTACGTAGAATAAATATTATCGACGCAAAAAAAATCTTAAAAATTCGCTTATTTTGATCTACCCAAAGGGATCTCACCCCCTTAATCTCTATACATTCCCACAATTATATTTCTATTCTACTCTAAATTGAACGAAGGCGGCAAAAAAAATCAATTTTCTATCGTTTCTATCTCGCATTATTTCTCTGTCGCAAGATCTCATATACGAACCTTAAATTAGTTGGCGTTGCACGAGCGAGATGTACGAGGTTAATATTCTATTCTGCGATAAAAAAGACACAACGGAAAACATGATTGTAGTCTCGTTCGTCCTCGTACACATTTATATCATAATTGTAGAACATTTTCAAAACCGCCGTCAATCGATCGAGAATTTCCGAGAAAAAAAGTAAAGAAATAACGCATTCTTGGAACCGCAGGTGGCAATTATTCAGTCGCGATGTCAATCCATGCGTCATATTTGACGACGTGTGTCGAGCCTAACAAAGGACATCCTTCATCGTACCTGAGTGAAATTGCATCAAATTTCTTCGATATGTGTTCAAAGAAAAGGAAAAAATATTCTTTTCTGAGTTGAGTAAAAATATACGATGTTGAAGTTTGCATCGTTAGAACGCAACGAAACATTTTTGATGGAAAATGCTATTTCCTCATTTTCATCATAATCCAAAATCTTATTCGCCAAATTTGGGCTACAGATTTCTCATGTGGATCGTAAAAAAAAAAACATTCAACTGTTACTCATAGTCCGAATTTGCCAAAAAAAAAAAACGGGCTTCTGAACTTTCGTTGCGTTCCAACGATGCAAACTGCAATATCATAAAGATATTGCAGATTTTATAGAACTTTCGTAACAGTTTCGTAAATCCTGTCAGCTGATGCGGGTCCAGCTGACTCGCCTTCCTCATGCTGCTGAAGTTTGCATCGTTGGAATGCAACGAAAATTCCTTTTGGTTTCCCTTTTCTCCGATTTTGTTGATATCCAAAATATTTTTTGATGGACTGAGGTTGTAGCTCTCTGACGAGGATCTCAAAAAGGTTTATTGTAGCTTCGATCGGCCAAAGGAAAAATGGCGATTGCACAAAACAAATTCGTTGCATTCCAACGAAGCAAACTTCAACATCTTCTTTCCTCAGGCAAGAACTCGGCATTTGTGCCACTCTTGACACAGAAATATCGCTAAATGATTAAATAAATAATTAAAAAATTCATCTTGGAATTATTTATCGGCACTGTTTTACGGCGCCTCCTATAACGTCAAACAACGGCCATTAATATTCAACAAAAGCTTGTCACGCGATATTAGGAACTTGTACGTAACGCAGTGTCGACATGGGCCTCCGAGCAGATAGTAATACGGAGAGCAACACGGTAACCTTTTTTTTTTTTATAAATATAAAGTGCCCGATGACAATTTTGGGTCATCGTTCACACGATATACTTCACGCGTTCTATGTCGAATCGGTCGGGGTCCCGATCGCGAATTCGGCAAGCGCGTCAATAATTGGGGGGGGGGGGGGGGGCGGGCGGTGGACGAAACCATTTCTGCCTTGAACCGCTCAACGAATATTGTCCGTTGATGCAGGTCAGTTAAGAGATTTTATTAATGTTTAAGCTTCTAGTTTACACCCCACGATCGATTCATCGTTTTTTTTCCGACATCGCGAGACCAGATTTTCGGCAAGTTATGCTCGGAAATTTAAGGTTTTACAATTTTTCCACGATCAACTTGCCAACATTTTTAGGGAACACAGGATTTGCTCGTCAAATTAATATCACCGTGACGTTTCGCAATATCCGAAAAATCACTGTTGTGTAAAATTTTTTTTGTTTTTTAACGAAGCAATTTGATACTTTTGGACGACGAAGCACTAAAACAATTCATCACACAAAAATAAGCCTTGTGTAATTTCCCGAAATATGTTAATATTTAATCGCAGTGTAAACATTTTTTTAACGTTGGTTCGCTAATTTTTTTTCCCGAACCCTCGAGACCTTTTTGGTCCCTTCGAGGTTCTCACTGTTTTCGCACTCAAAAAATCACAAGGTCAATTTGCAAATTTTTTCGTGTTTAAATCTTCGAAAGTCGGTGACCGATTTTTTTTTCTCGCAAATTCGTTGAAAGTGTTGTCCGAGAGACACGCACCTGGTGCGACGTCCGAAGAGAACGCCGTAACCAATGAAGAACTTTGCCTCGTGCTCTCTGGAGAAACGACTTGCCGGAGGAACTGGTACCTGCCTCGGGCATGGCATCCCGGGCTTGAATGACCCCGGCTCGCTTTTCAACTCGCCTCCACTCTCCTTTCGTATCTCGTGTGTGCCCTGTCTTCTCCAACTCGGTTTCAACCCCTTCCTGACCTGAGAATCCCCGAGATACGGTAACCGGAGTGGAAGAGCGACGGAGAGGGTGGGAGGAGGCCCGAGCGAGCGCAGTGGGGTTGTTCTTGCTCACCACCCGAACTCGGTCGATACCATCCCCCCGTATACGTCGACGTCGACGTTCAGTCTCGCATAGTCTGCGCGCAATTGACACCCCGTTTTTCGAAAGCCCCTTCAAAAATCACCTTCCAGCCTTCCACACCGTCTCCCCTCGCCGCTTATCCCGGTCGTAATGCCGTGCCCGAATTCTCGCCACGTCATAGACAATTTCTCACACGAGGAGTCTTCAATTTTAATGCTTAACTATTTCTTCTGTCTTCTCTTCTTTTTTTGAAAATTTAATTGTTGATATGTCGTCAAGGACTCGAGGGAACGAATGTCAAGGAATCAGTGGTGTTGAAGTTTGCATCGTTGAGATACAAAGATACTTCTTTCTTGCGTTTCAATTTTTTTTTATCATTATTATTTGCTATTGTCATTTCATTTTTATTTTCGTTTAATTTTCGTTTCATTTTTGTTTAATTTTCGTGTCATTTTCGTTTTATTTTCGTGTCATGTTCGTTTCATCTTCGTTTCATTTTCGTTTAATTTTTGTTTAAGGATGTTGAGTCCCTATGAAACATGTTAATGTTAATTGTTCAATAAATAGCTTCTTAATCGTCATGAAATTTTTACACGACCTCCCGAATACTTCATGTAAAAACATACCAAATTTTCAGAATTCTATCATCATTACTTCAACCTCCTTAAGAGTTGAAATAAAAAATGATAAAAAAATTCTGAAAATTTGGTACGTTTTTGTATGAAGTATTTAAGAGGTCGCGTTAAAATTTCACGACGATTAGGAAGCTCGTTATTAAAAAATTAACATTTTGTTAAGAACAATTTTTGAAAGAAATTAAAAAAAATTTGTCAATAAACTTCGTTTTGTTTCCGTTGCTTTCAGTATATAGTAGATATTACAAAATTGAGAGGTAAAAAAAAACTTATTGCAAAGTTACATCAGTTTTCATAAAACAACATTTAATTTGTGAATGTTAATTGTTCAATAACGAGCTTCCTAATTGTCGTGAAATGTTTACACGACCTCTGAAATACTTCATACAAAAACATACCAAATTTTCAGAATTTTATCATCATTTGCAATTTGGGACTCAACATCCTTAATTTTCGTTTCATTTTCGTTTCATTTAATTTTCATTTTCTTTTTCATTTTCTTTTTCATTTAATTTTCTTACATTCTCATCTCCTTATTTTCATTATTATGCAAAATCTTTCAGCGTAAATTTATACTGCAGATCTGTAGATAAGGATCTTTAAAAAAATGGTTGAGGGATATTTGCAGACGGAATCTACCAAACGAAATGAAAGCAATATTAACTTGCATTGCATTCCAACGCCGCAAACTTCAAGCTCATCGGAATTATGCAAGTACTTTGCAGCGCACCTTCCTTCCACGAGAATGCACCGTGTTCTATTATCCCCTGTTCGGTTTAACTGAGCGTGTAGTTAAATGTAAGAAATTCGAAAACGCTCAATCTATTTACGTCCAGAAATGACCTGGTTTGTGGCAGAGACTCGGGAACTCTTGGAAATCCAATTTTCATCGGATTTTCTCATCACATCCCAGTTTGCTTTTAAATTCGAATCGTCATGCGACAGTAATTACATTTTTTCCAAGCTCATTGCTGGATCGATCGTTGCTTATTTCTTTTTCGTTTCGTGAATAGTTAATTTAATCATGCGCGATAAAGGGGCCTGAATAACTTAAGAAACGAGATGATTGATTCAGCGCTTGTTTCGAGTGGCAGACTATAAATCCCCCTGGAGTTATATATGGAAAGACGCGGGCAATTATATCGGACAGCTCGAGTAACCATTCACGTAGCTTCGCCCAAACAAACGAAACTTCGCTATTCGCCGTCTTCACGAGTCATTACAATTAGGAGATTCCAATTTCCCTCAAGATAATACGAGCGACGAAACGACGAGGGCGGGAGAATCCCGGAGATTGGATTTCCAATCTAATTGCCGGATGATCGAAGACTGGTAGAAAGCTCGTTTGTGCCAACAGATGTGGCAATTAAAGTCCGAGAAAAACGACTCATCGTCGTTGGAAGAGTTTCCGTAGTGTAAAAAAAAATCCGCAACACGACGCATCGTTTTCCATTTTTGCTTCCTTTGGAATTGTTTCTGTGTTGCAAAATGTTCTTTTCTCCAGTGCTATGGAATACTGGTTGAAAATTTGTCTTGACTGGCCAAGATATCCAATCGTCGAAGAGATTGTCGACCGAAAATGGACTAGCTAATGCAGACTCCGAGACTGCTCGATGCGACTTTTTTCCCTTCAATTCATCGTAGCGTAGGTCTCACATGATTCACAATATCGCGTATACATTCCCAGCCAAAAGTTTTGATCGCTCAGGGTTCCAATAGGTCGCGATTCTTTCGAAATATGTGAAGATTCAGAGTCATTCGAATGGTTACGAACATCGATTTTGAGTAACAACGATGCCCGAAAGTTATTAACGAATTGTTTAAACAAATTATTGTTCAACGAATAATCTGCGGAAAAAATGCTCTTCGTATGAAGTTTTCATGCTCATTTCATAATGATTTCATGATCATTTCATAATGATTTCATGTTGATTTCATAATGATTTCATGATCATTTCATAATGATTTCATGATCATTTCATGATTTCATGATCATTTCATAATGATTTCATTGCCATTTCATGATTTCATGATTTCATTGCCATTTCATGATTTCGTCATTTCATTATCATTTCATTATGATTTCTTTATGATTGCATTATGGTTTCATTTTCGTTTAATTTTCATTTCATTTCATTTTTTTTTAATATGTGATTTCGAAATATGGATTTTTAAAATAATTATCTCTTTTCCGAAATACCTTTCGTCGATTTTGACCGAAGGTTGTATTTACAAAACTGCTTGTTCAATAACTTGGAAATTTCTCAGGACTACTGTGCGACGTTTAAATAAAAAATAAAGCCGCGATTGTCCATCGGTCGTTCAAGATTGAAAGCGAAAAATCAATAGAGAGAATTGTACAGATCGAGTATCACAAAAATCAATGTCATACGAAGCATTTTGTTCAGTTTGTTAGCAAATTTTCGGCATTTTTCCTGCTCGAAATCACCGTTACCAAACATCGTTATTGTTCGAATGTTTTCAAACTGTGGCCGAATCGCGAGGAATTCAAATTCTGATTAAATGAAACTTTCAATTAGGAATTTACGTGTGACGATACTTAAGGATGTTGAGTCCCAAATCGCAAATGATGATAAAATTCTGAAAATTTGGTATGTTTTTGTATGAAGTATTTCAGAGGTCGTGTAAAAATTTCACGACAATTAGGAAGCTCGTTATTGAACAATTAACATTCACAAATTAAATGTTGTTTTATGAAAACTGATGTAACTTTGCAATAAGTTTTTTTTTTGACCTCTCAATTTTATAATATCTACAATATACTGAAAGCAACGGAAACAAAACGAGGTTTATTGATACATTTTTTTTTATTTCTTTTAAAAATTGTTCTTAACAAAATGTTAACTTTTCAATAACGAGCTTCCTAATCGTCGTGAAATTTTAACACGACCTCTTAAATACTTCATGCAAAAACATACCAAATGTTCAGAATTTTCTTATCATTTTTTATTTCAACCCTTAAGGAGGTTGAAGTAATGATGATAGAATTCTGAAAATTTGGTATGTTTTTACATGAAGTATTCAGGAGGTCGTGTAAAAATTTCATGACGATTAAGAAGCTATTTATTGAACAATTAACATTAACATGTTTCATAGGGACTCAACATCCTTAAGTAATCCCGCCCATTTCCCGTGATGGATATGAAAAGTCCGGGACAAGGTTTGGTAGCATGGCGGATGATACGCTGCGCAACAAGTGTCTCGCGACTGCCCGTGAAACAAGGGGTCTGGGTCGTGAGCGTGTCAGACGTAGAAAAAAGCCGCGAGGGTGCAAACATCGATAAAAGCATGCATTCTTAAAACGATGAAAATCCAAAATTGTTTGCGTCTGATTAGTGTTATCCTTGTCCGGTAAGACAATCGAGGAAGTTGGAACGGTGAGTTTTTCGGGATGACATTCATCGACCACGTGGTATTTTTCGCACAATCATTCTTTCGATATAAAAGCGATTTTTGAAAAATATGTCACACATCACTAGTTGCGTATTAAGCTTTTCGTAAATGGCAGATTGTTGATCACAGTTGTCGGAGCGAATTAAAATATAATAAGGTTAAAAAAATTGACTAAAGTCTAGTCAATAGTTTTGAAAATAAGGGAGCTAGCGAACGTTGTCAAACTACAAACCGTTCGTCCTTTTTTTTCGAAACTGATCATTCAATAATATCGTTGGAGTTTGCATAGTCGAAATGCAACGGAAATTTTCAAAAATATTTTTCCTTTCTCACGTTTATTATTATACAAAATATATTTTGCATATTCACAGTGTATATAAACATTTCAAAAAGTGGCTTAGGACTTTTTCAAGCGAAGTCTGCTAGATGAAATTGAAGCAATTGAAAAAAAAGAAAACTTTCATTACAATGATGCAATCGCATGGTATTGGGTTTTTTCATCGTTGGAATGCAACAAAAATATATATTTTCCGTAATCTCGTATTTTGGTTGGCCATATTTAGGCTACAAAAGTTATACCTAAGGATATACCTATAATTTTGACATTATCTTATTACAACTTTCGAGTGTTCATTTTTTTTCTTCTTTTAAACAAAACAAAATGGCGGCGTTGCAAGGTATTCCTTTAGGCGTCTCTCGAAAAACTGCTCACGTTATAGCTGAAAAAGTTATTGATTGATCTGGCTGAAATTTTGGGAAGTTTCTCACTATAACATCGTTGGAAGGATGTACCAAAAGTTATCGCGTAAATAAATTGCCTTTTTGGGGTAAAAAATGTTGAGAAAATGGTAAAAAATATGGAAATTTGATTGCAAAGCCTACTTGATTTTTGTTTTTGTACTTTTTTATAGTTGTATAGGTATATCCTCAAGTATATAGGTTTTATAGGTACATACTATATAGGATATACGTACAAAATTATTTTAAAAAGTACCAAATCAAAAACTAAGTAGATTTTGCAATCGATTTTTCATATTCTTGACCATTTTCTCAACAATTTTTACCCCAAAAAGGTAATTTATTTACGTGATACCTTAAAACTTTAGGTATATCCTTCCATAAATGTTATAGTGAGAAACCTCCCAAAATTGCAACTAGATCGATCAATAACTTTTAAGCTACAACATGAGCAGTTTTTCGAAAGACGCTTAAAGGAATACCTCACAAGGCCGCCATTCTGTTTCGTGTAAAAAAGAAGAAAAAGTTAACACTCAAAATTTGTAATAAGATAATGTAAAAAATGTAAAACGATGCGGTGATTACATCACCTTTAAAAAAATTCATGAAAAATGACTCATTTAAGGCCTCAGGCCACAGTAGCGGATATAAAATCATGTGCGAATTTAACGATTTTTTTTTCGTATGAAAAAGTGATTCTCTAGTAGAATTAATTACACATCTATTTAGTATGAATATCAAGCTGTTAGAAAAAATATATATATATATATTTTCATTCGATTTACTCCAAATTAAAAATATATGTTCCTAATTGCATTTTGCAGAGAAGTACGTACGGAATTTCTGATTAATCGAAAACTTTTCATTTTATGAGCAATTTATGAGCAGTTATAACGAAATTTTTCACTGAAAATTCATTTCTTAAGTTTAAATACCTACAACTTTTAAATAAAACAATATTTTTTAAATTCCGTACGTACTTCTCTAGGTATTCTAATGTGGATTGACGAGAATTTTTGTTTTTTGTTCTGGGTAAAAAATTGTGGATGCTAAATGTCACGCCGCGGAGCCCTAACAAAAAGATAACAAAAGAAAATATTAGTAGTTCGCAATTTTGTACATCGAAAAAATATATATATATATATATTTTTTTTCTAACAGCTTGATATTCATACTAAATAGATGTGTAGTTAATTTTATGAGTGAATCACTTTTTCATAGGAAAAAAAATTGTTAAATTCGCACATGATTTTATACCCGTTACGGTGGTCTAAGGCCTTAATTTAAAGCTCGAACACCGTGACGTTCGCGCCCTTTCCCGCCGATGGATCCCACCTGGCTGTGGGTACGTCCCGCGTGAGTGTTAAATCCAAACAAAATAGGATATCGATGCGCCACCCTTTCGGCGATTGCGCACAAAGCCCGAAAATCTCAGTGTAGTCCAGTCATTACGTACATTCAAAAAAGAAAATGAATTTGCGCTTCTAATTTTTTAATATGTTGTAGGGGATACCTAGAAAAGCTTAACTTGAGATTGTCGACCAAGCTTTCCTAGGAGCTTTCGCCGCCATGTTGAAAAAAGGGGTAAAATTTGTTTCTCGGCAATAACTCGGCTATCCGATGAGATTTCGAAAATTTTTGTAGGACACTTTTTGTAGCTTTCTTTGTGCTCTACAATAACGCCTGAATCATTTTTAGCGTTTCATGCATCGTTATCGAGATATCGATCGATAAAGTCAAAAATTTAGGACATAATTTTTGTTTTTTGCTTTTTTTTTCTTTGGGTCTTAATAAATATGAAAAATTGTGGAATTCAAACTTGTAGAGCATATTCAGACCTACAATTTCCTTCTTGGATTTTTTTATGTTGGACAAAAATTACGATCTCCAGCGCGCCGCAAAGTCGGTGAATCCACACTCAGCGTCGAGCGAGCTGCTCGCTCGGTTGTGTCTGGATGTCGAATCGAATGGGAAATTGTTCAGGAAATTGATGGGATAAAAAATAAGTACGTAGAGCAACAAATTAAGGATCACACAATAGTAATTTATTAAACAAATAATTTGTTTGTGCAGTAAAAAATATTATTTTTTTACAATACAAAATAAACAAAACAAAATAAACGGAAAGAAAAATATTTTTTTCTGCACTCGAGACACGAACGATGGACTTTTTTCATGTCTTTTTTCGCTTGGATGGTCCAGGCTGAAGATCTTCGTCCTCCGTAAACTCTTCGAGTTGTTGTGTCTGTTGAAACGTTGGAAATGATGCTGATTCGATGAGAGCATCGTCATGAATTCCCCCCATCGCATGAAACGTTCCACGGCCGTCGAGAGTGTTTATGTTGAAATCCGCATTATCAAATACGAATTGACTGAATGAATTTTCCAGGATTTCACTTTCAGGTCGATGAATGCACGAATTCTCGAAAATCGTCACTTCTCGATACGGTGCACTGAACCCCATTGCCGATAAAATGTTGATGAGGCTCTTGGAACCGAATTTCTTATACAGATAAGTTCCAACACCGATCTGCAGCGGAGAGAAAAAAGAACGAGGACGCACAGCCGTAATTATTGCGTGAGCAATCGATGTGCACTTTTTTTCCACGAGTCCAGTGCGCCACGTTTATCTTTCATTATTGCTGTTGAAAGAAAAACTTGTAGAGATTCCGGAACAGCGGCTTCGACATCCCGTACAAATTCATCCGAGGGAGGATAATTTTGTTTGTCGTAAACGACGCCTCTTATGTCCTCTCGAATTATAGCAGCAGCTTCGCGAATAACTCGGAGTCGTTCCTCGTGAGAGTTCTGCTTCTTTTCCTGGTACCATTTATCCGCAAGAATTTTAAATCCGGTGTTTCGGAAACAAACGACACAATTTCGCTTTTGTTTCTCGATAATTAGAATGTCCTCGCCATATTTCGCTTCTAAATGTGCTTTAACCGTTTTTATGTGCGGAACAAAATTTCCATTTACGTGACTCATTAATTCAGTCATCGAAAACTGGCATTCGTCGGAATTTTCTTTTAGAAATGAGTAAATCCCCTCCATTGCCTCGTCGACTTTGTTACCTGTCGGTCGTCCTCTTTTCGCACCCTCCTCAGGTAGCGGGTTGTACACACGATGCATGCATTCGCGATGGTAGCGAGCTTCTACGGCGATGAGATCAGGTACCGAGCAGACACGCTTGACGATAGAAGCGGCAAATTCATCGTTACGTCCGAGCAGATATTTTAGGACGTTATCTTTCATAGACTTTTCTCGAACCGTTCGAATTGCGTGTCGTCGATGCATTGGTGTTTTTGTTTGATCGGAAAACGGTACTCCACAAAACAAACATTTATTTTTAACATCGAAACGGTCTTCGAGCTGCTGTTGATGTTCGGGTTCCGGTTCAGGTTCAGGTTCCTGTTCTTCCGAGACTGATTTTGTTCGACGAGCGACAAACGACGCGAGTCTTTCGTTCGCATAATTCTTGTAACACGCCCTATGCACACTCACAGATTCGACACTTTCTAGCATGCGTTGATGGTCCACATGTCCTCTTTTCTCACTCACCGTCAAGAGAGTTCGAACAGCTCTTTTTTTAGCAACATAAATGTCGTCGATTAACGCTTTTTTACAAATAAAACAGTCTCCCATGGTCACAAAATTGTTGAAACACGTGTGCTCACTTCGAAAGGCTCGAGGCAACTAACCGAGATGCTACGAAAAGAAGAACACGTTTCAACACGTAGACTCTAACAAAAGGGTCCCTTTATACCTGACCCCTCCAACTCCAACGGACGCTCTATGCGGGCACTCCGTTATAACGAGTTTACAGCCAACTAGATATCGAAATTTTTGCCCAGAATATCGGAACCCTCGATTTACACTACGCACAGCAAAAACTCAACACGATACGATATACTAACTTGAGCGCGCTTGACGCTGAGCGTGGATTCACCGACTTTGCGGCGCGCTGGAGATCGTAATTTTTGTCCAACATAAAAAAATCCAAGAAGGAAATTGTAGGTCTGAATATGCTCTACAAGTTTGAATTCCACAATTTTTCATATTTATTAAGACCCAAAGAAAAAAAAAGGAAAAAACAAAAATTGTGTCCTAAATTTTTGACTTTATCGATCGATATCTCGATAACGATGCATGATACGCTAAAAATGATTCAGGCGTTATTGTAGAGCACAAAGAAAGCTACAAAAAGTGTCTTACAAAAATTTTCGAATCTCATCGGATAGCCGAGTTATTGCCGAAAAACAAATTTTAAGCGTTTTCCAAGATGGCGGCGAAAGCTCCTAGGAAAGCTTGGTCGACAATCTCAAGTTAAGCTTTTCTAGGTATCCCCTACAACATATTAAAAAATTAGAAGCGCAAATTCATTTTCTTTTATTTGCCTTTTTTTCGGACGAAATGACTGGACTAGTGCGCAAGTGTCCGAAATTGGGTTGGGAATCGACCGAGGTTGAAATCCCCGCGTGTTCCCGCGTGCAACTTCATCCTCATCCAGCCCACTTTCCCGTGTCACTTTATTCCCCAGGCCTCGTCACTCTACACGTCCGACCTTGAACTTGAATACCCCTTTTCCAATCCCGTCGTGAGATCGCAGGATTTGGGAGTGCATTTTTTCCCTGACCCGCGACATTCTGGGCTCTTGTTACATTGATTCGTATTCTCGTCGGACAGTGAGACGGAAGCAGGTCTATTAAGGGGTTACGTGGATTAGAAATTTAAAAAAAATCCGCTTTTTTTAAATTTCATTATCTTATAGTACAATACGTCTGGAATATTCTCCCAAAGTTTTAAGTCAATCGGAGTAAAAGTCTAGGAGAGAGAGCCTTTGCTACGCAGGTATATCGCATTTTCCTCAAAACACTATTTTTGAAATCGGTGGACACGATTTCTCAAAAACTAATGCACCGATCTTATTGAAATTTTGCACACTTCATCAAAATAGCATTGACCAGTGATTGAACGAAGGTTTTTTTTTCGACTACAACTAATTTTACAAGGCTACACGTGTAGTGTAAATTGTACCAAAAATTGAACTATTTTGCATACAACTCTGCCAAAAATTCAAATTTGGATTTTTTTAAAAATCCTTCGTTCAATCACGAGTTATACTTATCTACTAATAGAAAAAAAATTGATTTTTCAATTTCAGATAAAGCTATCATGAGTTATCCTGACCACCACGAGGGGTCTCCGGAAACCGGTACCACGGGCTGAATTTCCCAAATTTTTTGATGAAATATTTTAAAAAATCTTGTTAAAATGTTGCTCTTTTATGTGCTCAACATTTTGAATAAAATAATGTATTATATATATTGTGTTTTTTTAAAGAGAGAAAATATGCTTTTTTTGCCTTCGAAACCCACGTAACTCCTTAATTTAGGAGTCGCAGGAGCAACTTGATCTATCATTAAGGGGCGAGATATCAGAAGGCGGGAGACCAGTTTAGGAGTACGTTTTATTAGTGCTTTTCATGATATTTACTTTACAAGGAATTAATGAATAGAATTTATTCAAACTCTGGGAATACTTTATACATGTTTTCAAACAAATATTTAAATTTTTTCAAAGCATTTCCTCTGAAAATATGAAACATATAACCTGCCGCCCCTCGAAAGTAGTCATCAGACTTTGCTGTTTGTGTACATTCTGGAGGCCAAAGATTTAATCGGAAACTGATGCGGTTTGAAGATTACTCCAACAACATTCTGTATGAACTATCCTCTGACCAGAAAAATTTTAAATTGCATTTTTTAGAAGTGTTTAAACAGAAAATTTCTATACAAATTCAAGGCAGTAATGAATTATTTATACTACTTTGGGAATATATTCTTGAATAGTCTTACTAAAAATGTATAAAATTTTAAAAAAGCGATTTTCCAAGTTTTCTAAACGCCAAAGTCAAAGTTCAAAAAAAGTCTTTCCCGCCTTAACTCATTCGCCAATCCCGGTTGATTTCTCTATTCATCCGGCTACATGCTCATACCTACAGCAATCGCTTATTTTTCGCGCAAACGTGAATCTCACTGCATCGAGGGGAAAAATCCACAATTAATTATGTGTAAAGAGGGATTTAATTGAAGATTATTCATTGAGGGTGGATTTAAATTTGAGCATCTCGAATCGGAAAGTTTGCTGTCCGTCGATATCCCGGAGTAGTAAGCAGGATTATGAGAAATGGAAGAGGAAAAAAAGATGTTGCCTTAGACAAGGACGCGGGTCTGACGAAGTGGCTTTAAGTCTCTCGGTGGTCGATTCCCTTGAAGGTACGCTGCACACACATATACAGGGTGTCCTCTTATGACTGGATAATCCTGCAACTGTCGATACGTCAGGTAATGTCCTACTATATGCTGGAATTTCAGTTTAGTAAAAATCCCACGGTTTTCGAGATTTTGGGCTGTATGTCATTTTTTGAAAAAAATCATCTGCTTTTGGTTTTTCGCATGCCACTTTCAAAAATGATACGCATCGACAATAACTAAGCAACTTTTTGAAGTAATTGGCACGTTATGCGTGGTACATTGTTTTACACCGCAGGTTATCGAAGTCAGATGTTCAAATTGGTTTGTATGAAAATTCGGATATAGTTCCGAAAAGCCCATACCTCTAATTAATTTGGAATTTCGTGTACCTATATATTTTGACTCGCTGATCACGAATATCATATTGAAAATACCCGATAATTTGATTTTCAAGGTCAACACTCACGAAAACTGTTTTATCAACAGTTTTTGTTTTATTTCAGTAAATATTCATTTTAGATAAAAATATGTCCCACAAAAATTGTAGCCTATGAAAATATCGATCTTTTATGTTCTATAGAATTTTTGTCTAAAACCATTCCATTTCAAGAAAAATGGGATAATGGTCCAATAAGTGAAATTGGCATAAGTACATTAGGTTCGATATTATCTACTTATCTATAGTAACGGATCGGTAACAGCAAGAATATAGATAATGTTCATTACCTCGCGCAAACCCAACAAAAAAAACCAAACCCAAACGAAAAATGCAAAATAGTATATAATACAAAAAAAAAATCACAGAAATAAATAAAAAGCAAAAAAAAACAGCCACTTTAAAATGGACTGAACCACAAAAATGCAAAAATAGTATATAATACAAAAAGAAACTGAAATAAAATAAAAAACAAAAAGGCAAAAAAACATGCACTTCAAACACCAACCTTCCCGCGGTAAAGTGCGTAAGTAGATAATATCGAAACTAATGGAGCTAAGCAATTTTCACTTATCGGACCATTATCCCATTTTTCTCGAAACAGAATGGTCTTAGATAAAAACTGTATAGAACATAAAATATCAATATTTTCATAGGCTATAACGTTTATACGAAACATTTTTCTCTAAAATAAATATTTACTAAAATACAACAGAAAACTGTTCAAGGATGTTGAGTCCCTATGAAATATGTTAATGTTAATTATTCAATAACGAGCTTCTTAATCATCATGAAATTTGTACACGACCTCCTGAATACTTCATGTAAAAACATACCAAATTTTCAGAATTCTATCATCATTACTCCAACCTCCTTAGGGGTTGAAATGAAAAATAATAATAAAATTCTGAAAATTTGGTATGTTTTTGTATGAACTATTTAAGAGGTCGTGTTCAAATTTCACGACGATTAGGAAGCTCGTTATTAAAAAATTAACATTTTGTTAAGAACAATTTTTAAAAGAAATTAAAAAAAAATTTATCAACAAACTTCGTTTTGTTTCCGTTGCTTTCAGTATATTGTAGATATTACAAAATTGAGAGGTCAAAAAAAAACTTATTTCAAAGTTACATCAGTTTCCATAAGACAACACTTAATTTGTGAATGTTAATTGTTCAATAATGAGCTTCCCAATCATCGTGAAATTTTTACACGACCTCTGAAATACTTCATACAAAAACGTACCAAATTTTCAGAATTTTATTATCATTTGCGATTGGGGACTCAACATCCTTAAAAATCATTTTTCATGAGTGTTGACCTTGAAAATCAAATTTGCGGGTATTTTCACTATGATATTCGTAATCAGCGAGCCAAAATACATGGGTACACGAAATTCCAGATTAGACAGGCTTTTCGGGACTACACCCGAAAATTCTGCACAAGATCTTTTTTTCGTAAAGTTTCCTTTACATTTGAGGTTAAAAAGACGACTTTTGTATATAAAACAAATAGGCAAGGGTATTTTTTTAACGGGTTAAAAAGTTATCATTTGCAGGAATGGCATGCGAAAAATCAAAAATAGACGATATTTATCTCGGAGAAGCGTGGGTCTTTTACTAAACTGAAATTCCAGCATATAGTAAGGCACGATCTAACCTATCGACAGTTGCAGGATCATCCATTCGTGACAGGGCACCCTGTATATGTGTATATAGACTGGCGCGGGTAAGTGCGGTTATAGTCGGTCTGTGAGGCGATGCTCCTCATCGTGCGCTACGTGACTACGAGCCGTGCTCTCTGCCGCACACCGCGTGCATCATCCCCGAGCTGCGACCAGTTAAATGCACATCTCAGACCTTGAACTTGGCGAGTGCACAATTACTGCGCGTGCTGCGTGTGTGTGTGCGGCAAACAACGCGGAAAAATGGGAGAGTCGAAGAAGAAAGGGTTGCTAAGACGCCGAGAGATGGATGACAAAAAAGAACGCCTGGCGACGAAAGAAAACGGCAGAATAAAAAGAGGCAGAGAACATTCTCAGGCAGGAGAAAAATAGTGAGCATTGCGATGTTATTTTTTTTCAAATGCTGTTTTTATAAAAAAAAGGATCAATTTTGTTAAGCCAGCGGAAGTATAATTGCACTCGCGAATTTGCTTCATCGAGAGAACTTTCGTATCACTATATTCTAGTTAAAAAAAAAAACATTTTTTAACCTTGTCACCCAAAATATTTGTTAACATACTTACGATGTAAGCAAAATCCTTAAAAAACATTCGATCGAAACACGTGACCGGGAAGTGCAAAGAGGGCTTCCCTTAGGTAGCACGAATATATAACGCGAAAAAAAAGTTGAGACTATGTTTAGCGCCGGAGATACGATTTTTTTTTCAACTTTCACCCCCGATAAGGGTGGGTACCGGAAGTTAAAAATCATTGTCCATTTTTGGTGACGTTTCATGGGCACTAGCATTACAAAATGCAAATAAAAAAGATACGAATATCTTTAGCGTCGGAGACCCAATTTTTTTTCAACTTTCACCCCCTATAACGGTGCGTTTCGATAGTTTAAAGTCGTTGCCAATTTTGTTGTGGCTTTCCTTAGTCACGAAGAATATATAACGCAAATACAAAATATGAGAATATCTTTTCCGTCCGAGATATTAATTTTTTCACGTTTAACCCCCTCCCCAATAAGGGTGGATTCTGGCCCGCCAAATCCTCCCCCTGCTGCAAATATTCCGGAGTCGAAATATTCACGAAAAAAATTACCTAAAAAATCTCGTTGCAATCTAACCGATGGCCCAGGCGCTAAAGTGTCATAAGGGTGAATAAAGATGGTTGTGAAAGTTAAATGTACTATGATTTAACGGGTTACCCCTACTTGCGATTGTGAAAAAATCGATTTTTTTTATCGCATTTTTTTGAAGTATAAGTATCTAAGAATATGACCTGAAAATTTCAAGACGATCCGAACAAAATTGACTGAGATATGAGCGTTGAAAGAGAAGAATCCGTGAATTGAAGAACTGAAATTGAATCTTTAAACGCGTTTTTCTCAAAATGGCATTTGTGAAGTCGGTGACCAAAATTACCCGAACACTAATGAACCGATCTTCTTGAAATTTTGCAGGCTTATTTAATACATAAAAATGTAGTCTTTAATAGTTTCATTTTTTTTTTCGAAAAAAAATGGCCGTTTTATAGCCAAAAAACGGCCGTTTTTTTTTCGTTAAAATCGAACCATTAACTTTGACTGTCCGCCATTTTGTGAAAATTGAATATTTTTTAAAATCCTTCGATTAAAGACCAGTTTATACTTATATTTGACTAAATCCATCCGCATTTTTTTTCAGATGATCCTCTTCGCCGCAATGTTGGTCACCGCAAACCGTGTATATAAAAACATTATTTCATTGACGGCCATTTGCCACTAAACAATGTAATATTTTTCAATAAAAAAATTACTGAAAGTTCTTCAAGATGTGTTCTTTAAGATGGTATATTGATCGATTGAAAAAGTTTTGTAGTTTTCTTTAAAAAAATTCATGAAAAAAGCCTTTTTTGCGCTACAAGTGGGGGTAACCCGTTAAAAAACATCTACAGCACGAAAAAGCTGACCGCACCAACGGGAGAAGCAAAGAGAAGGAGGCAGATCGCGCGTAGCTTTTCAAGTGCCTTGACAGGTGAGGCACATTGGCAAATATGGTAAAAATAAATATCTCAATGACAGAAAGCCCCACGAGGAAATGCAATTTGCCAGAAGCGACAATCCCCCGGTCCCCTCCTCTTTTTAGTCATGGTGATTATCGCGGCAGAAGCAAATAAACATACGTGTGTTTATTGCATATTTGCATCTGCAACGTGTACGACCTAATCGCACGTTCAATTATCGTTTCGAGACAGTAGACCGCGAGTGCTGCTCTCATCGGATGTACACGGCGATTATTATCGTAACTCATAGTCTCGAACTATGCATCGTTGGAACACAACGAAAATTCGCTCTTCCATTTTTATTTACTCGTTATTATTATTTCGAAAAATATTTTTTTGCACATTTAAATTCTCGATCTCTACATACGCGATTTAAAAAATGATTAAGGGATTTTCGTAAAGGCTTGCCAAAAGAAATTCGAGAAATGGAAAAAAAATGTCACTTCCAATGCATTCCAACGATGCAAACTTCGACCTGTGCATCCCGGGTAAATCGAGAAACACGGAGGGTACGGCGAAAAAGAAATCGTACTCACCGGATATATTTTTCTACTGGTGCCGGGTAAACGGTATTTTTTATAATTCACGCATAATTGGAAACTCTCGGGACCGTTGAAACCCATTTGTCAATGAAAAATCCCGAAGTTTCTCTCAACAACTGCCTTTTTTTCGCGACGATTTCCCTTTTTTTTTTTTACAAGTTTTCGGAAAAAAACGACTCATACATTCGAAGCCCGAACTCGATTGGCGGAAATTTTACAGTTTTACACTTTTTCAATTATGTTTACATTTTTCACGAGTTAATTTTTTTTTATTACAAAACCTGCGTTTACGATGTTATTTTTATCGCTGTTTTATCGTCGGGCTCCACCGTTTAAAGAAATTACATTATTGTTATTTCCGACACTGCGTGGTAGAGTCGACAATTTGCCGAAAGATGGTTCAAATTCGAAAAATTAAATGGAAATTCATCGTCGGACGGATTCGTGGGGAAAATGTTATTCTTGGTGTGTCGAACGGTCGTGATTATTGCGAGACTGGTGGAGGACTAGAGACGGGGAGAGGGAGAGAGAAACGTGCTAGGAGGCTCGCAGACGGCACAGGGACTACCGCTCACCCTGGTCGGTAATCCCTGTCTTCCGTGAGAGCCGTGATATTGACACCGGCGCAGAGGTCATAGAATCGACAAGGCTTCCGCAGGGCCTTGCGCGTAAGTATGATTGGATGCGATAAAGGCAGTTATTGCCAAGTATATTCGACTCTTCCGAAATTTGTGTGTTGCTGCGTAGGCAGACACGAGTAGCAATAGAGTGTATATGGATATGGATATGGATATGGATAAAGAAATAGATGTGGAAGATGGTAAACTTTCTTGCGTAGTACAAAATCCAAAAAGTTTCAGTTTTAAGTGTTGCAATATAAAAAAAACGTGTTTTTTTTAAATATCTAAACAAACGTTTTTTTTTTAATATATAGGGTGTTTTGTTGTGAATGGATATTGGAAGGGAAAATTCCGCATAAGATTTTTTTTTCATAAAGTTTCTTCAATATTTAAAGTTAAGAAAAAGACTTAACGAGATAAAATAAAAAACCAAGAGTATGTTTTAAAAAACTGGGCCAAAAGAAGTTATCATACGTGAAAATGGCATGCGAAGAACGAAAAGCAGATGATTTTTATCTCGAAAACCGTGGCACTTTTACCAAAGGGGAATTCCAGCATATAGAAGGACATGATCTGACCTGTCGACAGTTGCAGGTTTATCCATTCTTAACAGAACAGCCTGTATAAAAAAACGTGTTTTTTTAAATACATTAGAAAACCTGTTTTATTTAAATATACAAAAAAACGTGTTTTTCACATTAAGTTTGACATAAACCCCTTAAGGAGTCCGCATGAGCTTGAAATTTCCGATGACATTTTTCATTGCACAGTTTGGTGGCCTGGAGTTATAACTTTAATTTGAAACAATGGTTTGGTATTGAAGTTTGCATGGTTGGAACGCACCGAAATACTGCGTTTTTCGCATTGCCCAATTTTTTGGCACTTTCAGACTAAAACTATCACCAACGTATTTTTGAATATCGTTATTGGGGATCCATAACCTAAAACTGCAAAGGAAGAGTTTGGATAATGACGAAAATAGACAAATTAAAAAATAAAGAAGGATTTCCGTTGCACTCCGACGATGTCAACTTCAACACCATTTGGTAAAAACTCAAAATCTTTTCGTCCGATTCGCTTCATATTCGGACGGAGTATAGTTTACAACATTTTCTACCGTATGACGGGATGATTTTCCGATATGCTCATCCATTAGATCATAACGAACGACGAAAGTTGTTATTTTAATTGAAAATCAAACTTTTTTTCTGAAGCTTTCCATTTTCCCAATTTTCAAAATTAAAAAAAAACCATCCAGCCATACGAAATTATGAAGTTGAAGTTTGCATTCCTGGAATGCAACGATTCGTTTGTTCGTTCTCCATTTCTCCATTTCTCCATTTCTATGCATACCCAAAGCCTTTTTTGCCAATTGGGGTCCCAAACATCGAATAAGAAACACGTATCAATGTTTTAGTGATCGTCAGAGCCAAAAAACAAGTCAGAACAATAAAAAATGAATTTCCGTTGCATTCCAACGATGCAAACTTCAACATCATACGAACATTTTATTATTATTATTCGGGAAGTACATTATTTTATTGTCCATTTTGGATGACATTCGTGATGACATTCAGATGATTCATTTCATTTCCAGAGCCACCTGCACCGATTGGCCCTGCAGCAACGGTGGCACTTTCTTCAAACAATCCCAGCTCCATTTTGATGTTTGAATGATAAACATCGAAAGATGTTCATCGGCATCTTTCGATGGAAAAAAAAGCTCGAGCCTGGCAATACTACGTATCAATCGTCTGTCATCGATCTCGTCACCCCGTCACATTCATCACAAGGAATTATTGAAAATCGATGACTTTTTTTTCGACTCGAACTCACGCAGCTCCGTAAAAACGTCACGAGCGAAATTTTCGACCCCGACAGCAGGGATGGTGCGAGAAAAGGCTAATTACTCGATAAACACGATGTATCGTATACGACTATTATATAAAATACGTTTGGGCGAGTACGCGTCACATGTGGATGAGAACTAAGAAGGCAGTAGGTGAGATGACAATTGACGTGCAGGGACGCACTCTCGGGACCCGGATTATCGCTTTATCGTTGCACCACTAACCACTTTGTCCGGGCGCGCGAGACGTCCATAAAGCAAACGCTCGAAGCCCTCGATCCCTCCCTCCCTCTCTCTCCTACACGCGCACAATTGTGCAACGATGGTGTGACATGAATTCAAGATGTAAAAAAAAGCCCTCGGCCTCGCGGACTGATTGGCCTTATTGCTGGCGGTCGCACGAGTCAATACCCATTTAACATCGAGTATGGAAGAACACAACAAAACACCCTGCCGATGCACATTTCGTTCGGCGGAGCGCGTGTATTTCGGGCTCGTTGCGGGTGTACGTGTCATGAGCCGCGAGATGAAAACTTCGTGATTGCCGCGTGGAAAAAGTCCAGTTCCCCATTCCCAACTGACGAGGAACATCACTCGAGTGTCCGCCTTTGATCTTTTCGAAACTCATATACGTCACAAAGCATTGAAAACTGTTATAAACGTATCTTTTTTTATCGGCGGAAACACGTTTTTCCAAGCTTTTGTTTAAGGATGTTGAGTCCCACATCGCAAATGATAAGAAAATTCTGAAAATTTGGCACGTTTTTGTATGAAGTATTTCAGAGGTCGTATAAAAATTTCACGGCAATCAGGAAGCTCGTTATTGAACAATTAACATTCACAAATTAAATGTTGTCATATGGAAACTGATGTAACTTTGCAATAAGTTTTTTTTGACCTCTCAATTTTGTTATATCTACAATATACTGAAAGCAACGGAAACAAAACGAAGTTTATTGATAAATTTTTTTTTTAATTTCTTTTAAAAATTGTTCTTAACAAAATGTTAATTTTTTAATAACGAGCTTAAATACTTCATACAAAAACATACCAAATTTTCCGAATTTTCTTATCATTTTTTATTTCAACTCCTAAGGAGGTTGAAGTAATGATGATAGAATTCTGAAAATTTGGTATGTTTTGACATGAAGTATTCAGGAGGTCGTGTAAAAATTTCATGACGATTAAGAAGCTTTTTATTGAACAATTAACATGGTTCATAGGGACTCAACATTCTTAACTTGCTTCGTTCGTATCTGTCTTTCCGGTTCAAAATTTGTAATCCATTTTTCAAGCACTTGCTGGCATTGAGGTGAAATTTGGCATACCCATGTAACTTCGGTGACAATGTCTTTGTCGTCAATAATGGCGTTTTTTTTTCAAAGAAATAACTAATAATCGAACGATCGGGGTTATTCTCATTTTATGACGTATACATTCATCTAGTTTTATACCAATTTTTATGTATGATTTTTTTTCAATTAACCGTGATTTGGCAACGAAAAAAAATTCTCTTCATTGTCCCATCGATATCTTTATGAAAGCTTTTATGATCTTTATGATCTGTAAATAAAAAGTCAACAATTTATCGATATCCATAGAAATGTAGCTATCGTTATGCGTAGCCGTTTTGTTATTTTTTTTTACAAAATGCCGACAGTTTGTACTTTTTTTTTCTATCTTCAAGGCCCTTTTCTGTACTCAAGCAATCTTTGAAAATAGTAATGATCAAAATTGAAAAAATCGGCTACGTATAACCTTAGTCACTGTGATTAAAAATAGTTTATAAAAATTGAAAATCGCTTGATAAGTTTTTGAGTATTCACTGAGACAACGTCAAAAAAAGTAATTTCGAGAAAATCGCGATCAAAGTTTTCGTTCCGTTTCTTTTTTTTTATATAAAGTTATGTTTTTTTTTGTCTAGAATATTGATACTCGCATTAAAGTATGAAGTCACGGGCGATATGACGATTTTTCATCTTCATTATATTTGTCAAAATAATAAGAGTTTGCACTTCATCTATTCGGAACGATGGGTTCTAAGGTTGAAAACTTGAACATGCAGGAATTTTGTTATTTCTGACAGTTCTAACATCGTGACGTAACGCAAACCGCGACCCCCCCCCCCCCCCCCCCCCCCCGTTACATACGTAGACCAGGCCGACCTTCCCGCCCCCAATTGCGTTACGTAATTTAGGACGCCCCAACGGTAAATGGTAGGACAATCGAGTTCGGGCTCATTAACTTTGTTGTCTTGAGCACTAATTATAATTACACTGTTATAAAGTTTCTCACGAAACCTTTACAACCAAAAGCAAGGTTTTTGATTACGCCGATGTCTGAATGGCATGGGGTTTGACATGGCAAATAAATAAACGAATTCTAATACTAACAAGTATAAAATAAAATAAACTTAAAAAAAAAAAACTTTTAAAACGAGCTTTTATGTAAAAGGTACTGTACTAAAAAGTAAAAAATAATGTTCAGTAAAATTGAAAGTCAAAACAGTATAACTACAAAAAAGTACCTTCCTTGGTAACTCATTTTACGTGCAAGTACTTAAGGGGTTACCCCCACTTGCGATTTTGAAAAAATCGATTTTTTTTTATTACATTTTTTTGAAGTATAAGTATGTGAGAATATGTCCTGAAAATTTAAAGTCGATCCGAACAAAATTGACCGAGATATGAGCGTTGAAAGAGAAGAATCCGTGAATTGAAGAACTGAAATTGAAACTTTAAACGCGTTTTTCTCAAAATGGCATTTCTGAAGTCGGTGACCAAGATTACTCGAACACTAATGAACCGATCTTCTTGAAATTTTTCAGGCTTATTTAATACATAAAAATGTAGTCTTTAATCGTTCGATTTTTTTTTTCGAAAAAATGGCCGTTTCATAGCCAAAAAACGGCCGTTTTTTTCGTTAAAATCGAACCATTAACTTTGACTGTCCGCCATTTTGTGAAAAATGAATATTTTTTAAAATCCTTCGATTAAAGACTAGTTTATACTTATATTTGACTAAATCCATCCGCATTTTTTTTTCAGATGATCCACTTCGCCGCAATGTTGATCACCGCAAACCGTGTATATAAAAACATTATTTCATTGACGGCCATTTGCCACTAAACAATGTAATATTTTTCAATAAAAAAATTACTGAAAGTTCTTCAAGATGTGTTCTTTAAGATGGTATATTGATCGATTAAAAAAGTTTTGTAGTTTTCTTTAAAAAAATTCACGAAAAAGTCCTTTTTTTTGCGCTACAAGTGGGGGTAACGCCTTAAAAGCTACATGAAGGTAGATCATTTTAAATATGAAATATACTATTTCAAAGGTTGAGGCGACAAACGTGATAAATATTAAAACTACTTTAAAATGTCACCTATCCCTCTCACACTCGTATGTATGTGACATTTGTTCGTTCGCCAAGGTGCATCTTTTCATTCGCCTCGAAAACAAAATTCGAATGGTAAAACTTCGTCAACTGTCCCGAAACCCCAGAACTGATGTTCCTCGTAAGCGTTAATTAATCTTTAGCCGTTCGGATCGTTGCGACAATTCAGAATTTCTCGCTACAATCTAGAAAGGCCGCAAAACTATTCGATTCCTTGGACGAAAAAAAAAAGGATGGAAGAAGCACCGTTCGATGCAGCAGCGCATTCTTCGCATAGCAAAATTGAATCAGCCACGAACCGGAGTCATGTGGTTTGTGTAACGCGAGATGATAAAAGGTTGGAATTTCCCGCCAGGCTGGAGCCGGAAGTACTCTCGCGGTTTCCGCGATGCATTAGACAGCTCTGCACGAGGGAAATGACGTTCCATCGATGACGTTGAAGTTTACATCGTTGGAATGCAAGAAAAATTCATTTCTTCTAATTACTCGCATATTTAGGCCGATTCAGTATATGAACGTCCCTCAAACGTTTCTACGTGTACTTTTCCGAATGTAGAACATGAATTTGCAAAAAAAAATGGCTTTGTGCAACGATAAAAATAAAGAAATGAAAAATAACGTAACAAAGTATCGTTGCGTTCCAATGATGCAAACTTCAACGTCATTTCCATCGACAGCTGATATTGTCTGATGATGTCTGTCTGCCCAAATTTTTTTAACGATTTAGGGTACCCAAAAAAAAATAGTGACAGCTTTTCGTATCCTCATTAGAGATGACGACGTCATTGTATTGGGATGTTGAGTAAGTTCACGCTGTTGTTTTTTCTCGCCAAAATGAATGCTGTACTCGAAAGAAAAATCACTCCTGATGCTTTCAAACGTTACGAAACTGTTGTGCGATCGATTCCTAATGATTATGACGATGTTGAAGTTTGCATCGTTGGAACGCAACGAAAGTCCCGTTTTACATTTTATTTTCCATATTTTTATTATCATGGGCGATTTTTTTTTTATATAGATTTTTAATGTAAATAGCTAAATAAATATCATGAAAAATTGTCGAAGAACTTTTCCAGGCGAAATCTGCCAAAGAAATTAAATTAGGAGATTGAGTTAGGAGATCAATTGTTACTACAATATCACTATTAAGGGCTTATCTTGCACTTAGTGGATGTTGATCATCACTACAGTACAAAAACCACGTTTTTTAGACAATTAATGTGATTGTGCATAATCTAGCAGGTGAACCATACACAAAAAACGAATTCAGAGACGTTTTTTGGGTCAAACGATTTTTGCCTTTATGGCCCGCCATATTGGATCCGAAACTTAACGTACAAGGTTCAAACAACAACAGATGGCGCAACAAGTTCGATTTTGAAAAGTCTTTCCCAACACAAAGTGGCCATGAAGTTGGCCTGGGGTCCGGTGGACCCCGAGGCGACCGCAACGGGTTCAAAGCAGTATCTGCCAAACGAGATCGAAGCAATTCAGCGATATTGATTTCCATTGCATTCCAACGAAGGAAACTCGAAGCTCGTCAAGCTCGGCTGGTTCATTTGGTGACGCAGCGGAGTGGTGTAGGAGCAATTGTTTTCCAACAGAAGCAATAGAAGATGGGGATTTCGTCTGGGAGGAATGCGCCGATCGATCAATTGTCGTTACTGATGGAGTACGAAATCTCGCGTTGCCGTGGGAACCTCGATGGTAACAGTACTCCAAAGTCGTTCCTCGACTATACGTAATCGCACGCGCTGGCCCTTTCGTCGCTTGGTGCCCGCGAGCGGCTCAATTGACACGGACCCTAGGAATTAAAAAAATTGGCCTTGCGCGCCGACCGTTGACGCATTTGTTTTCGACCGACGTCGACGCGACGCACGCTGTTGTAAAATTTGTGAAATTTAGTCGACGCGGTCTAGGCGCAACGACTGTGGTAAAGAAACAAAACGGACGTTGTGCACGCGCCTTATATTTGAGCGCGCTTGTATTTTAACGTCTACGTGGATGGGTTAAGAAATGACATTTTTCAAAAATATTTTTATTTATTTTTGTTTATTTTTATTTATTTTTATTTATTTTTATTTATTTTTATTTATTTTTATTTATTTTTATTTATTTTTATTTATTTTAACTTATTTTTATTTATCTTAATTTATTTTTATTTCTTTGTATGTATATTATTTATATTCTTGTTAAAAAATATTTTCGTAATATTTTATTATTTATCACCGCAGAGCTGTATTGCCCGAAAATGTCATTGAAATATACCTAAAGTTGAATGAGCCACAACTTCTAACAGTCGGCCGGGCAAGCGGTAGCAGCACCGTGCTCCACATTAAGGATGTTGAGTCCCAAATCGCAAATGATGATAAAATTCGGAAAATTTGGTATGTTTTTGTATGAAGTGTTTCAGAGGTCGTGTAAAAATTTCACGACAATTGGGAAGCTCGTTATTGAACAATTAACATTCACAAATTAAATGTTGTTTTATGGAAACTGATGTAACTTTGCAATAAGTTTTTTTTTGACCTCTCAATTTTATAATATCTACAATATACTGAAAGCAACGGAAACAAAACGAAGTTTATTGGTAAATTTTTTTTTGTTCTTTTAAAAATTGTTCTTAACAAAATGGTAATTTTTTAATAACGAGCTTCCTAATCGTCGTGAAATTTTAACACGACCTCTCAAATACTTCATACAAAAACATACCAAATTTTCAGAATTTTCTTATCATTTTTTATTTCAACCCTTAAGGAGGTTGAAGTAATGATGATAGAATTCTGAAAATTTGGTATGTTTTTACATGAAGTATTCAGGAGGTCGTGTAAAAATTTCATGACGATTAAGAAGCTATTTATTGAACAATTAACATTAACATGTTTCATAGGGACTCAACATCCTTAAAAGCGTTTTTCTCGAAACACTGTTTTCAAAGTCGGTGGACATGATATCTGAAGAACCGCTTGATTAATTGTTTCCAAATTTACAGGAGATACGACGAGAAGCATTTAAAGGTCGTTGACGATCTCAGTTTTCGAAAATCGATCTTCATTTTTCAATACTTACGTAAAAGGAATGACTTTTTTCATAGATTCTGTATGCTCGAGTTTGAATTCGTCGCTACGTTGTTTAAAAAAATGATTTTTAAAATCGACGATCGTCAACGACTTGTATTTATTGTTAACTTGAATAACCGGTTTGGTTATTACATTTTGAATGGATCGTTCGAGCTGGAGGGTGTCCACCGCCAAACGTCGCGGAAACAATTTCATCGGCCACGTTTTTGTTGTATTTCTGTATTTTTTGGTGATTTCTTTAAAGGCTCTCAATATACGTATGTCTGTGTTCAAAAAATGCGTTCCGTTTTCACCAAGCGTTTCCCAGGAAAAAAAAATCGGAATTCGGCTATTTTTTTGGGGCCTCATGTAGCCCCTTAATACATGTTTTCACGTTCGTTTCATCAACTGTTCTCCTCGCGATACGTGCTCATGCGTCTCTAATTAACCAATTACGTATATACGCGAAAGACACTGGGAAGACGCGCTGCGAAATTTTACTTCGCGTAGAATGTGTATGTATGTGGAACTACGGCATCCGTTTTACAACCTGCACGTGTTCGAGCGCGAGATAAATACGACGGCGACACGATTCGGCGGTACAGTAGAGTCGGTCGCAGCTAACGCGAAGTGGAGACGAGCGGGCCACGCCCTCGACCCCCACTCTTCCTCGCGCGCGGGCCAACGACGATGCTAGCTCGTCCCCCCACCAGCGCGCTCGCTCGACCCCCACCAGCGCGCTCACTCGACCCCCCACCAGCGCGCGTCCAGCGATACGGGAATGCGAGCTACGGGAGATTTTGATCTAGCGAGTGCGTGGGGACAAATGATCCGTCGTGTTTTACGTAAAACAGTTGTCGAACTGTTTCCCGGAGGAAATTAGTCGCGGACGTTACCGTTCGGCCTCGTCAAGGCGAATACGACTTTCTCGATAGTCAAGATCGTGCTCGTGTGCAGAAGAAAACACACAAAACGACGTAACGACTCGTATATATGGACAGGATTGCGACAAACTAGCGAGAACTGATGATAAAATGTATCCGGTGGAGAAAAATAATTGCGGACCGGCCCAAACACGGCTCGGGCACTTGAAGCGATCTCGTACGTCGTCGGATCGAATTAAGGGGTTACCCCCACTTGCGATTTTGAAAAAATCGATTTTTTTTCATTGCATTTTTTTGAAGTATAAGTATCTGAGAATATGTCCTGAAAATTTCAAGTCGACCCGAACGACCGGCCTTAACCCGGGGCCGAAAAACGCCGATCGCGGAATCTTCGTTAACCAATAGACTTACGCTTTTTGTTCCCACATTCGTTTGATTGCGAAACATTGCGAATGGTCTTGGAGTTTCCATCGTTGGAATGCAACGAAAATTCTATTTCATATTTTTATTCCCACATTACTATTATTTTGCAAACTGTGTTTTTGCAGATTTAAATTTCTAGGTTTCTATGTAAGCCACTTCAAGAATGAGTGGGAATTTTTCCGAACGAAAATTCGTCAAACGAAATTTGAACAATCGAAAAATAGTAATTTTCGTTGCGAACGATGCAAACTTCAAACTCATATGTTGCGAACCATATTAAGGGAGCTTTCCAGTGTGACAGCCCGAAAAATCGCTGTTTTTCGCGATTTTTTTTTTTAAAGAAAAAATAATCTAATCGGTCTGGTTTTTTTTCTGTATATTAATTGGGTATTGAAGAATACAAAACAATTTTTTAAAGATCGATTTATTTATTAATTAATATCTATAAAAATGATGAAACAATTGTTGCAGAAAATGCACTTGGATGTGGTGTCCACGTTGGGGGTCACAATTTTGATCTGAAACAAAAAACACGAAAAGATTATTGATCGGTATATAATTGGCTTTCGTGCTATGGAGGCTTTTTTTTTTTTTTTGCAAAAATGGCGCCGGTTTGAACAAAAAGTGTCGATTTTAGCATTTTTTTTGGCAGTTTTTTTTTACAAAAAAATAGGAAGATGTCAAAAAAAAAAAGCTTCCATAGCACGATAAACAATGACGTTAAGAATATTGTGTAAAAAATTCAACTCGATAGCTTGAAAACTCTGCCCTCCAAGTTGGACACCGTTTTGAAAAATGCTGTTTCGAGAAAAACGCGTTCAAAGTTTCAAGTGAGGAAATTTTAGGTAAATCGTTTACTTACGGTCAATCAGCGATGCCAGGTCCATACAATATCCCTTCTGCTTCTTCGAAAAGATCGTGCTCAATGGATTGTTCAGTCCGACGAGCTGTCGTCGCCTCTTTGCTATCCAGGGACGCCCGGCGGTTTGCTTGGGTGATGCGCGCATTCTTGTACTTAGCGGCGAAATCTGCGGCGCTCGGCCCTATCGTGCATCCCATCGTCTCCAAAATTTTTAAAATTGGGTCGTAACCTTCATTGAAGGTGCACACAGCACACTGCGTAGCGATTTCTACTATCTGCTTGCCGCAGAATACGTGCTTTGGGGCTAGTTGCCACACACAGTGATTGAAGCTCTCGTTATTGTTTTGAGTGTTCGCGCCCGTACATCGTTCTAAGAGATCCTCCGTTGTTAGATCATCGTAAATCACTGAACACAAATTTTAAAGCCCAATCCTCGAATCGATTTTTTAAAAAACTTCACGTCGCTATTACACTTTTTGCACTTCAACAGTTCCTGAAGAGCGCCGAAAACCAAAAAGAACTCCAAAATCACATAGCTAAACGTTTGATCGATTCGGACTTCAAACTCTGGACTCTTTTTCAAGATTTTTGCTGCCAAAGTGCTCGCAAACGTTAGATCCGTTTCGATATCGTGTCGATTTGTTCCCTTGAAACCCGCGGATCTTTTTCGTTCATTTCGCGGATGTCCGCTTCTCGAGCCTTTTCTATCCTGCCACGCACATTTCTCTTTCGTAGATCTATCCATTTTGAATGTCGAAACCGAACTGAAAGACGAACCGGACTCACGTTGGAAAGTACACGAGCAGGTAGGAACGAGACAAAAGAAATAACGGTCGCACGGGCAGACGGCCGACGCGGCAGCTGTAGCGCTCCGTTGCCTTCTTCCAAGAAATGCTGTACAGTAACCGAAATAATCTGAATTTCGGCATGAAAATTTCAGGGAATATTCGGAAGAGTGTATACTATTCGATAAAGCAAAAAAAAAATCGATTTTTTGAAAATTTCACACTGGAAAGCTCCCTTAAATCTATCGACTTGGAATTGTTTCTTGAGAAGTGTGCGTAAGCTGGCATCCGCAAAAGTACGATTTTTTTTCTCGCACTTTTTCCTTTTTCTTTGTGTTTTTTTCGAATCTATATTTTACGAAACGGTAAGTCGTTAAAATAAATTTTCTCCGATTCACTTCGAATTCGGATAGAGCATACTTTATAACATTTTCCATAGTCCGACCGAATGATTTGTGGATAGTTGATCCATTCGTTAATAACAAACGATCAAAGCTTTTTTGTTGGAAAACGGACGTTTTTTACAGCTTGCCATTTTCGTAATTTTCAAAATAAAAAAAAGTATCCGCTCATACGAAAACTCTAGTATCATCCGAACTTCCTTCGGCACTTCCTTCAAATAATAATAACTTCAATGTTTATGAATATTTTTCAATGAAAAAAAAATCCAATCTTAGGAAGACTGTGTATCAACTGTGTGTAAAGTCCCGATCTCGTCGTGCCCATACACTCATCAGGAAAGAACATTGAAAATCGACCTGCTTTCGTGGGGCCTCAAGTGTGCTTGCTTGATCAGCAGCGATCAAGTACATGCCAGTACAGTGCCCCGACCGATTACAATTTTCTCCCAGACGCAGATACGTCCAATAAAGAACGTGAAACGCCCAAGCCCCCTTAATTGACGAATTTGCAAGCGTTACTCACCGAATTCCTCTTGCCGAAGCCGAGGAAGGAGAGCTTCCTCTTATTACCCAGCATTTTGTTCTTATTCTCGTTCTTATCCATGATGTCTCTCAGCTATACTTTCGTTGTGTCACGATGATGGAAAAAAAACCACTTTTCGTCGTCGGTTCTCCCCTTCCTCCGGCAGCGCGTTCTCAGCTCTAAGGAACGAACTTTTTCCTTGGTGCCCGGCCGATCCTGAGTCGGGACGGCGATGTCCACATGTGGAGGAGTCGCTGTGATGGCAGCTCCGTTCTGCTTGCTGCTGCAACACACGCACAGAACCATTTAGGTTCTCGTTCCCCCAGCATCCCACGCTAACACACACAGCGACATTTGCACCACTCATTTCGACGCAAATTAATATTCTTATTCCTTCACTATAAATTATTCTTCGTCTAGTCGATCACTGGTCTTATTTTGGCTATAGATCATTTTTTCTCGAATTAATTAATTGTGCAGGCGACTTTTGTAACTAGGAGTAATTTGTACGTGGTCAAAGTTACTTTTTGCCTTCAAAAAATCTTGCCAATTATTGTTTCCGGAATCGCAGCCTGCGAAAGGGGTCGAGAGGCAGATTTTCGATGTCTTCAAGAAAATCGATAATAATTTTTGTCTAAATAGTAAATAATAAAAAAGTTAAAAAATCATAGAAAATACATAATAATCCTTCGTCAATGTTTTTATCGCTGGTATTCTCCGACAGGTCGATATGATTCGATGCACGTCTGTTTTGGTTTGCTCCGTTAATCAAATATCGAGACGTAACTTTTTTCGATCTTGCTTAAAAATTTAACCAAGACACGAAAGGCGAAACTGACGTACCGAGAGGGGCGTAATTTTTTTTTCCCACGTTCGTCGATTATCCTACCGCGACTGTATGTTTGTTCGATACTTGCGTAAATTCAAGTTCTATAACTATATATATATATATATATATATTAGCGTATGTCTTCTGTTTGGTTTCTCGACCCGATTTATAGCCGCCACGCTCGATTTTATTACAAGTCCATGTCGTTACGGCCAGGGAGAACCACGAGACTGACTGTAACTGAACCAGCGAGAACTGCAAATCGTTTAGACAAAGTCTGCGTGACTCACTTTTCTCTCTCTCTCTCTCTCTCTCTCTCTCTCTCTCTCTCTCTCTCTCTCTCTCTCTCTCTCTCCATCTACCGAACACATAATGATCTCCACCATGGGCACAAAAAATTAGGCTGGTAACGTTTGACGATATCGAGCAGACATTAATTGGCAAATAAGCCCTACTGATTCGTTTTTGGGTATTACTTGTTTTACTGCCAAAATAATGATACGTTTCTTGTCATTGCCTCAACGACGAAGCTGATTCGGCCAAATCCAAGTATTTGTCTGGATTCGTTGGATTTTCATTTGAGCCGAGCCGTTATTTGCTCTTCTCTCTTCTATTTTTGCAATTTCGTCTCGGGATCGCTATTAAAGTCTCAGATCACTGCGGGGGCTTTAGCCAGAAGCTCACGTTCTAATAGATACGGATGTCCGAGCTTTCGCAATAATGCAGCTGGATCAATCCTCGTATAGATCGCAAAAGTACCTGACCAGAATGTATTCGACACAAATATTGGTATATCTATATAGCAGGTAAACTTCGGGAATTTTTATCTCAAAAACTAATGTTTCGATTGGTGACACATTCGACAAGTGACTTACCCATTGACAATAATTATTTATCCGTTTTCGCGGAATTTAATAATCGGCGTGTCGTTTTCTTTGCTCGGGTGTTGGAAACAAGCTCGCAGTCACCACAAAAAAAAGTGTTTACCTTTTTTGGAAGCTGCGCTCCAGAAAGTGCCCAAAGTGTCACTTTTTCCTCAAATTCATTCGGAAGGACATGGATTCTCAAACGCCCCCAGTCCTGTGAGCCCAACGCGAAAATCTTCACGAATTTGTTTCCACGGTAAACAGAGGCAACGTAGAAAAAGCTTGGCGAAAATAAATAAATAATCCGGCGGAAATCTTCGGGTCGAGGGATGAAGCCATCGAACCAAAGAAACGGTCTCGAGCGCGCGACTGACGGGGATTGGTCTGACGAACGAGAGAGCGATGAATTTTATACGGGAGATAGATCGTCTGGAAATGTGTCCTCGATACTTCCGCTAAGTGTTTCGACAAAAGGCTGACAGAAATGATGTTTGCGTAAGTATATCGTCGAGCGTGAAACACTGGAGGTGCCGCTTATTTTCGAGCGGCGTCGTTCGATGAGCGAGACAATTATCGGCTCTTTAAGGGGGGAGAGAACCTTAAGCCAGAAAAAAATTCGCCGATTTTCATGATTTTTTTTTAAAAGCCAAGATTTCGTCAACATTTTTGGGGCTTAGGTTGTGTTTTGTTTCTACTTTTGGCTGTTACATGGTTTTTTTTCTCTCTTAAATCTTGATTAATGGCAGAGGTCTTGGGAAGTGCTTTTTAAAAACTGGCGTGACGTATTGCTAAAAAAGTAATCGACCGATTACGATGAAATTTGGTGATAAATCTTTCTAACCTTATTGTGTAAAACATGACCGTACATCTTTTTGAAAATAAAAAAATATTTTTTGATCGCAAAATTCAATCTTTTTGTTTCAAAGCGTACCATTCAATCGATTTTCAACATTTCTCACTTTTTCTTGGTTCATATTCTGCGTATGAGTGCCAATGAAAGAAGACTCTTGATTGGTTTTTTTTCTCAGATGAACCCCGCCGACGCTACGTGTCACGCTGTCTGACAACGTCCAACTGACGACGCCATTTTTAAAGATTAATCAAATAAAAATGCCATGCAAGGTAGAGCCAACCTACCAACGAGTACGCAGTGCTTTCAATTGTTTCAATTTTTCGTGTGTTGGCAATATCACCTAACCTGTCAGTGGCTCGTGGCATGTCAAAGTGTTGGACAACAACTCACCAAAACAACTCAGCCAAAAAACGGCCGTTTTTTTCGTTAAAATCGAACCATTGACTTTGACTGTCCGCCATTTTGTGAAAAATGAATATTTTTTAAAATCCTTCGATTAAAGACTAGTTTATACTTATATTTGACTAAATCCATCCGCATTTTTTTTCTTCAGATGATCCACTTCGCCGCAATGTTGGTCACCGCAAACCGTGTATATAAAAACATTATTTCATTGACGGCCATTTGCCACTAAACAATATAATATTTTTCAATAAAAAAATTACTGAAAGTTCTTCAAGATGTGTTCTTTAAGATGGTATATTGATCGATTAAAAAAGTTTTGTAGTTTTCTTTAAAAAAAACTCATGAAAAAGGCCTTTTTCGCGCTACAAGTGGGGGTAACGCCTTAAGGGGATGGCGCCAAAAGAGACCCGAGATCGCTCCATCCGAAGTGAATTTGGACCGTGACAGCCAATGACTAGTTTTACGTAGTACGGTTAACGATATCGTATGAAATTTCGTATAGCTAGTGATCCGCTTCCGTGGAACAGTTGACGTCGTTTTTTTTCTTTATTATTCCATTTCGTCTGCTTTTCGCGTCTGCGATATCCCGCGATATCTGCATTGTCGCGTGTGGCTTGTCAGCTGCGTTTCTATACGGATAATTTGTCAACTCGCAACGCTCGTAAGAATGTGCGCGGAGTCAGCTGTCGTCGGCGAGAACAAAATGAAAATACGAAAATTTCCTGGCTGCGTAGGAGTTGTCATTTTTTAATTGGCACGCGGACAGTGCCGTAACACGGTGATAAAGTTAGTAATTAAATCGACGTACGAAAGGTTCATTGTTTTTTTTTCTTCTTATTCGTCTGGTCGTTTCGGAGTCTCGCATATTTGTGTCATTTTTGCACAATTTATTTTCAAAATGAATCGCCCTGCGTTACTCATTGTTTCGCTCGAAATAAAAATGATCGACTCCTCGTGAAGGCGCGTTCAATTTTCATCCGTCATTTTCATTCCTATCGTGTGGTCGGACGAGCGCCGTTCGTCTACGTTATCGCGACGAGGCGTTTATTCGATAATGTATATCTTTCGTGCGGTCCACAAATATCAAGTTTCCGCGCAAGTCGTACGAGCAAATTTTTCATTTTTACAAGACAATCCACAATTATTTCGTCACACAACCCATGCGTAATTGTCGTTACTAATTGGATTCTCATAATTGTCCCCGCTTCTTGATAGACATCCAATGGAATGACGTTGCATTTCGCATCGTTGCAGCGAAATGACATTTTTTCTTCGCTGATTTCCCAAATTTTCTTCGGCAGGTTTGACCCACCAAAATTACGCAATTTTTTTTTTTGGATTCTCATTCGGTGGTTTGCAAAGTATGATTTTGAAAAAGAATGTAAATGCGAAATCGAGAGAAATTATCTTGATGGACCCCATCGCATTCTGTAGGTTTAATTTTCTCAACAAAATATTTCGATAGGTATATAAAATAAGTGGATCTTGAAATGTTTATACTTTTTAAAGATATGAATTTTTTTTTCGGGCCTCTAGATAGATGCAGTAATATGCCCTTAACAAATTTCGGCCCGGCAACGAGACTCTCAATTCTGGTGGATTTTCTTCGGATGAATCGCCACCCACGTGTCTTCCCATCGCGGATTGAATCAATTCCACGAGAGCTTCCATAGATTCGAAGGAAAATCAAACTTCGTCAAGTACGAAAACACGAATGTACGCTCGTCATAAGGTCGCAGCATTTTATCCACGTTCGTATAAAATGTATATTGCCACGTGCGCGTACTTATAAATAGCGAATAGATTCGTTCACTCGCATGCCATAGGCAACGGGATGTAAAGTATCGAGTTCTCGCTTTGACCAGTTTGACGGAATATCGATAGTGCATTCACGAGCTTTTGTATGAACTCGCGTCGCTACCGGGTAAATGGATTGTCCTTTTAAAAGGCTGTATCTATAGAGCCGGGATCTTAACAATAATAAACATGAAAATAGTAATCAATACGATTGTATTGTTATTATTTTTTTTATCTTAACAATTATAAAATACATATGTACGTGTAAATGTTTGATTCACTTTCATTTCCTTTAAGGGGAGGTACCTGAGTAAACGACGAGAAAAGCAGGCACACTTCGGGCATTTCTATCTCAAAAACTAATGTTTCAATTGGATCCGGGTTTTTTTATTGGAAGATATGTACATTGAGGTATGTTTAGGATCTTTTTAAAATAAATTCGTCGACTGGAAGGGATTCAAACGCAATTATCTCGAAACATAGTTTTCAAAGTCGGTGCCAGATGTATCTCGAAAACGGCTTGTCCGATTTTGTCCAAATTTGGATACAATATTCTTCGATAGTTTTTCTCGTTCGCCACGTAGGGGTTTTTCATTTGATTGAACCCTTGCTTTTTTATGCAACCAAAATCGTCGGAAATTGCGAACGAAAAACGAATGTTAAATTAAAACGGTCGCAATTCCGTCAAAAATGAAAATTAAAAAAAAATCCTACGTGGCGAACGAGAAAAACTATCGAAGAATATTGTGTCTAAATTTGGACAAAATCGGCCGAGCCGTTTTCGAGATACATCTGTCAGCGACTTTGAAAACTATGTTTCGAAATAATCGCGTTTGAATCGCTTCCAGTCGACGAATTTATTTATTTTTATCCTAAATATACCTCAATGTACATATTTTCTAATAAAAAAAAACCCGGTCCCAATCGAAACATTACTTTTCCAGATAAAAATTTCCGAAGATTACCTGTTTTTCTCGCTGTTTACTCAGGTACCTCCCCTTAAAAAAACTGAACAGAATCGTCGGCAACCGCGACGTTGTGTTAAAACAATAACAACGGCATTGTCTATAGATATTATTCGGAGAAATAAAAAACTCAAACTTGTCAAGACTATGCATTAAGGCGGGACCCTGAATTGAAAAGTCCGAAAAACCGTCCGTTTTGATTGCTTAAATCGATAGGTAAACTCTCCAAGAATATATTTGAAAAGTTACAGAGGGCAATTGTCAATATTTTCGACGATATAGGGCCAAAAGCAGAGAGGAGATTGATGCTTGACATTGAATTGATACCTCCTATTGAAAACTTCGAAGCGCGTTTTCTCGAATTTTCAGTCTCACGATTTCTCCAAATTGGCGGGCGTGACAGCAAAAAAAAAAAGCTTAATTAAATCGCAGCAAAGTTTACTTTATAGTCTGAAAATTTCTTCCAAGTGAATTAAAAATGCCGTTGAAAAATTATTTTTAAAAATGTGTTCAAAAACACTTTAAGTGTTTCGTAATACGTTTTTAATACTTTTTTACCTCAAACCTGAAAAAAGTTATAATTTCACGATTTTTTCAGCTTTTTCTTAATTCACCCAGAAAGAAAATATATGACGATTGAAAATTTTATTGGTTTATTTGGTTCAGTCAAGAATTACAAGCCGCATCTTTCCCGTCAATTGGGGACTGCAGTGTCACATGGAATAGGCTGATTAAGGATGTTGAGTCCCAAATCGCCAATGATGATAAAATTCTGAAAATTTGGTATGTTTTTGTATGAAGTATTTCAGAGGTCGTGTAAAAATTTCACGACAATTAGGAAGCTCGTTATTGAACAATTAACATTCACAAATTAAATGTTGTTTTATGGAAACTGATGTAATTTTGCAATAAGTTTTTTTTTTGACGTCTCAATTTTATAATATCTATAATATACTGAACGCAATGGAAACAAAACGAAGTTTATTGATAAATTTTTTTTTATTTCTTTTAAAAATTCTTCTTAACAAAATGTTAATTTTTTAATAACGAGCTTCCTAATCGTCGTGAAATTTTAACACGACATCTTAAATACTTCATACAAAAACATACCAAATTTTCAGAATTTTCTGATCATTTTTTATTTCAACCCTTAAGGAGGTTGAAGTAATGATGATAGAATTCTGAAAATTTGGTATGTTTTTACATGAAGTATTCAGGAGGTCGTGTAAAAATTTCATGACGATTAAGAAGCTATTTATTGAACAATTAACATTAACATGTTTCATAGAGACTCAACATCCTTAATCTGCAGTCATTTATTTTTTCATGTTGACATTTTTCTTATTTATTGCACATATACATTTAAGGATGTCGAGTCCCTATGAAACATGTTAATGTTAATTGTTCAATAAGTAGCTTCTTAATCGTCATGAAATTTTTACACGACATCTGAAATACTTCATACAAAAACGTACCAAATTTTCAGAATTTTATTATCATTTGCGATTGGGGACTCAACATCCTTAAAGATACTCCAATATTTACAGGGCTCACTTGTTTTTGCCATACCCAAAAAAGTTCCCGAAACAACGCTTTTTTTGGACCTTCGAATTCAGGCTCCATCTCAATTGTGTGTAAAATCTCGACCATGCCATACTGAAACTGTCATCGGAAAAAAATGATTGAAAAACGGCCTGTACTTTGGGGCCGAAGTATGTGCAGGGTAATAACAGAAATTTGGATAGATTGCGTGCATTTGCGCTGTCGCGTTGATGTATCGCGAAGGATCGCATTTGCCGGCACCGATTAAACAGTACGTGAACGCACCGTTATAAAACCAGGTCGAAATCCTCGACGTGGCCCGCGCTTTTGCACAACCTTGTTCCAGAAAGGTAACGCCGCCGCGCGACTGCTCCGATACACCGGGATAAACCAATACAAACGCCTTTCTCCGCAGCGCATTACAATGCCCCCCCCCCCCCCACACCTGCGAAATACGAAAATGTCGCAGTGACGTTCGCCACAATCGGAACGATACGACGAGCCCCTTTTTTCGATTCTGCAAAATTTCAGTCGACGGTGCGTGCGAAAAGAAATGTCAAGCTAAAAGTTCAACGATCCCTAATCACTCGTGGACAAATTGAAAAGAAACAAACTCCGGGGGTAGGCACGATCACTTGCAATTTACGCGACACTTTGCGGCGCGCCGCAATTCGCGGAGAAAGAAAATAAATTGGAACGCACCAGAGTCACGAGTTTAGAGTGACGACGCTTTAATTGGCGCAATTAACGAGGTTTGTCGGAACTTGTCGCGATGACCACATGGTCGCTCGCCCCAAACTATTTCGTTGCACGTTTCGTGGCGAAAAATTTGACATTTCCCCGTTTTTTTTCCTCTCTGAATAATATAATAACTTGACGAAATTTAAATTAATTCATTAATCAATTAACATTGAATTTTAATTTTTAGTTAATTTTTTTCTTATTAAAGAAAGTTGAAATTATTTTTTTTCATTTATTGTCTACTTTTTATTCAATTTCATAAAATAATAACTATGGTAGCAAACAAATTTATTCAAATTTTTGTTCTTATTTTTTTTTATTTTTATTGAAATTAATTTTTAATTTTTTTCTCGTAAAAGAAAGTTGAAATTATTTTTGTTCATTTATTGTTTAATTTTTATTTAATTTCATGAAATAATAGCTATGGTATTCGAATTAATTTCAGTCATGGTTGTTCCGCAGTAGAGGCTTAGAAACTACCGGGCTTTTCCAGGTTCCCCACACAGGTTTTGCAAATAGTGCATGGTATTGAAGTTTGCATCGTTGGGATGCAACGACATGACATTTTTTCCTACTGCCCAAGTTTTTTTTTCACGACGTTGAAGCTACAAAAATCATGGAAACATTTTTGAACGTCCTTTTTAGGGATCGACAACTTAAATCAGGAAAAAAAGAGTTTAGATGGTGAATGAGATGACGAAATAAAATAAATATAGAAGAATTTTCATTGCATTCCAACGTTGCAAACTGCAGCACTATAATATTCCAGGGAAATCGGGGTCAAATAAGAACACTATTTTTTCGATGATAAAATATATGGAAATCTTAAATATTAAAGTAAAAAAATTTTAACCGATAAAAACCAAATAACACTAATAAGAACTAATAAAAAAATTCTTGTACTGGCATTCGAAAAACATTTAAAACACTGTGAAGTAACGAAAAAATGCATTAAAAGCAAGTACAGAACCGGTTCATTATTGCAGACCGAAATTTTTGTGTCGGTGACAATAAAAAATAAATACAAATACTCATCTACATTAACAATTGTGTGGTTGTGTATCGACAAATGGAATGCAAATGTATATAGCTTTAGAGTAAATTAATGTTTAGCTTTTGAAATTATTAATGTTCGGCACTGACAAAACGTTTTTTTTTGTGAACAATAAAAAATATCGAAAATATGCAGAAAGATATTTTCTGTACTCGTCAGTTTTTTTTCACGTTGGTTTCATTATTAATAATTCTTGGAAAAAATACATTTTTTTTAAATTCCAGAGAATTGCGAAAATTTCCTGACTGTACGCTGATTATTCCAGAAGTGAAGAAACTCCCTGCGTTTCCCCTATTTTCCATATGTGTAACAGCCATGTTAATTGACAATTAATAATCAACAATAATGTTAGCTAATAAAATAATTTTATTTTCGTCACATAGTACATGTTTAGTTAAATTGTCCCTAGGGTCTCCAAATGATTAGTGTAAAAACCAGTTTGTCGTACTCAATCGACAAAATTTACCCAAAATCCTTGCGAATGGAGGGAGACACCCTTGGAAAAGTTTCGCATTATTCGTCTCGCCCGAATTGCTCGAGCTATTCGTCATACATAATGCAAACTTAACAATTATCCGCGTCACCTTATTTCTTTTTGTCTCGATTCCCGCGTACGCTTTGGAGACGTACGCGACACACTGGTAGGGAAGAATGGCGGGGGGGGGGGAGTTGTACTCGCACGCAAGTAGGAGCATTCGTACGTAAAAGGCATTGACGATCGTATACGTGTAAAGGTCATGCGCTACGACAGAAGATTGTCCGTCGATTCCTCAATCCCCGATGCAGTCCGGAGTGCATTGTGCAACATCGAGGAGGGCCTCGATCTCAAAGCCTCATTCGACAAACGCCATTTAACTTTGCAATAAACTTGAATTTCATTCCGTTGCGAATGCTCCTGCGAATGGAAAAATTATTCAAAAGGAATTCCGCGATATCACGGCGGATGTGTTCGATCGGAGGAAAAATATGAAATCCCGTGGGAAAATATTCTTTGGGTGGATTTGATGTTTCGAGCGAAAGACGTGATGCACTCTGGTCGGATTTTTATACAGGGCCAATGATGGTCGTTTTATTTTTCGAAATATCCATTATTTATGGAATATTTCGAATCGGCGGGAAACAACTGTCTGCTTAGCGCTCGGGATTACGAAAATGTTCTGCTGTTGATTTCTAAATGATTTGTATAGTAAATACTTAACGGGAGGTTACCGTCATCAAAATTCATCAAAAATGCATCAACTTCGGGAATTTTTTTTTTATACAAAATAAATACTTTTGGGAATGGGTTTTAACGTATTTTACTCTTCTATCAATAAAGAGTAAATTCCAATTTGATTTAGAAAAAAAAATCTAAAATCGCGGCTCCAGCTCCCGTCAAATAAAGTCATGCACAGTGTGTTTTGATCTGCACGGGGCGCTTCACAGCCTTGACAGTTCATTTGAAACAAAACCGGGTTGGAAAATATTAAGCTAGACTAAATTTGGGGGGCCTTTTGGTTTTTTAACCCTTGAATAACAAAATGGCAGCCGTTCGAAAAAACCCTTAAATTCCTTTACCGGACGAAAAAAAAATGAATCAATTTTTGACAAAAATTGCTTTCTAATGGCCGCGCGTCTTAAATTTCCTTTCAATTGCGCAGAGATTCGTGCGAATCGGTTCATCCGTTGTCGTATTTAACGTTTGTTTTTGACAACCCAAACAAACCCACGTGTACTGAACACTACAAGAATGCAAACGATGTAAAAGACAAGCGAATTTCTCATCGTCATGAACGGTAACCTGCTCTCAAGGAGGTACGATCATCACTACGAATCCAACTTCCGGATTTGAAATTTTTATACGATTTTTACGAATACTTTATGCGCCTATCGCCAAAATTTGAGCTATTTCGACCGTTTAGTTTTTTCGCGATAAAACTGCAAAGTCGAGCACTTTGAGTTACCGAAGCCCTTCGTTTTGTGGAGACGGTCAACCGGAAGTGCGGTGATCGTGGTTTTTCTGCTCACGTATCCAACTAAACCCGTTGGAAGACGGAAATTGGATAGATTAGATATAATACATAGTGTAAAAAATAAGAAAATCAATCTTCACCGTGTTGTTAAAGCACTGCATTACAAGAAAGGTAGGCCGGAAGGTAGGTGGCTAACAAAGTGTTTGAAAGAAGCCAGAGCGATGTTAAACGCAAATTTATCCAAACGAGAACCGAAAATGAAGAGAGTCATGGAGGCGGTAGGAGTGAGAGCAATGTGGCAAAGAATGAGAGACGAAGATATGGAGGGAGTAAGAAAAATTGTCGAAAGAGCTATACGAGTAAAAACCGACCAGGAAATACAACAAGACACGAGTAAAACTGAGAATTCGACGTATTGTAGGGAGCACGAAAATCGAAAAGAACGTATGGAAAAGTAAAGTCGATTCAACTCGTTATATTTATTTGATAAACTTCTGAGGCACTGTCAAAATGGTAATAAATGTGTGGTAAAAATTCACAGATAGTGTGTCTTAATGGTTCATCAAGAAAAAAAAAAAATTCTCTTAAACGCGATAAAAATAGCTGTCACCTGAGGTGACCCCCTTAATGACGAGACGTTTTTGTTTATTATTGAAGGTGTTGCAAGTAGCAACAAAAGTTCCTCAGGTGAGAGATTCGAGCCAGTCTACTCTATTTCAAAAGCCATTCACCTAGAGCACCTTTTTTCGTCATCGTTGCATCGATATCAGCATAGTTCCAATATTGTTGTCAAGTATACGACGATTTCCCAGATTTTTACGACCTTCCTTGACGCGAAGCGTCGTTTTCAATCGTAAATCGCCAAGAGAGAGAGAAAGAAGCGAAATAATTCTCAATCGGCGAAGATCAAAAGCGAGCTATACATTTGTCCATCTATCGTCGCATTTGCGCGTTTTCCCGCAGATCGATGAGCAGCCGAGACGGTAAAAAGTACAGCAAAGCCTACTCGATCGAGAGTGGAGCACGTAGCCGTCTGCACGTACGTTTCGTTTTGAATCCACGAGAGCTAAAGAAACTTCCCGAGGCAACGATTCTATTTCTCAAACGCGATCTTGTTGACACGCGGTAACGGATTGTTGAACTCTGGCGCGCGAAGGTAACGAGCAACCTGTGGCTGCAGCCGACACGTGTGACTCCGGAGAAATGTTTTTTTTTTCACCTCGTATTCCCTTCACAGAAGGGAATACGAAAGGGCGAGGGTGACTTTTTTTCGGAATTTTTATCACAGTTCGACTGGATAGAATTCAGCCGGTGGAAATAGTTTATCATTTTATTTCGAAGGATGAAAATATCGCTAAATATAAGAGCCTCGAATGAATTTTAGCAAAAATAATGGGTGCTTCGTGCCTCGCGGATTATTTTACTATTCGCCCCCCCCCTCCCCCCCAATTTTAATAGAATAGAAGTAAGTCTGTGAGGATAGTTTTCGATTTTGTTTCGATGGATACAACTATCGCCAAATATAATAGCCTCGAATAACACACAGACTATTTTACCATTTTTTTGCCAAATTTTGACAGAATACAAGTCTATGAGAATACCTTTTTATTTTATTTTGAAGGATGAAGATATCGCTGAATAATTATTGCTCCGAATTAATTAGAATAGCAACGAAAAAAAATACTGGATGCTTCGTGTCTCACAGATTATTGGGCCACCTTTTTCGGATACGTTTTTTTTTTCAAGATTTTGACAGAATACAAATAAATCTACAAAAAGTTTTTTTTCACAGGACGAAATTATTGTTAAATAAAATGTACTCGAATAAACAGTAGCCAAAAATATTGGGTGCTTCGTACCTCACAGATTATTTTATCATATTTTTTTCCAAATTTTGACAGAATAGAGTAGTGTATGAAAATATTTTTTTTTACATTATTTCGAACGATGAAAGTATCGCTAAATAATGATTGCTCCGAATTAATTAGAATAGCACAGATAATTCGGCTACTTTTTTCAAGTTTTTGTACGGAATGGAAATAAATTTGCGAAAGAAGTTATTAGTTTTATTTCGAAGGACCAAAATGACGCTAAAAAATCGCTGATTGCCCCGAATTAATTAGAATAGCGGGAAAAACTGGCTATTCGTTGTCCCACACATTATTATGCGATTTTTTTGGTCTTTTTTCTGCATATTTTGCCGGAATAAAAATGAGTACGCGAAAAATTGTTTATTATTTCGTTTCGACGAATGAAAATAGCACCAAGTGCGATTGCCCTATCCGAAAATTTCCCTATCGAACTCGAGGACACGCCTCGGTGACATTCATCATCGAGCCAGCTTGAATTATACATGGGGCGCATTGAGCTAAGCACCGGGATAAAATCGCGTGAAATTGTACGCGGGTGTAAATCTTTCGTCTTGCTCTTCGACGAGGGCAGACGAGGCGAAAGTTTGTCCGGAGATTACGAATGTTGAACGAGGCGTTAAATCTTCGCGGGAATCAGGCAGATGTAATTAGACTCGCATAAAGTTTTGAGTTTTATTGCGATCCAAGGTAGCGGGGAATACGCGATTGTCTTATCTGCCGTAACTCGTGCGGCGTGTCATGTTCTCGGCCGTTTATACGAAGGGTTCGAGCTGATTATGAAAACACGAGGTTAATTATAGATTTGGAGCTAAATTTGTATATCTCGTCGCTGACAATCGCATAAACAAATGCGCGATATTGATTATAATCAAGACTCGTTCCTCGATCTAGGGACGCTTAAGGGGTCTTTCTCACTTTAGACGCAAAAAAGGCTATCTTCATAATTTTTTTTGATAGCTTTATATCATAGATATTGATGTAAAAGTTGTTACGCTTAATAAATACACTTTCGAAATATATTTTGAAAAATGTTGTTTATCTAAGTCACTATTTATGGACGAAAATGGTAGTTAAAAGAATGTCCTAAAAAAATTGTAGGTCTGCACTGTTGATGAAATCTCCGAGATGGATCGTCCGAAACAATTAAAATCAAACGATTTTAGATTCAGTATGCTAATGGCTATAGCGCATATCATGCGATTTTTGATATATGCAAAAATAACAAAATGGCGGACATTTTTCGAAAAAAAACAATACATATATACACAATACGTATACATATATATGTGAGAAAATACATGAATATAAAAACGTATACATGGATATGTGAAAAAAATGATGAGGTTGAACTTTGCATTGTTAGAATGCAACGAAATTTAATATTTCCAAATACCTATAATTTCTTTTGGCAAATTTTGCCTACGAAAATCCCTCACCCATTTTTGAAGATATTTATTTAACAATCTACAATACGAATCTATAATAAAAAGATCTTCGACAGCAAGAAAAAAATGGAAAATAAAACGTATAAAAGCAAAAGATCTCTCGTTGCTCTAACTATAATTGTTCGATATTCAATAGTCAAAAAACGAAAAAATCCGTAATTACAGTAGCTATCGTTGTGGGTAGTCGTCTTTTTATGCAGTATTCCTCACGTCCTCGAATATAAGTGAAAATGTTGCCAAAATTAAACCTTTTTTTTTTAACACCCGCTATCTTGCGATTCTTTTTTTTTCGTTTCGAAAAACGACTACGTACAACAAAAACTCCATTTATATAGATTCTAAAACTTTTGCATCCTTGTTTTTAAGATCAACTATTGTCATGTTATCGATCCTGCCGTTTGCCACATTTTTTATACACAAACTCTAGTATACCTCAATAACATTGTCAATATTGACATTTTTCATATAAAAATGTACACGAAACGAGTTCAACGAATACTCGATAACATACCTTCCTTCCAAATTCCAAATAAATAACCTAACAGACAAAACAGAATTTTAACCTACCATTTTTCGGAATTTTCCTTGACTCCAAAAATCTTACACCTCGTCCCTACCGTTCGCCGATCTCTGTCCAAAACACGAAAAAATCCGCACGTCGTTGAAGTTTGCATCGTTGAAACGCAACGAAAGTTTTCATTCATTTTTCTATATCCTCATTTTCTGCATCGTCCAAAATCTCAACGTGAAAATTTGTGCTGCACATTCGTAAAAGAAAAACTTGAGTGCTCTTCGTAACTCAAGTTTGCCAAAAAAAAAAAGAGAAAAATTCGGATTACTAAAGCTTTCTTGTTAGCTGAATATCGTTGCGTCCCAACGATGCAAACATCAACATCATAAATCCGCCCAGACGTTCCCCCTGGATATTTCCACGCCTGTTGGCGAAAAAAAAAGAATTGCCACAACCGAGGACAAGAATGCGTGAGCAAACGTTCTTGGCAGTTGGCGCTGGACGACGAGCGCAGCGAAACGTTCGAATGCGAAAATCGTCATCAGAAAAGCCGGACTGGAAGAAAATGCAGACGAACTCGAACCAAGACTCATAATTCTCATTCGACACGCACATTTCTTCGTTCTAGACATTGTCAAACTTTCCGCATTTCCGCGCACGCGAACCAAGAAAATATAGAGACGCAAGCACTATACGTTACCGAAATAAAAGCGTCCCCCTACGTTTATCTTCCTTCCAGCGAACGATTTCTTCAAACTAAGCAAAAAGTTTCACTTCCCACGTTGCTCCCGATATCAGTGCATTGTCATATTACGCGACAGCCACAACGAAATAAATAAATTAAATAACCAAATGAAACACCACGTAAAAGAGTGAGTAAATGGCTGGCGAGAGAGAAAAATTCAAAAAAGGCCACACTGTACGAGTGGACCGTGAAAAACTTCCGGGACTGTCCACCCGTACGGACTTAACGACGGCACGAGTACGAGTGACACGTCGAATTGGAATAAGCGGCATAGCAGAGTACCGCAGCGCTTGTGTGCGTGAGTTTTGTCTCTGTGTATTTCTGCCTGTGCGTCCATCACCAGGCTCTCTCGGATTTGTCGTCACGAGGCAGTCATTGCCATACGTACTTTTACGAGAGTCTACGAAAGCGTCTGGCCGAGACTGCCAACAACTGGATGTCAAAAATGGACAACGGGTGTACGGTTGACGGAATTGTGGCTCGGAAAGTCGAGGGACAATGTCGAGTCGTGGGTCTGGCCATTAGAATCGGCACTGACCCGATATAATCCTAGAGATCTACCTGTGCAGAGCGCACTGACCTTCGCTTTGCAACCCACTCGCCAATTATACTGTATATGGACGGGATTGAAGTTTGCAACGTTGGAATCCAATGAAAACCATTATTTTTCAATTGCTCGACTTTCTTTTGGCATATATTCGTTACGAAAATTCCTCAATCATCATTACGTCGCTTATTTGGAGACCTAGAATTCAAATCTACGAAAAAAGATTTTGCCACATAATGAAATTGAGGAAATAAAAATGTAAAAAAATAATTTTGCATGCCCACGATGCCCCAACTTCAAGATCATAATTCCATATCTATGCAGGGTGACAATTATAGTGACCTGTGTCTTCAAGGGATTACACCTAGCCCGTGGCTCGAAAAGAGATAATTTTTTGTAAATTTTTTCTGGTAAAACGAGTGCAGGTTTTTGAAGATTTTTTTTTACATTATTAAGTATGGTTTTCAGTGGCTTTTCTTCCCGAGACACTTGAATCGTAGGGCTCATAATAATAATATTGACTTATTCAATCTAACCTGAGGAAGTGCGTTGCCCGGAGCACTAAAATCTTATTAAAATGTAATAATAATGATAACAGTAATGTGTTGCCAAAATCTCCGGGCCAGACGATTAAAAAAACACATGGCCACCTTACAATTGTCATCCTGCATTACTATAAAGGGTGTCTCAAAATGACCGGGCATTTTTAATTGCGCGCCATTTTTGTTGTGGCGAACATCGAGTGCTAATCTTTGACAATTGGCACCAGGAAGTGCTGAGGTTTAGTCATGGAGAATTACGCGATCGAGCAACGCATAGAAATTCTTATTTGCTGCATTGTTACTGCATAATTATTGATGGCAATTGGCCGCAAAGATCGTGCGATTTGACGCCATTGGACTTCTTTCTTTGGGCTTTTCCGAAAGGAAAAGTGTACGCCAATGATCCACAGACCATTCCGGAGCTCAAGGAAGCAATTGGACGCACCATTAATGAACTTAGTCTGCAATTATGCCAAAATGTTATTGAAAATTTCGTCAAAAGAGTGAACGTTTGCAAACAGGGACGAGGCGGCCATCTATCGCATATTGTGTTCCACACATAACCTCCATGTTTGTACCTTACATTGAAATAAAAATATTCGTACTTCTCGAATAAATAATACGTTTTATTAATAAATTCAAATGTCTGGTCATTTTGAGACAGCCTATATTATAAATGAGTACCCCCTATATTAATTATTTATAATAATAACAATGAAAAAAGGGTCAATCCGAATTGTTTCTATTTTCGTTGATACGCCTTGCATATCCATTCAGAAGAGCGTACCTCGTTCGATTTGGACTCAAAAATTCGCCTGCCTATCGCAAACTTATCGATACATACAATCTATATTAATGTATCGTCTCCCCTCGCACGGTGTGGTAAGAACACATGTATTATGTATAGTGGTGCGGGTTACTCTCTCTTCTCCCTTGTTCCTCTATGCTACCTCGATCGACACACCTGCCCATAGAAACCGCAATATTTCGCCTCAGCTCTCCCTGGAAAGCCCCCGCGCTGTATCGCTCCCTCCTGCCATCTCGCTCTCTCTTCCTGGCTCTCGGGACACCCGTGGCGAACAAATTCAATTACCGACCCATTACACGTTTCGTATGTACACATGTATATACGGCGTCGAGTTATACGCTGAGGTCGCCAATCGACCAGGTCCACACAATGTTTCGTCCGCGAAATAATTGCGGTCGTGCATACACGGTGCACCAGCCGAAAGAGAGTTTCACTATGGACATGCCCAAATGGCCTTATTTCTACAGCAGACGGAACATCATTTGTGGCGTTTCCTATCGGATGACCGGATGATCTTTTTAGTACTCGAGTTAAAAGTTTTAACTACTTTTGAAGTAGTTGAAACTTATAAAAAAGAGGTTATAAAATTAGTTAAAACTTTTTAAAAAGAAGTTTGAAAAAAGTAGTTCGAACGTTTAACTACTTTTAACTAAAAAGTACTTTTAGGGTAAATATTCGGAAGTGGAGGCTCCTGCTGGAATCCGACTAATTTTTGTATGGGTTTGTTTGGGTTTGTTTGGGGTTCTTTAGGATTGTTTGAACCTTTGAAGCAAATTAGCCCGATTCTAGCAGGAGCCCCACTTCCGAATATTTACCATTTTTAGTTCAAAGTACTACTTTTTCAAAGTACTCAAGTAGTACGAAGTACTTTACTAGTGCGCAGTACTTTAGTAGTACAAAGTACTTTAGTAGTACAAAGTACTTTAGCAGCGTGCAGTACTTTAGTGGCACAAAGTACTTCGGTAGTACTTTAGTAGCGCGAAGTACTTTAGTAGTGCGAAGTACTTTGGTGGTACTTTAGTAGCGCGAAGTACTTTAGTGGTACTTTGGTATTACGGCGTACTTTGGTAGTACTTTAGTACTACTTTTTCCCATCGAAAACTTTATACGCGTTTTTCTCAAGAAACATTTTTACGCTAGCGGCGAAACCTAACTGAAAAATTAATTGACCGATCGACTTCAAATTTAACACAGATATCCTGAATACGATACGTGCCCAAACCTGCAGTACAAGTGTAATCATTTTTCCACATGTACTTTTTCTTCCCATAAGCATCATTCCGTATTGAGGCCGTTTACAGACGTCGAGCTATTTCACGGAGATTATTGACCCGCGAACGTTAGCCGCAATTTTCTCATGATAAAAAAAACCACACGTAACACAGTCAGCTCCTGAAGAGTTGAGAGTTGCAACGATCTGGGAAAGTTGTACGTTAAAGGTTGCGGTTAAATATATTTTCCGTGCTCGCCGCGTGTTGGCGAGGCCGCCGGCCGAGGACAATTAACGAAACGGCTTCACGCAGTTCTCTATGGGCACGAGCGTACATCCATAAAATGCATGCGCTATTGTCGCCTTTAATCATCCGCTTTCTCGAGAGGCAGGTGATCACTCACAATAATAGTGCACGAAGAGCTCGCGGGCTGTTTCCAAGTACGCCTGCGACAGGTCCAAAAAATCGAAACAATTTGTTTGCACTGACTGCAAAAAATGTCTGCGTGTATATGGACCCGGCATAGCAAACTATGCCGGTGAGTCAATATTTTCTTTGTGTCAATCGTACTTGAACTTTTAAACGCAGTTTCTAAAAACTGTATTTGTCAAATTGGTTTTTACGATAGCAAAAAATATTGAACGGATTTCGCCCCAATTTTTATGGTATAGTCAGCACAACTATAGTTCTCAAACGAACAGACTTTTTTTTTCATAACGCCATTTTGTTGGATTTTGATATTTTTCGAAAATCCTACGTCATTGCACAGGAAATACCTTCCAGTTTAACGACATTTTTCCTTTTTCGCTTTCGGCTACTCACTCGGCCGAAATCATGTCAGCAGTGGAGGAAGTTTTTTTTTTGTTCGCGCCTCCGAAAGCACCGCATAAAATGCTTGGATCTCAATAATTTTATATGAAAAAATGATGTAATATAGGTCAAATATGGCCAAATATATTCTTAATTTTCCGAAACATTTAATTGAGTATTTTTCTTCAAAAAAATACCCGAAAATCACCCAAATTTTCAGCGTTCGCACTGGTATAGCCCCTCAACAAATATAGTAAAGACTTTTGGAGGGTGATCGCGACTGGACACTTCGAGGTCTGGAGACAGAATCCCCCTTCGTTGTCCATTCCTAGACGCCTCGCCTAGGACCCTTAGGCCTCCGTCTCTTGTCTTCTCCCTTAGCTCCGTAATAAACGGCTCTGGCGTTTGTGACCCACTCAAGAGTCTCGTAACCCGATCTCCGAACGAGTCCCGTCGATGCAAAAGGAAGACGAACGAAAAACTTTTCCCACACCTGTGGCGTACGTTTTTTTCCCCTTCCTGTATGTACTTTCGTCTTGGATGTTTTTAGAAGCAATTGGGAGTCACTCATGCTAGGATAATAATCCTTTTTATCATCGGAACTTTGATGACTACTCCTGTCGAACCTACTTTTTGAAAAATTTACGAAAACCCAAGGCATCTACGTTGGTTGTTTGTTGGACATTTATTTATTGCTCAACAGTGCGATATCGCAACTTCATAACGATAACGAGGGAAAAAATGGTGAAAAAAATAAGAAGTTTCCTTTTTTTTCCGAAAGGTAAAAAAGGTCGAAGAAGAAAACACACGGGGGTGATTCGGATAGGTATCGATACGAGGCAACTATGGTTTTTTTCGGTCACTTTTCGGGCCACTGTATATACGATTGCGTCGAGTAATCACAGGAACAATTATGATTGGAAGAGGGCCGCAATCGTTGGGAAAGAATACGAGACAAATGGTGGGCGCGTTGGATATCAGATGACTCGCAAGCGGGAGAGACGACGACGCATCGTATTCTTTAACGCAACGATCGATAAATCAATGTCCGACGACACGGCTCTTTAATCCTGACTTTATCGAGGAGCAATTACGCGATCAGATCGCGTATCGCCACTCGAGAGGATAAAAAAATAATTATAATCGCGTGCCTGGCGCGGCTTTCGTACTCCGTATGGGTCGTATGAAAACTTTTTTTTTTTTTTTTTCATCGTCGAGACATTATCTAACGAGCTGACGGATTAGATGATCCGTCGGCAAGTCGGGACGACTTGCACGTTCGGCGAATCTACATTGACGCGAATAAAAGTTGCGCTTTTATATCGTAGACGTAATACGAGAAGAGTACGCAGTGGAAAAAAAAGCGGATGTTCGAGCGGAACTCACGAGCGATAAGAGGACAGGTTCGAACGAAGCAAGAAAACCCGGTTATTGCGGACGATAAAACATTTTCGTACAATTTTTGTGAGCTTGGACGAAAGAGAATAAACAAACCAACTGAAAAAAAGCTGGAACTCGGCATTCGAGACATTTCGTGCAATTCTATGGGCGTAACCGAAGTAGAACTCGCGGGCTCGTAAAACGAATCCAGATTTACCCTCGTTTGGTTACGTATGCGTCAAATGTACACACATGTGAAAACAAAATTACTCGCAAGGCGTCATTAAGGGGGGAGATACCGTTTGACGAGTAAAACATTGTTGATTTTCATGATCTCTTTTTTAGGGATGTTGGGTCCCAAATCGCAAATGATGATAAAATTCTGAAAATTTGGTATGTTTTTGTATGAAGTATTTCAGAGGTCGTGTAAACATTTCACGGCAATTAGGAAGCTCGTTATTGAACAATTAACATTCACAAATTAAATGTTGTTTTATGGAAACTGACGTAACTTTGCAATAAGTTTTTTTTTTTGACCTCTCAATTTTATAATATCTACAACATACTGAAAGCAACGGAAACAAAACGAAGTTTATTGATAAATTTTTTTTTATTTCTCTTAAAAATTGTTCTTAACAAAATGTTAATTTTTTAATAACGAGCTTCCTAATCGTCGTGAAATTTTAACACGACCTCTTAAATACTTCATACAAAAACATACCAAATTTTCAGAATTTTCTTATAATTTTTTATTTCAACCCTTAAGGAGGTTGAAGTAATGATGATAGAATTCTGAAAATTTGGTATGTTTTTACATGAAGTATTCAGGAGGTCGTGTAAAAATTTCATGACGATTAAGAAGCTATTTATTGAACAATTAACATTAACATGTTTCATAGGGACTCAACATCCTTAAAGGCAAGATTTCTTCACTTTTGAGACTGAGGCTATGTTCTATTACTACATTGGCTGTTACGTCGTATAACTTTATTAATCTTTAAAAATGACGGAGGTGTTGCTAAAAAAAACTAACCGACCAATTCTGATGAAATTTGGTATAAATCTTTCTAGCCTAAATGTCGAAGAAATTAACCTCAATGCTTTTTAAAATTAAGAGATAGTGTTTTCCGTTGCAAAATGTAGCCATTTTTCATAAAAATCAATTTTTTTCGTTTCAAAACGTACCATTTCATCGATTTTACACGTACAATCCGACCCCTCAATAAGAACGCAAAAGCCCCCAATGGGAAAAGTTTTAGAGTACCCCCGCCAGGAGCGCACTCCGCACTCGCTCACTCTTTCTTTTCGGCATGCGAGGTTCTGAATAAGAACGGCCGTTCGAACGAGTTTCAACTTGTAGCCTATGCGCAAGACGTTCTCTGTCGCATTTGTTCTACTTAAGGGGTTACCCGCAGTTGCGATTTTGAAAAAATCGATTTTTTTTATAGCATTTTTTTGAAGTATAAGTATCTGAGAATATGTCCTGAAAATTTCAAGTCGATCCGAACAAAATTGACTGAGATATGAGCGTTGAAAGAGAAGAATCCGTGAATTGACGAACTGAAATTGAAACTTTAAACGCGTTTTTCTCAAAATGGCATTTCTGAAGTCGGTGACCAAGATTACTCGAACACTAATGAACCGATCTTCTTGAAATTTTGCAGGCTTATTTAATACATAAAAATGTAGTCTTTAATCGTTCGATTTTTTTTTTCGAAAAAAAATGGCCGTTTTATAGCCAAAAAACGGCCGTTTTTTTTCGTTAAAATCGAACCATTAACTTTGACTGTCCGCCATTTTGTGAAAAATGAATATTTTTTCGAATCCTTCGATTAAAGACTAGTTTATACTTATATTTGACTAAATCCATCCGCATTTTTTTTTCAGATGATCCACTTCGCCGCAATGTTGGTCACCGCAAACCGTGTACATAAAAACATTATTTCATTGACGGCCATTTCCCACTAAACAATGTAATATTTTTCAATAAAAAAATTACTGAAAGTTCTTCAAGATGTGTTCTTCAAGATGGTATATTGATCGATTAAAAAAGTTTTGTAGTTTTCTTTAAAAAAATTCATGAAAAAGGCCTTTTTTTGCGCTACAAGTGGGGGTAACGCCTTAATGGATAGTTTGTTCTATCAATATTATTCATACATATTAGTAATTGAATAATAGTGGATGATCACCAACGATATAAGATGTCACAGAAGAAACGAAAAATAGACTGTTGTTTGTGAAAAATCGTTTGTTGTAAACCCAAACAAAGTCTGTACCGCAAAGTAGTGCTAATTCTCCCGAAAAAGAAGACATTGAAAAACTCCATTTCTCTGAGACTTCATATTCAATGGAGAAATTCGGCTCCCTTGAAAATATTCCACCTCCAGTAGAATGCCCCATGGATCAAAATGACAACACAACGAAAATAATTTTAATCATTTATCTGAATCTTTGGCTATTTTGTGCGACAATCTTTAAATATACAGACATTACTTGTTATAAATGGAAATAAAATTTTTATAATGGACTCGAAAAATGCATGCGTTCGATTAATAAAAAGTGTTGATTTCGTATTGTATAGCAGCATTAATTCATAGTATAAGGAGAATGATTTAAAACGGAAATGTGCATTACAATATTTATCTCATTTTACTCTCCTAAGCTTTCCTAGGCTGGGCGTTCTTATTCAGAAACCGCACGCGAAATGACTCGAGCTCGGGGTTCGAGTCGGAGTGGGGGAAGCGTTCTTATTGGGGGGTCCGACTGTATCTCCCTTTTCCTTGGTTCACATTCTGCGTATGAGGGCTAATGAAAGAAAAATCTTCGTTTGTTTGTTTTCAGATTAATCCCACTGACGCTGTGTGTCACGCCGTCTAGCATCATCCGCCGCAACTTGGTTTCAAAACCGTGCCATATCTCCGTCATTTTCAGAGATTAATACATTTAAAAAGTACCATGCAACAGCCAAAAGTAGTCATGGAACATACCCTGAGTCTCAAAAAAAGGTAGAGAAATCTTTCCTACAAAAGGAATCATGAAAATCAACAATCTTTCCCTCGCCTAAAAATATCTCCCTCCTTAATCTCTCGATTCTGTGACGTCAATCTTGCGGATTATTCCATCCACGTGAGCTCTGGTGAATCAGCCGCTATCGACAGGTTCGATACAATATCCGTTATGAACCGTGATATCGTGCATGTTTGGCTAATGCTACTACCATTTTTGTGAATTTACGATGAGTACGAATTTGCATGAGCTCCAGCTGAGATAACACACGTTCGAAACACCTACTACATTTTTGCATGACGAAATAATGAACGTGCAGCTAATGAAAGAATGTCAGTGGGATTTATCGCGAAGTATTTTATTTAGGCATTTCGTGAAAATTAATGCTCGAGGAGATCCTCAAAGGGATCGGCGATAAGGATTTTATAAATTTGATTTGTTACCTTCCACGTTTGTTTTACATATGTGCATTCCTGCAAAAGAATCTACGCTGCAGTCACGTGCAATCTTTCGTATCTGTGACCTTGCTACTGAGTTCCCGCAATATCGCACTGTTGAAAACGTTTATTTTATTTGACTAGGAGCTATGCGAGTGAAGTAATCTTTATCGTTGGCTCACGCCCTACTGCGATTCCATTCGTTTTAAATGTGATTTTTTAAATTTGCTTAGAGCATTTCTGAAGTAGACAATAAAATTATCTCGAAGCTTGCAACGTTGGAATGCAGCGATATTTTATTTATTTTCGATATATTTCTTTGTCTTTATCATCATCCGATAACTTTTTTTTTTGCGAATTGAGAATGTAAATATCCAATGAGAATAAATCGGCCAAAAAAATTGAGTAATTAAAAAGAATTATTCTTTTATTTGTCTGAAATATTATTTTTTATTTGCTTCAAGCATTGCTGATGTGGACAACGAAATGACATTGAAGTTTGCATCGTTGGAATGCAAACAAAATTATTTTTCCATTTCTTTGTCTTTACCGTTATACAATTCCTTTTTTTGTGCAAATTGAGGTCGCAAATTTCAGGAATGGTGGAACTAAATTTAAAAAAACGCATTTACTTATCGAATTTATCGTAAATTTCACGATAAATTCGACGTCTCGACGCTCGACGCTCGATCTCTCAATCGTTCTCGCAACTTTGTGACACTGCTGAGCGTAACCCCAGAAGAAACGAAATATGACCTTGAGAATCGTCGTCTGAGAAATCGAAGCTGCGATTACAAAGACCGGATACGGAAGTACGCATGTCCGGAAATGTGTGCGTGTATGGGTGATCGATAGAAAAGAAAACGTAGTTTGAGATTGAAGCAAAAACATAGCAAGGACGCGAGAATAATGGATAACGAGGTCGAAACAGTGAGGCTAGTTGATTTCTTTTGTTCGACGCCTTTTTACGACTTTGCAATCATTATTGAGGTCAGAGAAATCTTTTTTTTTACAATCGACACCTCGGATTCTCATTGCAACCGGATTCAGGGTTCAAGCAGACCCGCATTTCTCCCGTTCAAAAAAATAAATATAGAGTACAGTAGTTGCTGGTACATGATAACTTCAACTAATTTGAACAAGTGCTCCGAATAATCAAATATTTTAGCGTTCCATTGAAAAATCTTCTACGTTATGCTGCGCACGACTGATTATGTGGTACGACTTCGAAGTTTGCATCGATAGAATACGTTTTTCTTTATCGGTTCATTTCTTCATTTCGATCATTATTCTTTTCCTTGAAAATTAAGGTCGTGAATCTCTAATAGTAATACGCGAAAACGTGCGAAGGATTCCTAAAGTCTAAAACGTTAAAAAAAAATTGAACGATTAAAAAGAACTACTTTTTGATGCGGTGCAAGGATCCAAAAGTCAGCATCATGATTCGATTGTAGTCAATGGGCAGGCAGTCGGTGGTAGGATAGAAAGCAATTTTTGTACACACCTGACACAGCGGGACGGTTCGATTTTAAGGGGGGAGGAGATACCTTTAAGCGTGGAAAGTTTTTGCTGCTTTTAATGATTTTTTTAAAAGAAAGACTTTTCCACCATTTTTGGTACTTAGGGTACGTTTTATTGCTACTTGTGGTTGTTACATGGTATTTTTTACATTAATCGCCGCTGCTCAGCAACATTGTAAATGTCAGCAGACATAACATGTTCATCATCGTAAAATCGCCTTGTTGCTGCAACAAAGCGATTTCATGTTTGCGCAGATGATTTATCGTTTCATCCGGGGTGGGTGGGGGGGGGGGGGGCTCCCAGTACTGTGGCAGCACTGGCACGTTCTAGGACCGCCACTGAGAACAACCGAAGAGGTTCAAAGTCGTCGAGGGAGAAGCCTCGAACGCTGAGATCAGGGCGAAAAAATATTCCGAGCGAAACAAAGTGTCCGGGAGAAAGTACACCGACATTGAGTGATCATTCGGAGAACGTATTGCTCAATTTCTTGACTTTTCGCCGGAGTCTTTGCTCTCTGTAGAACGAGCGGTACAATCGCGCCCCCGCGGCGTAGTGAAAGTACTTCTGACTCGAGGATCAACGAACGACCCGAGCAGCAATAGTCGAAGAGTCGACTAAATGGGTGCCAAACGTCCGCCCAGAGGTTACCATAGATTTGCCAACCATCCGAAAAGACGACTGTTGGACACGTGATAACTTATAGGTAACTTCCAAGCGGACATTTGGTCAGAGTTGGAAAAAAACAGTTTTATTTTTAAAAGAACGTTTTTTAAAATTTCAATTTTTAATTTTTTAATTTAATTTAAAAATTAAAAAATAAATTAAAAACAGTTAAAAATAAAAAAATCTTAATTAAAAAATTAAAAAAGTTTAATTTTTTTTTAATTTTGATTGATTGAATCAAAATGATCGAATTGATTAAAACATGTTAAAAACAATACGGTGTGTAATCTGAAGTACAGCTGATATCACAATGAAATTATTATTAATATATTAAATATGTTAAATAATTTGAAGCCGTTTACATAATGTTCCTCACTTGTTTACTAAAGTACTAGCAATGAGTACAGGGATTCCTTGAACATTTAACTTTTGTAAAGACAGTGCTGCCGTGGTCGCGGAGCGCGAAGTTTTGTCTGTACATTACAAATTATATTATCTTGACTTTGTATTGTTTCACTTTCATTACATTTTGAGTTACGATCCACTGCAATGCAAAAAAATCATTCAAAACGAAGAACCGAGTATCCCCAATCCGTTTTCAAATGACGTTCACGCCCGAGAGCACACGCGTGCTCGAAGGACAATGATTATAACGAACCAAAATAAAGAACACGACATGCGCACCAACATGCCATATTAGAGAGAAAAGGTTTACAATCTGTGAGGACGGCGGTCACCGGATCTGTGCGAGCCTGATGGCAATATTTTTGTACGTGAGCGACAGAGACAAGTAATGACGTGTCAATGCACGAAATGGTTCGTGCTCCGCCACCGCGCTTTAGTGAAGAATTTTCGTATAATATATCTAAATCGAATTGATCGATTAAAAACACACTTAAGTCTATTTTGTTTGATATAATAAATAAAAAACACTGATGTTCTTAATATCGTGTTTAAAAAATGTTTGAAACAATGTATTTTAAACACTGTTTTATTCGGGACTGTATTTTCGTGCGTGTTTTAAACACTGTTTTAAACAGTTGTTTTTATCGATTGTTTTAAACAATGCCAACCCTGCATTTGGTACGGTGTTGAAGCTCACATAGTTCGAATACGATGAAAGTTAATTTTCATATTTTTATAAGCTCATCTTTGTTATTTTACAATTTTCTTTGCAGATTCATACTGTTGATTTCTTAAGTATCTTCAAAATAGTTGAGTGATTTTGTAGGTAAAATCTGACAAATTAAGGGGTCAGGAAAGTGTGAAAATGACGAACAATCGGGCGTCGCTTGAGGCAACTCAAATTGGAGAGGAAGGTTCAACATATGGTGCAGGAATCGCAGATTGAAGGTAAACTTATGATTGCAACGATAGAATTGCTTATTTTGAACACTTTTTTCTGAAAACTATGTTTCTCAAAACGGTGTACACGATTTCTCGATATCCAATGAACGGATTGGCTTGAAATTTCGTACACTTGTTCGGTCTAATAGCAGTTTAGTCCTGACCGACGTTTTTCTCCTTGAATTTTTGTTACTTGTCAACGAAAATGGTGTCATTTTCCCTCGAAAAATCGGGGAAAAAATTGAAATTTCTTTTTTTGATGATTGAAACACGATAACAAAAAAGCTCGGTCAAGTATTAGGCAAAATTATCTGTTTTGGGAAAAAAAACTAGTTTTTTTTCGGTTCAGATTATCCGGGTGACGAATATCAGGTACACCGTTGAGCCCCCCCCCCCCCCACGTTCAAAGGTCCTTCGCGAGATTGTTTATATATATATATAATAAACAATATCAATATATATGTATATATATATATATATATATAATATATATAATAAACAATATCAATAACAATATATAATATCTTAGGTATATCATAGGAAATATCTTAGGAAATATCTAGGTATAATATCTTAGGTATAATATCTTAGGAAATAGGTCTCCCAATGGGACACCGAGCGCTGCGGCCTTGCATCAAGAGAAGAAAAAACATTCTGTACTCGCGTAACGAAGTGTATCGGCTTTTTATCTTCAAATGAACGGATCGTCGATTTTTCGGACCAATTATCGAGAGAGCTGTAAAATTATGAGGTTGGCCTTTGCAGTCCAATCGATCTCTACAACCTCCAACGAAGTTACGATATCAAGGCCAGACGAATATGCACGCGCGTTTGGTATCTCAGACCCAATGGTCATTGTCTCCCTCAGAAATTATGCACACCCCTCTCCCCCTCCCTCCTCTCCTTCGCTACGCGCGGTTATCGATTTTTTAGCGTATGCAAATGACGTACATAGGCGCAATGTGTGCAAACTCGATACCGAACACGCTCGATCGTGACGCGAACCTTCCCTGCGGATTAATTATCAGGGGTGATAATTGTTTCGCATGACGGACGCGCGACAGCGGAAGTAATATCATTCGGGGGTGGGAAAAGTCGACCTTGGCTCGGAACACTTCGAATGTCGGATTTAAGGCGTTAGTAATTGAAGGTAATCGAAGGTAATATTGCAACGATAGAAAACCTCGCAAAACTTTTAACGCGTTTTTCTCAAAACTATGTTTTTCAAAACGGTGTTCAGTGCAATAGTAGTTTAGTCTCGACCGACGTTTTTGCTTCGTAACATTTTTTTTCCACTAGTTATTGGCAATAATGTTTTTCCAAAAAAATGTCGAAAAAAGGAAAATTCAATTTTTCTTGATTATTGAAATAAGATAACAAACAAGCTCGGTCAAATCTCAGGCAATATTATTTATTCTAAGAAAAGGAACTCGTGTTTTTCTCGAAGAAAATTGGTTTATTGAGGGAAAACTATGTAAAAGTATTATGTAAAAGTAAATTTGATTATTGATATTTTTTTTCATGAAATTTGGCACACATTTTTATTGTACATGTGAATAAATTTCCAAACGATTTTTCAATCTACGTTTTTCTAGTTATTTTCTGAATAACCTTGATCGTCGAGTCGTCACAGTAGCCTAACCACTTAATTAATTTTCCCAATACTATTCGCTACACTCAAATCGAGATTGTGAAACAAAGTAGTAGCAACGCTTTGATGATAAAATCATCGACGGAGATACCTTTAGGCAAGGAGAAAGTTGGCTGATTTTCATGATTAAAAAAAAAAGAATTCTTCACAATTTTTGAGACTTAAGGTATGTTTTATTAAAATAACAAATTATTTTTATTAATTTATTAAAATAATTTATTTTAAAAAATGTATTAAAATAACAAAATTGGCGTGACGTATTGCTAAAAAACTAATTGACCTATTCTGATGAAATTTGGTGATAAATCTTTTAAACCTTATTATCTAAAACATGATCTTAATATTTTTGAATATAGAATAAAAAGTATTTTTTAATAGAAATTTTCAACAAAATAATAAATAATAATAATAATAATAATAATAATAATAATAATAATAAACATACCATACAACAGCCAAAAGTGGTAATAAAAGATATCCAGAGTTTCAAAAATAGCGAAGAAATCTTTGAAAAAAACAAATCATGAAAATCGGCCATTTTTTTCTTGCCCAAAGGTATCTTCGCCCTTGACGATGACTTCACGGGGTCAACAAAGAGTCTATATTTATTTTACCCACAGCTGCTCTGATTGATGTTTACTTATGTTGATTATTCGTATGATCGATTATAGTGTGCCAAATGTTGTGGTGAATGATGAATTTATTGCACGTGAACAGATAAAAACTGAAAAATTAGATTGTCAACGACTCGGTAGTAATCTTCGTACTAATAATATTAACATATCCACCATAAAAAGGCACTAAAAAGACAAAAAAGAACAGCCGGAAACCTATTAAAATAGGCTTGAATTACCTCAGCGGAATTAACATGATAGGCAGAATATAATTATACATATTATTGATACGTGATGAATGATAAAACTCCATAAATTGTTGTTTGCATATTTTGTGGCGGCTTCTATTCAAATTAATTTTAAAACAAAGCTGGGTTATGTTCGCCAAACGCATCAGCTGTTACGCGCGACGTTGCCAAGTCTGTGGGTGCTATTTCGTCGTTATGACCATTTTCAACCGGAAATTGAAACTTTCTTGTAACGCAGTGCTTCAACTACACGGTGAAGATTGATTTTCTTATTTTTTTCAATATCTATTATATCTAATCTATCGAATTACAGTTTTTCAACGGGTTTAATTGGATACGTGAGCAGAAAAACCACGATCACCGCAATTCCCGTTGACCGTCTCCATAAGACGACGTGCTTCGGTAACTCAAAGTGCTCGACTTTGCAGTTTTATTGCGAAAAAACTAAAGGGTCAAAATAGCTCAAATTTTGGCAATAGGCGCATAAAGTATTCGTCAAAATCATATAAAATGTTCAAATCCGACAGTTGGATTCGTAGTAATGGTCGTACACCCTTAAGCTGACCGCGCGCGTGAATTCTTTTGCTCGTCGGACGTTCCGCTCGGAAGCGACGCTTCCTCGTCGCTTCCTCCGATAGTCCTTGTTGCGATGGCGTTCTTTGTAACGCTACACAATCCCGAAGCAATTTCATTCCCGAGTGCCTCGTTATTTCTTCTATAAATATTTCATTCGACGGGTGTCCGTCGCAATAGCGAGGGTCTCGTAAAGCCTCAAATGAGAAAGAGAAAAATGCGTCGAAAGAGTCGCGGGTGGCATGACAGACGCGTTTAAAAATACATCCTTTTATTTACGAACCTGTCGCGCCAAAGATCGCGTGACCGTCAAACGGAGAAACGAGACTCGTGCACGCGTACAGATATTTTTGTATCCCTCCCTTATTTCGATATTGTTATTTTTTCCACTTTTCTGCCATCTTCCCCACGGGCACAATGTCAAAAAAAAAAAAAACGAAATTTCAGTCTTTCGACTTCGTTTCACGCGTAGAGATTCGAGGCCTGAGGGAAACCAGCCAAGTGAGCCCGTCCGGGCTCCGGGAGATCCATGTCTTTTTTAGACCGCAGAATTTCGTGCGAGTCCTTCTACAAATGGAATGAGCGCGATTAAAGTTTGACGGATTCGCGCGCGACCTTGCCGCTCTGTACAGGGCATTGATTGGCGTACGTGTCACTGTACGATGTTGCGTACACACGCTGGAAATTCGCACAACTTTGAGACATCTTCGATATCCAATGCTCGGTCAAGGTGAATCCCATCGTGGGAGCTCGGAATTATTATTTCTGACTCGAAGTCGCGATTAAGGTTAAGATTAATCATCGCTGTGAAATTTTCAAAAAATCTATCTTATATTTGCATTATCGAATAGTATAGCCGGTTATCAACATAGACCAGGCCTCGCCGATTGATCGTAAGCAGACAATACATATGGAAATTCACCACCCGAAACTTTGAACGCGTTTTTCTCGAAATGTCGTTTTTCAAAACGGTGTACACTCTCAAAGGAAGAGGTTTCAAGCTATCCGTCTCAAATTTTGACACACATTCTTCACGCTACTTTTTATCTTGCTGTGGAAGCTTTTTTAATATTCATTTTTTTTTAACGAAAAACTCGCAAAAATAGCCTAAATACTTTTTTTTCAAGCGGCCGCTATTTTGTAAATTTTGTTTCAAAAACGTCCATAGCAAGATGGCGGCTTTCATACTGATTAATAATCTTTTTACAAATTTTCGCTCTGGTAATATTTACGGAGTGTCAAGCCGTCCGGTTATCGGACGAATAAGCGTATGTTATTCGTCCGGATAGCGGCTCAGTTCACGCCGTATTTCCAGCAGGCGTACATATTATTGCGATTCGGGTAAGCTAGTATCCGGACGAATAACATATATATATATATATATATAATTGTCCGGATAGATTGTGTTAAATTGTTAAACAAACTGTCCGGAAGAATAACTAAGACGTCGTCATCCGAAGAAAATCTTTATAATTTTGTTTGGGTTTGGGTTGGTTGGTTGCGTGTGGGTTGGTTAGTTGCGTTTGGGTTTGTTTGGGTTTATGTTGCTTGGGTGTGTTGGTTTGTTTAGGTTTGTGTTGTTTGGGCGTGTTTGTGTGGCTTGGGTTAGTTCATTTTGTTTGGGTTTGGGCTGGTTAGTTTCGTTTGGGTTTGTTTGGATTTGTGTTGTTCGGGTGTGTTTGTTTGGCTCATTTTGTCTGGGTTTGGGTTTTTTTTGGGTGGTTTGTTTGCGTTTGTATTTTTGGGTTTGGATAGATCTATTTGAGTTGTTATTATTACGTTGTATAACCGGACGGCTAGCCTCAGTGTAATATTTACGGCGACACCGTGACGCCTGTTTTTTAACGAAGACTTTTTCAAGCGTTAACAAAAATGTAAAAAATATAAAAATAAACGTTCAAAAATGTATTTTCTGTTCTTCGCGAGTGCTTTGATCTTGTATTTTTAAAAGTCGGACTGATTAGCGTAAAAAATCGCGAAAATCAGCCGTTTTTCGACCCGTGACACTGTAAGCCCTTAAGGGTTGACCCTTAGTTAGAATTTTTGAAAATATCGATTATCGGGTTCCGGGGGATTTCAAAATATGTTCCAAAAATATTCTTGGCGAAATTGAAGGCGTTAACGGCGTTCATAGGTAGATTCGGCGACTTTAAAATTTAAGGTATTCATTTCACGGACCCGAATATTTGACAATTAACTAATCTTCTTCTATAATCAAGCAAAAATACATCACAGCATACTGGTGAAACTCCAAGCGAAGTTATCGAACTTTCAACGAAAAATCACGATTTAAAAAATCGTCTCGTTCTTGCGGTGCTGCACGGAGACGACACGCTGGCCACATTTCCATCGAATAATTTATACACTGAATAACTCAAGGTGCCTTATATGAACTGCTCAACGCGTGTTAAAAAGTCGAAAAATTCCGTATCGACGAAAAAAAGGGTCTCACCGAATGTTTGAAGAAAACATTGATAATAAAACTTAGAAAAATGTGGCTAGGAGAAGAATATTCGTAGCCGCCACTTTTCAGAGAAAATTTAACGAAAGTTGCGTTTTACATTTTATTTTTCATATTTTTATTGCAATAGGCGACCTTTTTTCAACGTTGCTGAAGTGTGCATCGTTAGCATGAAACGAAACTTCTTTTTCATTTTCGTTTTTCTCCATTTTCATTGTTATCCAAAATCACTTTTGATATACTTTTTTTTAGATCTCTAATAAGGATCTTAGAAACGTTCACAGTAGCTTTTATTTGCCAGAAGAAAAAAACAGGCAATTTAGAAAAAATATATTTCCGTAGCGTTCCAACGATGCAAACTTCAGCGTAATTTTCTTTCCAGATTTATAATGTAGAATGCCAAGTATCTCAAAAGAATGGCTGAAGGAAAAGTTTCGAATAATAAAAATAATGAAGACCTAAGATAGAGAGATCGTTGGATTCCACCGACGCAACTTCAACGTCGCATACGTTGGGACATCAGGTGCAACGTGTGTATACTCTTCGTATCTCTTTCAACCAAGGGGCACAAATGTCGGGTCTGTCTGTCGGAGAACTTGCGGCCTCGTGAGCGCATTCACAAAAAAGACGAAACACTCCCGAATTTCGAGAAACATTTTTTCCTATTCGGCACGAAGAAAAAATAATATCGACGTTTGCGTAGTTGGAAGGCAACGAATATTCTTTTTTCTTCCAGTTGCAAATTTTTTTCCGCAGATCAAAGCTACGATATTTTTTTAACATCCACGTCGAAATATCTTTCGGATAACAATAAAAATGGAGAAAACGTAAAAAACGGAATTTCCGTTGCGTTCCAACAACGCAAAGTCCGAGTGAAGAAAAATAACTAACGACACGTAAAAAGCGTTCGCTACGGAGTCGCAGACCCGATGAAATTTTCCTTTGCGAAGCACGTGCGATCAGGCAATAATTCGTAAGCCGGAGGCCGGTGCGCTCGATTCAAAACGTACCTATTAATTTCTCGTCGAGTAGCAAAATTTTACTCCACCGTGCAGAAGCTCGTCAAAGTTTTGTTCTCGTTTTTCCCGACGCTCTCGTTTCTATCTATCGCTCTCTCTCTCTCTCTCTCTCTCTCTCTCTCTCGCTCGCTCGCTCGTGCCACAGAAGTTAATTCGTTCTCACTGTGTCCAGGTAGTCGCAAAAGCGCACACTTTTCAACGTCTCAGCGACGGGGCGTCAAAAGAATCCCGTTGCATTTTTGGAAGACTCGGGGTGTGCGCGTGCGCACGACCTCCCTTGCATCGAACGAAAAATCACGCCGAACACCGTACGCGCGCCGTACGAGTTGAACGCCAGAGTAACGTAAAATAAGCGGTTCGCGAATAGTTCACGGCACGATGAGACACGGCGCCGTAGCGCGTGGAGCGTCGAATGTTTCACCGCGGCGGGTTGTATCGCAGTGTATCCGAACGGCCACGGGCTCGCGGACGAATGGTGGAAAGAGAGAAAGAGAGAGAGAGAGAGAGAGAGAGAGAGAGAGAGAGAGAGAGAGAGAGAGAGCGAGAGAGAGTGAGAGAGCGAGAGGGACGCGGCAGCGGGGTCGGCCGGCGAAACTTTGTTTGGGGAAACCTCCAGCCAGTGAGTTGAGTGTCTCGAGCGCGCGAGCATGCAGAGGGGCGCACACAAAGTACGACCGGAATCGAAATTTTTTCTTTTCAGGCTAGCCAATAGCTCGCGAGCGCCGTTCGTAAGCTCAAAAGTCCCGAGGCTCTGGCCAACCACATTTTGTGTATACGAACATACGATTTGACTTATTTCCACCATTCGTACAATCTTTTTTTTATATATACGCTAAGAGTCGCGTGTTTTGAGGTTTTTTTTTCATCGCCACCGAATACCTACGTGAAAAGCCACTATAACGATTTGGTGATGAAGAAAAAAGAACAATAACCGTATCGAGATATACGTAGTTTGAACAGTTGGTGGTATGCAAACGACAAACGACGCTCTTCCCCCCCGGCTCGAGCGATTTATGTTTTTTAACGTCGAGCGATCGAGTGAATCGAATACGAGAAACGAAAATATACGTTTGGATGGTTGGAAAACACGACTATTTTGGGATTTGAAAAATACTAACGAAGCAATCGAAATGAGGTTTAGAGGGATTATTTGACATGGTAGGGCTTTGCAAGGGCGTCGCCAAGGGGGAGCAGAGGGGGCAGGTGCCCCCCCCCCAGATATTGGAAAGCACGTATATGAGGGTCTAAAATGTCTAAATTTCCCCCACCCTCCCTTCCCATCCTGCCCCCCCTGGCCCATTAGTTGGCGACGTCCTTGGGGTTTTGAATCGACATTTTATTTTCCGAAAAAATCAAAATGGCGGCCGATAAAAAATACTTACGAACCAATCGAAATGAGGTTTGGAGGAATTATTTTACATGTGTAGGTTCCTTAAGGCGGTAACACTTTTTAAAAGTACGGTCGAGGGTACACCGTTGACTTTGCCGGAACGAATTTTGCTAGCCGGCCAGTAAAAACGCGGCCGGCAGATTTTATGAACTAAATCAAAGTATAAACAATTACGCGTTCATAAAATTGAAGTTTGCATCATTAAGGTGCAATAATAATAATTTCGAGCTCGTATATTTTTTATTGCAGATTTTCGCTACACAAATGTCTCAATTACTTTTTCAGATGCTTATTTTGAGAGCGACAATCGAATTCAACGAATATTTCGTATAATAGTGCAAATTGTAAAAGAAAAAAAGAAAAAAATAATTTTCATTGCATTGCAACGATGCACCATTGAGTTTCAGTCCACCACGAGGTGTGAAAAATCGCGGAAGAATATGGTGTCTCATAATGACCTGACATTTTAATTTACTAATAAAACGTGTTATTTATTTGAAAAGTACAAATATTTTTATTTCAATATAGGGTACAAACATGGAGGTTATGTGTGGAACACAATACCCGATAAATGGCCGCCTCGTTCCTGTTTGCAAACGTTCACTATTTTGACGATATTTCCAATAACATTTTGGCATAATTGCGGACTAATTTCATTAATGGTGCGTCCAGTTGCTTCCTTGAGCTCCGAAATGGTCTATGGATCATTGGCATACGCTTTTCCTTTCAGAAAAGCCCAAAGAAAGAAGTCCAATGGCGTCAAATCGCATGATCTTGGTGGCCAATTCACATCGCCGCGGCGCGAGATAACACGACCATGAAACTTCGTCTGCTATAACTGCATTGTTGCGCCCGCAGTGTGGCAGGTTGCGCCATCTCGTTGAAAGAATATGTCTTCCAGGTTCGTGCCGTTTATGACATATATCGAATATTTTGTTCCGCACTTAACCTCCTTGATTGTACCTCACATTAAAATTAAAATATTCGTCCTTTTCAACTAAATAATACGTTTTATCGATAAATTGAAGTTTCCGGTCATTTTAGGACACCCTTTGTTTTTTAGCTATCACGGCAATATCCGGAACAAGTAGCGATATTACACCGATACCCGCGCCTGTTTTTTTTGCTCTTTGCAAAAGAGCTCGTTGCGGGCCACACGAAATTAGTATCGTGTCATCGTCGATCGATTTTCCATCATACCCTGATATCGCCTTATACACAGCCTCGACAATTGGCCGAAATGTAATATTAATATCGAACAGAGAAGGAACGTGTATAATAAAAAGGCGCGTATAAAAATGTACATTACGTTTATTAATGATGACTCGCTCTGTGCAACGCTTTCCTCGTTTATATCGAGATATTACAAATGTTTCTTTCACTTGGGGCTTTTTATTTCCGACTCGCGCATCGTGTTTGCGCAGTATCGGAAAAAACATCACGGAAGGGAACAATATATTTTTCATCACGCCAAGATAAATTGTGTGGCACAGTTTGTTAGAAAAACACTACGAAAAAAAAGAACTGCTACGGCAGTTTTGTCTTTCGTACGAAGAGACGCGGCAGCGTCTACACGCCGAGTAATGAAGAAAAAAGGAAGAAAATTTGGAGGCTACCGACGAACACGCCGCGTACTCTTTGTACAGTAAGATGGCCATTCGACGGTTGTTTTTTGAACTTTTAATCGGCGCCGCGCGGAAACGCCTCGACGAATCGAAAATCTAATGACATTTTACCAATGTAATGTGATCCTTTCCTATCGATTTTCTTTACGTTATATACATATACATACGTATATATGTGTATATTTAATTATCGTATGATTAGAGAGTGATAAATGGCATGGCAATGGTGGCCTAACGAGGCGCAGGGGGCGGTAGAATTCGGCAGGACCTTCGGGATAGGAAACGCGAACAATTTTCTGTTTTTAGGGGGTTAGGCTACTGTAAAAATAAAAAGAAATCGATAGTCGCTTGAGGCAACTCAAATTGAAGAGGAAGGTCCGACATATGGTGCAGGAATAGCGGATTGAAGGTCAACTTATGAATACGCGTGTTTACTTTGATTATTTTAAACGCGTTTTCCTCGAAACTATGTATTTCAAAACGGTGTACACGATTTCTCGACATCTAATGAACGGATTTATTTGAAATTTCTTACACTTATTCAGGGTAATAGTAGTCTTGACCGACTTTTCCTTCGTAACATTTTTAAAAATTAGTTATTAACAATGTCATTGTTCGTAAAAAAAATTTTTTTTTTACATTTAAATACATTAATGAATAAAATCTCGGTCAAGTCTTAGCCAATATTATTTATTTTAAGAAAAAAAATTGTTCTTTTTGTTCAGATCAAACGTGTGACAAAAATCAAGTACACCGTTGAGCCCCTCACGTTCCACGAGGTCGAAGTTTGCATCGTTGGTATGCAACGAAAATGAATGCTTGTGAATTCCTTTAATTTGGCAAATTTTGCCAACAAAAATCCTTCAAAAATATTTCAAGACATTTATTTCGCAATCCACAATATAAATCTATGATAAACGATCTTCTATAAGAACAAAGTGTAAAAAAGTCTAAATAAATTGTTAAAAAGATCTTTCGTTGCGTTCCAACGATGCAAACTTCAATACCACCACGTTCAAAGGTCCACCACCACATTGTTTATAACTTCTTCGCTTCTTAATATTTTTGAATGAAATTTGGTACACAACTTCGTTAATGTACGTGCAAATGAATGTCCAGACGATTTTGCAATCATTTCAGTCGTCCCTTGAAAATTAATTTTTCTAAATAACCTCGACTGTCGTCGTAGCAGTAGCCAACTCCTTGATTCGTTATTATATATATTCGTTATTATAAGTCATAGTAAATGCTACGCGATAGAGACAGTTTGTGATAATTATAGTATACTTCAAAACGTACAAACTATGTATATCGTATTTCGATACCTCTAACACGGGAGAAAGAGAGTGGGGGGGGCGAAAATATTTCCTTTATATATACAGCACACCGCTTTCTTCGAACTCCAACAAAGAAATAAAGACACACGACAATACGTCTCGCGTTACAACGATAAAGGATTTTTAATGGCGAAGAAAAAAAAACGTCACGGAACGGAACGAATTTGTTCCTTGATGATGACGGGGGGGGGGGGGGGGGGGAGGCTTCGGACGTGGCGATATAGAAAATGACAAGTATTCCACATTCCTACTAGCTAGTATCAACATTTATACATAATAGAGAAACGACATTCCTCACAATCACGCGAAATACAAGTTCTCCCCCGCAAGCAGGATTGTGCAAAATCATTCGAACGTTTTCTTCTCCTTTTTGTTGCTCGCCGTTTCGACTCACGATATTGTGCTTGCGATATATTTGTATTTTTATCCCCTAATCCACTTGCTAAAAAAAAAACGCGTACGATTTTCGCGCAGCCGAAACTCGCGATGGACAAGCGAACGAGGCGTGCGAAGCACTTCAATGTTTGGCCTCGTGCGAGATAGAACGCTCGGCTACTTCCGGGAGCTTCGTTACGTCGCTGCGAGAGGGAGCAGCGCGAAAAAAAACCGTCGTATCTTTATCGGGAGTATGAAAAATAATGTCTCGTTCGTTCTACGACGTTGCGTTCTTTCGAGTAATGGAAAAAAAATCAGTTTTTATGATAGCGCAACGTGGGGTGTTCAGTTTGAAACGATCGCAACGATACGGATCGCGTTTTTAAGGGGGGGGATTCTATTAGACAGCCGAAAATAAGCCAATTTTCAACATTTTTCTGCCACGATCCTATTTATTCTCCATAGTAAAAAATGTTGTGTATATATTATTACATCGTTTAAATGTTGAATTTGTTTATTAAATTTAAGGGGGGAGATAACTTTACGCGAGGATAAAATTTGGTAATTCTAATAATCTTTTTTAAAGAAAAGATTTCTTTATGTTTTTTGAGACAGGATATGTTTTTTTTCACTAGTTTTGACTGTTATGGGTATTTTTTAATTTATTAATTTCCAAAAATGGCGGAGGTATTAATCTTTCTAACCTCATCGTTTAAAACGTGACTCTAAGTGTCTGAAAATTAAAAGAAAAAGCATTCTTTTATTTATTTATTATTTATGAAAAATATTTTTTTCAGACAATTCGATATTTTTGTTTCAAAGCGTACCATTTCATGGATTTTCAACCTTTCCCACTTTTTCTTGATTCATGTTCTGCGTATCAGTGTGATGAATACGCAAAACAGCAAAAAGTAGCAATAAAACGTACCCCAAGTCTCAAGAAGGGTGAAGAAATATTTGTTAAAAAAAAAAAATTATGAAAATCAGCATTTTTAAGGAATTTCCGGATAATTGACAAAATGTTACCGTTTTATTCAAATTTGTACAGTAAATTCTTTGTCACGAACTGAATGCACCCTCCAAATTAGAAATCGATCGTCTACACCGTTCCTAAAACATTTACGATTGAAAAGAAAAACACTTTTTTCACATTCACATTGTTTCCGACTATTTCGTGCGAAAAACTGCCATTCAGCGATGAGCCTAGGCCATCCCTATGTTAAAAGGCTCCCATTGTTGAAAGGTATTTTTTTTTTCAATTGTACATTTTATAGAAACGGTGTAGACGATCAATTTGATATTTGGAGGGTGCCTTCAGTATACGACAAAGAATTTACTGTATAAACATGAATCGAATTTACCACTTGGCCAATTGTCCCGAAACTCCTTAATTGAAAATGTCAGAGAAAGTTTGCGCTCGAGTTGTTCCACGGCGTACAGCCTAGCGTCTGCTGCATCGATCTGACACCTCAGAGCCAAAAAGTTTTACATTTCTCAGACCGACACGCTCTATGTGAACCCAAAAACCCAAAGAAAAGTGAATTCGAAAAAATGCTCTATTTTTCATACAATTTCTACTATAGTATTTGTTACTGAAAAAGTAGTTTGTAACAATCATTTTCAAGTAACTTGAGGTTCGCATAGAGCCAGTAGGCCTTAAAAATGTAAAAGTTCTTGGCTCTGATGTTTAAAATCGATATACTATACGGTGGGTTGTACGCCATGGAACAAGCCAGGCGGCAACAGTCGTACAGCCGCAATTTTTAAATATAAAAAAGAAACCCGAAAAACTCAAAAGATACAACAATATGTCCATAAAACTTCAGTCGCGTAGAATAAATAGTTTCGACACGAAAAAATCATGACAATCCGTTCGTTTTCGGCTGCCTAAAGGGACCTCCCCCTTAAATAAACTTCCGAATCTAGCGAACGAACCGTTTTGCTAATTCAATTGCGCCGAACGTTTCTCACGTCGCGAAGTAACCTGCTTTCTGCGCACATACTCTACGGAGTGACGCTCTGTATCACCATCAATAATGAGATCAACGTGATCCCAGTGAACGTCGTCTGGAAGGATAAATCTAAGGGGGAAACAGGACCAAAGAACGTGCGATCGTTTTACATTGCACAAGCCTACGATTATCCGGGGAGAGGGAATTGATACAATTATTACGCAATCCCCAACAGTTACGCTCATCCTCCGCCTGCCTCTCTTTTCTTGTATCTGGCAAGACTAAGAGCACGAGCGTTGGGAGAAACTCAAAACGTCCAAAACAAAAGAAGAGGATCGAAGAAAATGGCACGGTATTTCGCGATAAATAAACCTTCAATATCGGAGTTATCGTTATCACTATGTCTGTTTGTTTAATAGATATAAATACACGCTGTTGAATACGTTGTCGCAGCTGCGTTGCTGCATTTACGGTGTATGTCCGATACAAAGGTTCGAGCGACAAAACGTGGGTCATTCTAGCCGATTTTATAGTCGATCTTTTTTTTTTTCATGTTTATTTACACAATAACCTAACCTTAAACGGTTCCTTCGGGGCATTTTTATGTACCTCGCGATTATACACGCGTGTGTATTGCACTGACAAAGTATTCGTATAACAATCATACAGAATCGTCGTTAATGGCAATGGTCGCACTAATTCTACATATATTCAGATACGAACGATCGTAACGCGTCGACGCGCGCCATATCTCTTTTCCTCTTATTAAAATAACCCGGTACGAGTCGATTACAGTGTGTGTGTATGTGTCTATATATATATATATATATATATATATATATATATATATATATATATATATATATATATATATATATATATATATATATATATATATATATATATAGTACGTGCTATAGCATACTTTGCGCGTGCCGTAATAGTCAGACAATACAGAAGTATAAAAGAACAAATTATAAAACTATTAACAAATGTACATCTTTTTTGTAGTACAATCAAAAGTCATGATGATAAAACGTAAAGAAAACGAATACTAAAGCGAACGCTTTTGTTTTTGTTTTTTTTGCAAATCGGGGCTGGCTCGAATATCCGCGCGACCCTCGGTGTAAATTGTTGAACGTTATTTTTTCTTCATCGAGCTTGAGCAATCGTTGTTAAAAAATAAGATGGAAAGTACAAAGTTCGTCGAGAGTGATTGAAATTCTCTTTTTTTTTTCATCGTCGTGTGTGCATATATAAAGTTTTGTGCTCTTGTAGTACCGTTCTTTGAGCATTGTGCGCGAGGCGCACGGGTCTCTAAAGGGCACCGTCGAACTATCGTGCATATCGAGAATTGACGAATGTTTCGAGTTAACGAGATTTTTTTTCTTCTTTTTTTTTCTTCGTCAAATCTTCCGAGTGTCGAGCCCAGCCGCTTTGATTATCTTTTGTGAGTTCGCGTCGATCGAGGTGATTGCCGTCGACCGACGGTCGAAAAACCATTCACCGGCAGTCGCTTTTTGTTTGGCAAACGTGAAACGAATTTACCGAAGGATTAGTGAATAAAATTTTTTTTTCAACTTTCGATACGTATAGGTATTTGTGGAATCGTGTCGTTTCCGCAGAAGGAATCGCGACACCTCTTTCTCGTCTTTCTACACATATTTTCGCTACGCTAGTAAAGAGGCGCCTTACAATTGAATGTTCCTTCCGTATTAAAAAAAAAAACCAGAAACGAAAGTAAGATCGAAGGCTGTCGAAAGAAGGAGAAGAAAACGTCCAAGCGTGAACGAGAGTGAGTGAAATAATTGTATCACTCGCGAGTTTTCCCGGACTTGCGTTGATCCGTCAGTCTGTCCCTTGTCAAAGCGGGATGCGCATAAACGATAAACAAACATCAACAGGTAGCTGCCCCGTACAACCTCGCGTAAAAACGAAACGATAAAAACGCAAAGAAAAACAGCCATCGGTGCCGGCGTAATTGTCGATGAGAAAACAACAAGTAGTCGGCTTAATGGCTCATTACGTACAACGATTACGTACAGCCGTCGAGTAATTCACAGAATATCGGTCGTCCCGTAACTCGAACGCGTTCGTGACATAAATTAAATGATTATGTGCTCCGGTAAAAAAAAAAACAAAACAAAAATATAGACGCCACGGAAACAGGGGATTGAAAGAACGATCTCGGCGATAATCGCTCACATATTGTACGCCACGTAGATCGGATCCAGCTGATCCGCAAGAAAACCATCGCGCAGATGCATTCTTTGCTTTTCACCGCGCGAATTAATCGGCACGACGCCAGGGTCGACGACCACGACGACACCGACGACCAAATGGTGCTCTTCGAGAACGGCGCTTGTCACGAGTGCCACGAGGTCCAGTGCTTCGCTCTCACTTCCGTTTAGCTCGACCACGACCACGAGTAAGTTCGTCCACGTGAAGACGGCGCTGGAAAAAGCAATGTTATTTTAGTTACACTTGGAGATATATATATCTATTTATTGATAAAAATAATTAGGCACACAAATCATAACGTCAGTTATAAAAGAAATATTATACAGTTGTAATATAAAGAAATACTTCTTAGACGATGTTATCTATTTTGAACAAAGAAAAAACATTTCTTTTGTTTCAAACCACCCGGAAGGCCAAAATGAAGCACACCGTTGAGCCTTTTAAGTTGAGAGGTCTTTCACAAGATTGTTTATGACTTCTTCAATTGTTAATATTTGTTTATCCAATTCGATACACAACTTTGTTAAGGAGCTTCGGGACAATTGACAAAAAATGTATACAGTAAATTCTTTGTCATTTGCTGAATGTACCCTCCAAATTTTAAATCGATCGTGTACACCGTTTCTAGGAAATGCATAATTGAAAAAACACTTTTCAACAAGGCCTACGCCCATCGCGGAATGGCATGAAGAAGTGTGAAAAAATGTTTAAAATGTTATGCAAAACTGTTCAACGACTTAGTACATTATGAAGATCTCGTCATCAGTGTCATAATGGACTCCTTATGTTATCTGATCCTTGGCGTCTCCCTGAGTCGAAAAGTGTTTTTTTTTCAATCGTAATTTTATAGACACGGTGTAAACGATCGATTAAAAATGTTGAGAGTGCATTCCGCATATGACAAATAATTTACTGTATAAATTTGAAGCAAATGGTAACCTTTCTTCATTTGTCCCGAAAGTCTTTAATGTACACACAAATAAATTTTCAAACGATATTTCAATCATCTTACTTTATCCTTCAAAATTATTATTTTTGAATAACCCTGATTTTCGGGTCATCACAGCAGCCCAACCCCCGAGTGAAGTTGAAGCTTCCATCGTTGGAATGCAACGATTTTTTCCCTCGTTTTACATTTCTTCATTTTTATGATTAAGACTTCTTTTTTTGCAAACTGATCTCTAATAAGAATACGTAAAAATGTTCGATTGATTTTAAAGCAGATTTAATTATAGTTTAATTATAGATTTACGTATAAATTTAATGTAATGATATTATTATATTTAATTAATATTATTGATCGTCCGCGAAGCGATCTTGCGCTCTCGTTAGTCTCGTCGGTGTCGATGATCATGTGGCAGAAAAGTAGCGAAAACAAAATATCTTTGCGCAACCATCCGGATAATCCGTGTCACGTGACAGAGCGGTATGGTATTGAAGTTTGCATCGTTGGAATGCAACGAAAATCCTTCTTTATTTCTCCATTTTCCTACTTTTATTATTATATACTCTTCTTTCGCAGTTTTAGGTTAGGATCCCTAATAACGACATTCGAAAATACTTCAGTGATATTTGGAGCCTAAAAGTGCCAAAAAAATTGGGCGACACGACAAAAAAGAATTTGTCGCGTTGCAACGATGTAAACGTCGATACCATCAGAACGGTGAACGTCGAAGCGTTCACGGAAATAACGATGACAGATTTGGAGATGTTTGAGTTGAGGAAAGGAAAAAAGTAACAGGGAATATACATTTGATCGTACCATTCGGCAATTTTTTTGTGACACCTCATGACGCTGTTCTCAATGTCGATGGGATGATAGCGCATTCCCCGGAGCAAAATGGCCTCGTCGAGTGCCCCAACGACGAAGACAGCGTCGTGAAGTTCGGCATCGCCGGGTGCGATGTCGACTTCGGATGCGGAGCTCGTGTCGCCGGGTACTTCGCCGACCGCTGACTGTTGAACGCACTCGGTACGCCTGAGAAAGCCCAGATATCCCGTTCTCGCGTAAACCTCGCCGGTATTGCCGGTCACTAGGCGGGCGTTGAAATGATCCGCGTAGTCGCTCTCGTCCGCGTAAATCGTGAAATAACCGCTCGCGTTGTGCGACGACTGCACCCAAATCTCGCCAAGATGCGAATCCCCGCACTGTCCCTTCGTTTCCGGATTCGCTATTATGACCTTTACGCCCGGCAGCAGTTTTCCCGATTCCATCAGACAGAGGGAGTGCGGACTTCCTCGTTCTACCAGAGAGACGCGATCGTTCCGCAGCGCCCGAAGGTCCACGTAGACCGTCGAGGGCTCGGGACTCGAGGCACCCTGACACGGAAAAATATCGGTCGATTATATCGGAGACAATAGGGTATTTGACTATATTAAACATATAGTTCATTCTCGTGTCATCATAAAAGAATATAGCGTTTGAAGAGCATTTTCTATCATTTTATCGAAAAAATTATGCATTGTTTTCGTTGACTTCAATTTTTTTATTATATAAATTCGAACGTTTGGTCACGTGAACGAAAGCGCTCCAGGTTTGGTTGGATCTCTAGTGACGTCAGATGCCAGCAAAGCGATTGTCATTACGAGCCTTCTGACGAGTAATGAGTTTATTTCAGTGTACTTCGGTGCTTCTTCTGTTCATTCATAGTTATTTGTAGTGATAGTTACCATATTATCAACGTTTAAATAAGAACGGAGAAGAAGGTTTGCTGTGCGACAACGCGGCGGCCATATTAAGTCCTTTACCTTGTTTACTGGCATGCGACGTCCCATGCTTCACGTGACTACATATCTGTCGACGAAAGCGTTTTGGCGGTCTGGTTGAATATTTAAATTTTACTGCCGATTTATATCGCAAATAGCAACATTCGCGGAGATAAACAAATATTGTGAGCTCAGTATGAAACAATTGACTGTTTAAGATGATTTCCGTTCAACAGTCAAATACCGTATCGACGATTGTGACGCACTTGCGACACGGCGAACCGTAGCGATGTTTCACTTGCCTGGAGACATATGGCGGTATTGACTCGACAGCCAAACGAAGTCGATACGGCGCGCGGACTCAATCCCAGCGCCGAGAAGAGCTTACTGAAACTCGTCGTAAGGGCTATCCGTGGTCTCTCCTCGGCGACTACGACGCACGTTCTCACGCACGCCAAACTAACGCCGCGGGCTTTCAACGCGTGAACGGACGAGCCCAGACCTTTCGTGCACAGTTCCATCACGCCGTAAGAACAAAATGTGTCACGTACGCGTGACTGACTCACGGCCGACAACCAGAGCGCCGGGTTTGCTTCCACCTGGTGAACAAGCCACGAGTTCGTTTAATCATCGTCGCGATCGATCGAGGAAGAAAAAAATCCATCGAAGTTGCTCCGCAGTTGGGCAGTCGTTTCGGTCCGTTTGAATTGAATTATCATTGTGTTTGTAGTAGACTCATTAAGGCGAGGAAAAATTTCCTGATTTTCATGAATTTGTAAAAAGCAAAGATTTCTTCGCCATTTTTGAGACGTAGGGTATTTTTTATTACTACTTTTGGCCGTTACATGCGTTTTTTTATCTTTTAAAATGGCAAAGGTATGTTATGGTCTTTTAAACTGCATTTTTTAAACTTGCGCGACGTATAGCTAGCTAATCGACCGATTCTGATGAAATTTAGTATAAATCTTTCTGACCTCATTGTCTAAAACATGACAATGAATTCAACGCCATAAACTCTTTTGTATACTTGCATATGCTATTAAAATATAACTGCAGTTTGATAAATGTAGAATAATTATTTCTTCGTTAAAAATATCTCTCTAAATTGCTTATCTTTTTCCCGTTCACATGTACATCCCGCCTTAAAAGATGAGTATTTTTTCATTGCAAAATGTAGCCATTTTGTTAGAAAAATTCAATTTTTTTGTTTCAAAGGGTACCATTTCATGGATTTTCAACATTTCTCACTTTTCCTTGGTTTATATTCTGCGTACGAGTGTTAACGGAAGACAACATCCGCTGCAACCCGTTTGGAAGCCCGTGCCATACCTTCGCCATTTTGAGAGATTAATAAAAAAAATACCATGTAACAGCCAAAAGTAGTAACAAAACATACCCTGAGTCTAAAAAAGCTGCGGACATATTTCCTTAAAAAAAAAAAATCATGATAATAAGCAAGTGACGAACCTCCGAGGGTGGTATGAGAATCGAGTGATGACCGCTGTATATGCTGCTGAGGCACCACAGAGCGAAGCCCAATCCGGAATAGGGATCGAGACAGAGAGCAATGTGTCGGGATGGATAGAGTTCGCAGGCCAGTTTCATCGCTCGACAGAGCGACGTGACCGCAGCGTGCGACATTTTTATTCCTGCCAGCATTCCCGTCGTCGAAACGCTAAAGTCGAGGTAGGCCAGCATTTCCGCGGTTGGAGCACGATACATCACCGGAAGTTTCTTCTTTGGCATATCGTCCATGTCCAGAACGGTCGGCCAACTTTTCACGTCGACGACATTGTTGGCTTCCTGCGTTGAAAAACGGAAACGTTTCAATTCGCGAGATCGTCAATGATCCCTAGGTGGTACGCGCGGAGGCGTCCGCGAGGAACAACAACGTGGCGTGCACATGCTTGTATTCGCACCATGGCAATCGAATTTCGGAAATATTACGATATCTGTGGCCCCTAATTCTGACCACGCAGCCTTCATGTTCACCCAATATAAGACTTTTTTCGAGAGTTGGGGAAATCGAAATACGACCCTTAAGGGGGTGAAACAGGGGTTTTGAAGTTTGTACAATTATGTTTTTTTGTCAGATTTACATGAAACGTGGCAAAAATACACTAAAATACAAATAACTAAACATGTATCTCAGCAATTTTCCAAAATTTAACATTTAAGGGGGTTAAACGGAAGTGTTAAGGTTGGTATGAGAAAGTCAAGTAGTACTTTTAACCTCTTAACTGTGTTTGTTTGGGTTTGCTTGGGTTGGCAATAAATATTTTTAAACTCCTGTTTTACCCAATTAATGGGCGAATTTCGACTTTTGTCACAGTTGACAAAAGTCTTACTTTTCGTGAAATATGAAGACTGCGTGGTCATAATTAAGGGCCCCAGATATGGCAACACTGCCTAAATTTCGCAAAAAGGACCATTATCGTACGTTTGGAATAATCGTGAACTTGCGTCGTGCGAACCTTGGTTTTCAGCAGCTTCAGAATGGTTTGGTTCGTGAGGACGAGTACGGACTTACTGACGTCGACGATCATGCGAACGGTGGGCAGTGTCGTTTGTAAATTTTGCGGATGGGGCGGTCTGATCGTAACGGGCACAGCGCCGACATAGAGACAGCCGTAAAAAGCGCATATCAAATCAGTGCCAGGTGGAAATATTAAAGCTACGTGGTCCCCGGTATTGATGCGTCCCCGATCGAGCAACAGATTTCCGATACGTTCGGCCTTTTTGTGGAGCTGCGAGCACGACAGGGAAGTCGCTATGGCACCCTTCGCGTTGAGCGACGTGAAGATTACGTGATCCGATGTGCTGACGGCGCGCCATCGAAGAATCTCCGATATGAATTGATACTGAAACGAGACTATTTTAGTTTCGCGACTTTTTCCTTTATTCGCTTTTTACGAAACTCAAGATCGTTCGGACGTCACGGAAATAAAAGTTCGATTCGTTCGCGAATATCGAATTCCGCAACTTTGTATGACGAGGAAGAGGATCAAGGAGGTACGATCATTATTACGAATTTGAAATTTTTATACGATTTTGACGAATACTTTATGCGCCTATTGCCAAACTTTGAGCTATTTCGACCGTTAACTTTTTTCGCAATAAAACTGCAAAGTCGAGCACTTTGAGTTACCGAAACACGTCGTCTTATGGAGACGGTCAACCGGAAGTGCGGTGATCGTGGCTTTTTCTGCTCACGTAACCAACTAAACCCGTTGGAAAACTGAAATTCGATAGATTAGATATAATAGATATTGCAAAACATAAGAAAATCGATCTTCACCGTGTAGTTAAAGCACTACGTTACAAGAAAGTTTCAATTTCCGGTTGAAAATTGTCAGAACGACGAAATAGCACCCACAGACTTAGCAACGCCGCGAGTAACAGCTGATGCGTTTGGCGAACATAACCCAGCTTTGTTTTGAAATTAATTTGAATAGAAGTCGCCACAAAATATGCAAACAACCATTTATGGAGTTTTATCATTTATCACGTATCAATAATATGTATGATTATATTCTGCCTATCGTGTTAATTCCGCTGAGGTAATTCAATCCTATTTTAATAGGTTTCCGGCTGATTTTTTTCTTGTCTTTTTAGTCCGTTTTTATGGTGGATATGTTAATATTATTATTACGGAGATTACTACCGAGTCGTTGACGATCTAATTTTTCATTTTTTATTTGTCAACGTGCAATAAATTCATCATTTACCACAACATTTGGCACACTATAATCGATATTACGAATAATCAACATAAGTAAACATCAATCAGAGCAGCTATGGGTAAAATAAATTTAGACTCTTTTTTGACCCCGTGGAAGTATCGTAACTCCTTAAGGTACCACATCCACCTAAACGTGTTTTTCTCAAAACTGTTTTCGTATTCGGTGGACGTGATATCTCGAGAAGCACCCGATGAATGGTTTCCAAATTTACAGGAGATACGATGAGAAACATCTAAAGGTCGTTGACGATCTCACTTTTTGAAAATTGTCCTTCATTTTTTTTTACAATTACGTGAAAGTGTCCACTTTTTTCAGATTTTGTATGCTCGAGTTTTAATTCGTCGCTACGTTGTTAAAAAAAAAAGATTTAAAAAATCGACGATCGTCAACGACTTGTATTTATTGTTAACTTGAATAAGCCGTTTGGTTTTTTCGATTTCGGATGGACCGTTTATGCTGGAGAGTGTCCACCGCCAAACGTCGCGCAAAAAAATGTCATCATTTACCCAGCGGTCATGTTTTTGTTGTTTTTCTGTACTTTTCTCAATATATATACCTTCCTGTTAAAAAAAATGCGCTTCTTTTTCACCAACCGTATCCCATTAAAAAAATGCGCCATTCGGCCAATTTTTTCGGGCCTCTAGGTAGATGTAGCCTCTTAAGCTTTGTACGGAGTATCGATAGATGCGACTATTTTTTTGGCGAATCAAACAAACGAAAAATATCTCGTAAGTTTTCGGAGTCATTGGAGTTATCCTTGACGATTATCCCCGGTGTCAGAGGCGTACCCGTTATTCCCGATGCCCATCGCATCCTTGCCGATTTTTTTTTTTTACCTTTTTGGCATTGTCACTATCCTCGTCGAGAACACCCATGTCACGTCCCTGGGCCGAAGCGAGACGATTTCCCTGAACGATATTCCCGACCATGACGCTCGCCGGACCGACATCTGCAACAGAATCCCCCGCTACACGCCCCCGCACCTTTCCGTTAGTAAACCAACGCAAACACTCAACCCAGTAATGTAGTAGCTCACACACTCTTCCCTGACTGAGATCGGAATATCGAAATTTTTCCAAGAGCGAACTGTGACAGCCGCGACTCAAAGTGTCGCTTCTTACGTTTAGTCTCATTCGTTACTTCCGGAAATTTGTCTTTCGTTTTGTGCTTTTTCGAAATTCGCGGACGCGACAAGCGTAGACGCTAAATCGCCTTTTTTTTCTTCGTTTCTCTCTATTTGCATTCTTCTTTCTTTTTCATCTAGCGAATGGTTCCGTGAGCGGCAATAACTTTGTTGAGAATTCGTCGTTATCTTTACAGACACTTTTACGTACTTCTAATTTTCAAAAGTACAAAAGGAGGAAAAGAAAAATAAATGAAAATCAACGTATTTATGCAAGATAATAATATCAAGGTTGCGCTACGGGTAGTTCAGAACTCAGCCAAATGAAAGGAAGGTTTTTTAGCAACACAAAATAGTACGTTAAAAATATACGAACAATGATAATAATCCATGCGAAGCGGTGGTTGAATAAGACTCGAGGAACGAACGATATGCGTGGAAGCACGGTGTGTTACGCAAGAATCATACAGGATACGAGTGTGTATGTTTGATACGTGTTGTATTGTGTGTGCGTTTTGAGCACTATGCCGATTCAGCTCGACGCTGGCACGCATCGCGAATTATAGTGTTTATAGCACCATCTGGCATCTGGTACCATTGTAGCATACCGTAGCGGACGCGAAAATGCACAGATATCGCTCTCTGTTTCTTTTGTTTATTTCACCTCACCGATTAGTTGCATGTGTCCAATTACGGATATAATTGGTATCAATTACGGATACGATAATGGCGAAAATCGGCAATAATGAAAATCGATAACAATGAAAGTCCGCAATAATGAAAATCGGCAATAATGAAAATCGGTAACGATGAAAATCGGTAACAATGAAAATCGGCAACAATGAAAATCGGCAACAATGAAAATCGGTAACAATAAAAATCGGTAACGATAAGCGAATCGTTGAAAAAGATGCTAATTTTGTATCCTTCCCCTTTCGTTGTTACTCAATGAATGCGGGTAGTTATCTCGCAGCATCGAAATGAAAATCGACACAAAGTTTTTAACACACACACGCACACACACACACACCCACATACGCGCAGAGTCGTGTATCTGCGTTACCGCAAAATATTTGCGTATGAGAAAGAAAAGTTTTCACTTTGTTTTCAACCTTTGTTTCGTACTGTACTTACATGTGTACTTCCACGAACGATCGATCGCGCGTCGTCAAACCGAATATACCAATAACAAGCAAATTCGATCGTCGATCACTTACCCGAATGGACCTCTCGCGGTTTTGGCAAATTCGTGACGCACGTGTGAGGACAGAGCAAAACGTTGGCCGGATGCAGAGTTCCCTCGAGGAAGCGTCTCTTCGTCTCGGACAGATGGATACCACCTAGGGGCGTCTTGGGCAAATAATTCGGCGGCACGAGCGCGAGACAATAGATTCCGACAGCGTGAATCGAGTCGACGGCTTGCAACACGCGCGACATCCACTGAAAGCTCTGCGAAACACAAGAGGGAAGAAATATCCGAGTTTGAATGGGAATCAAGCGTTTCGATGGCTTTGCGAAGACGATCTCTACGATTGGCGAGTTTTTCATTCGTTGGAAAGCGATATAAAGACGGAAAGGGCTTCGAGGAAAGTTTCTCAAAAAACAGTTACCCAAATCACAATTTCTCGCTAACAATTGATCGAATAAACAATTTCTCAAATACAATTTCCCGAAAACGATTTACCAAATGGACAGTTTCCAGAATGAACGTTCCCCAAACAAATCCAATTTTAATTTGATGACTAATCGAAAAATTCCATAATTTTATAATAGTTTCATTATTCGGTTATTTTTAAATTCGTATCTTAGCTAACATGTGCACTTTTCTAATCGAAAGTATAACTCAACGTTGTATAAAGTTTTTTTTTCAGTGAGTCAAACTGAAAAAAATCCGAGGATTTTTTATGCAAAATGATACAGCGAAATAATTCTTACGATTGGCTAATGTAAAAAATGCATTCCACGAAGCATTTGCCTCGATTAATGATGCAATATTAATGCAAATATCAATAATTCAAAATTAAAGTTATTCAATTTATTTATAATTCAATCGTTCACCCTGAAAAAATAATTTCATTCGAGAAATTGTCATTCAGGCATTTGTTTTGGAAAATATTTCCGCAAACGAGAAAAATGTTCACCTCTTCCTCGCTGCAGTCCGGTCTCTGTTCGGCAACAACGCATATTCTCTCATCGCGCAATACCCGAACGCTGAATACGGCGATCCTTCCGCGATAAATGAACTTCATAGGCTCGACAGCAAGGACCGTCGCGATAATGTCGTCGGCGTTGTGTTTTCTGCCGGTGACGGTCATCAGGCCGTCGCGCGATCCGCACACGAAGACGAGACCACCGGGCCCGAGGAAGCCGAGGAGTCCCGAGCGCGCGTACTCTACTTCACCGATCGGTGTGCCGTCCGCCTGAAGGGGCGAAACTTTGAAAGTATTGTTCGTCAGTCCCTGAAGGCCCCAGTACTGCGAGCCCGTCGCCGAGCTGTGCACGCAAATCTCCCCGACTTCGTCGGTCTTGCAGATGAACGGTTGACCTTCGATTTTCACCACTACGACGATGCCTGAGGGTCAAATCGGAGAAACGTGAAACATCGAAGGCGCGCAATTGTCGCGAAGAACGAAAACGCTTCTGCGCGTACATGTTTGTTACGCATTATTGACTCAGAAATTCCCTGTCTTTTTCGGGTTTTTTATGATCGAACATATGAAAATGTTAAATATTGAAATTAAATTTGAAAAAAATATTATAATACGAAAAATAATTTGAATACTGTGGAGTAAAAAAAGAATACATTAAAAACAAATACAGAACCTGTTTTTAAAATTTATTATAAACAGACCTTTTTATCGACAAATCGAATCCAAATGTATAGAGCTTTAGAGTAAATGAGTTTAAAATTTTTTATATTTTCAATGTTTGGCACTGACAACTATTTTCTTCTTCACAATAAAGAAGAATATAAATATTAAAAATATTTATTTTTATACTTTTCACTTTTTTTTTGTGTCGGTTTCATTTTTCGTAATTCTTGTAGAGAGTCAATTTTGGAAAAATTTCAGAGAATTTTCAGTTTTCAGAATTTTTTTAAAAACTCCAGATAGTTCTCAAAATTTCAGATAATATTCAAAATTCCATAGCATTTTCGAAATTCCAGAGAATTTTTGAAATTCCGGAGAATTTTCGAAATTCCAGACAATTTTAAAAATTCGAGAGAATTTTCCAAATTCCAGAGAATTATCCAAACCAGAGAATTTTCCAAATTCCAGAGAATTTTCCGAATTCCAGAGAATTTTCCAAATTCCGGAGGGTTTTCCAAATTCAGAGAATTTTCCAAATTCCAGAGAATTATCCAAACTCCAGAGAATTCTCCAAATTCCAGAGGATTGTTCAAATTCCAGAGAATTTTCCAAATTCCAGAGGATTGTTCAAATTCCAGAGAAATTTCGAAATTCGACAATTTTAAAAATTCGAAAGTATTTTCCAAATTCCAGAGAACTATCCAAACCAGAGAATTTTCCAAATTCCGGAGGGTTTTCCAAATTCACAGAATTTTCGAAATACCAGAGAATTTTCGAAATACCAGAGAATTTTCGAAATACCAGAGAATTATCCAAATGCCGGAGAGTTTTCCAAATTCCAGAGAATTTTCGAAATACCAGAGAATTATCCAAATTCCGGAGAGTTTTCCAAATTCCAGAGAATTTTCCAAATTTCAGAGAATTTTCCAAATTCCAGAGAATTTTCAAAATACCAGAGAATTTTCAATATACCAGAGAATTTTCAAAATACCAGAGAATTTTCAAAATTCCAGAGAATTTTGAAAATGCCCTGACGTTACCCCGATTATTCCATATGCGTAACAGCCAAGATCTAGTCTTGCAAACTCACTTCCGGGCATGACTTGTCCGCAATCCTGCAGTGTCAAGGAGGTCAGCGAATTTTCCTGATCGACCCGAACCACGCCGTAGCTGAGTCCGGACATGGAGAGGACACCGCGTCCCGTCGCATTCACGCCGGCGCGCCCTGGTCTCCTGACGGAAACGGTGAGGGCGTCGGACGAGGATGCGCAAGGACAAACGGCGTCAGGGCGAAGACCCTTGGACTGAAAGACGGAAAGAAATTGATCGCAGGAGGAGAGCGACCATGGATTCGCCCCGTCCGCTACGAGCAAGAGTCTCAGCGATGACAACGATATGTCTTTGTGGTCCTTCGTCGCCAGGAGGCCCCAATGGAGATCCCTCGACTTAACGACCGCCACACTCGCCCTGTGCTTCGTTATCATTTGCATCCAACTAGCCGGATTCACTTTCATCAGGGCATAGGGAATAAATATCACGTGCATTCCGTTCAGCACACTCGTGAGTGTACTGTGCCAAAGTCCAACTTCGCGCTTGAAGTCGAGAACGCATACGGCATTTTCGCCCTCGGTGTAACCACAGGCCATCGTCAATCCGCGACAGTGCGAGAGCATCGCCGATCTCGTTACCGTCACACCCATCACCGAACCATCCTTGTCCGTCGTGTATTCCGTGTAGGCTGGCGTGTCGTCAGTCAGCCGAGGCGGCGGCAGCCAGTCCTTAGGCGTCTTACCCAAATGCTCGGTCACGAACCAATGCAACTTTGGCCATCCCTGCACGAAGTCAAGAAAAAAACATTATTTTGTTATTGCGACGAAAATGTCAAAGTGTTTCTCCCTGTGGATCTAAGCGCTGGAGTACCAACGATTGTTTTATATATTTATTGGCATGTTCAATAAGTTCTCGCTGTTCTTTTCGTGAAAATGAATGCTTAAAAAAATCATTCTTAATACTTTCAAACGTTTCGAAACTGTTGTGTGATCAACTCCTAATGATTCTGCAATTTCAACTAGCATCTGGCATGAGTCTTTGCGAAGTAATGCCTCCAATTCAACACATCAGAATCATCATTTTTGAAGCGCCTAAACCAATCTGTCCAGGTTGTTTCCGACAGAGCATTCCGATGATTTACGATAGCCGTAAGTTTCAACAAGAATTCTGTGTGCTTCAGCTGCTGATTTAAAAAATTGAGTAGTGAAGTTAAACTCCCCACAAATACTCTTTTGTTGGCACGAAATTTGACATGTTTGACATTATGAAAAAAAGTTGTTTACACTTCGGCGAAATGACATACACTGAATTTTAAACTTGCATATAGTACTCCTTTATAGATGCGTTGACATCTTAAACTACAGGCACGCAGTCCTGGTAACGCCATCTATTGAAAAACAGTGAGAACTTATTCGACAATTGATTTTTGAAGGAATAAAAAAACTGCATTTTGATAAAAATGGTTAATACATAGCACGAAGACTTGCCAATATTTAAAAAAAATCTTTGGTACTTCTTTAGAGCTAATTTATGAGCCCGAAGTGTGCAACGTTGGAATGCAATAAAAATTAATATTTATAAATTCCTTTACTTTCTTTGGGCGAATTTTGGCATTAAAAAATAATATTTCTAAATACCTTTTAGCGAATTTTGTCTACACAAATCCGTCAACCATTATATAAGATATTCATTTAGCAATCTACAATATGAGTCGGTAATAAAGAGATCTTTTATAACGATAAAAGTATGCAAAATAAAATGTATAAAAGAGTTTTTATTGCGTTCCAACGATGCAACCTTCAAGACGTCGCTAATTTGCGCAAATTACTTCCTTCTTTGCTTTATAGCGAGGCAGTGGAATTTATGGAGACTTCGCAGTTAAACCCTGATTGTACATATCTACGTCTACGCTTCCTGGCACCCATTGGCGTAGCCAGGAATTTATTCCAGCGCGCTGAACTGACAAAAATAGTCGTATCGTTCGCAATAATCTTTTCTCAAATGAAATTTACATAATAGTAGATAATCGTGTAACACACCTAATATATGAAGCTCTAATCACACGTTTATGTTAACATGAGTATCAAACTTGTGTAAAATAAAAAAAAATAATCAACGTATTTTTCATCATCCTTTAATCCACTGACCAGTGTTTAAACTTTATTTTCAGTAGGTTCTCAATTAAATAACTCTTTGCTTTCTATTCTTTTCTGCAAACCGGCTTGACAATTTGTAAGTTGGAATTTTTGTTTTGACAATTTCATTATATATGTCGACACCCCAATGAAACGCTTTTGGAACTTTTCTCAAGAATGGTTGGATCGAACGAATCTAACTTAGCTCAGTTGAGGTCCAATTTCTAAAGCAAAGAGTTACACCTCTCCTATATTCGCGATAAAAAAAACTACAGATTCTCCTACCACAGAAAACGCACAGTGGGTTAAAAAATGATCTCTTGCTTGAGCTAACCTCGAATCCTAGCTCCTAGCCATACCGGAGAGCTTGGGCACTCGAACAATTCCAGGAAAAAATAACTGAGCAAAGTTCCGCAGGACATCGTGCCACTGCGCCTTTTCCAACGGGTTTGAAATTCCCGCAGTTGAAATGCAACAGAAATAGGGAACCCTACGCAAAGCTCAGCGCAGATGGTGCCACGTAAACATAAGGTAAGCAAAAGAAGCTGTCAACTTGCGCGGTACATTTTCACGGTGTCGGTCTTGTACTAAAATTATACGAATGGACATAATAGACAATAATTACGGATATTTGACTACACTGTGATTGAAAAATCGGTTTCTACTCTTTTTCTTTTCTGTTCATCCTCTAATGTTTCTTTTTCTTTCTCCAAATGAACAGGGAAGGTATAACCCCTTTTTTCAATATTATCCGGCTCAGTTTCATCCCCTTTACAAATGAAAATGCGCTAGGTAAGTATTATGTAATAAAGTAATACCACAAAGTTGAAAAAATGCAAATATTTCAAATAGAAATTTTTAGGTTATGATGATTAACTACTTTACAATATACTTTTAGAAGTTAATAGCCCCCAAAATATTATGTTTATACACTGGGCTGTAACAAATCCTTCAATTCCATAGTCTGCAGATCTAGAATGATCAGAATATAGCCTCGAATATTTTGTGGCTGTAAAGTGCTTTTGACGTAAAGCAATTTTCCATTACTTGCGAAGTTTTTCGTTTTCAGGTAATAAATGAACGCCTTCTTTTCTGCATCAAATTGCACAACGCTGATGCATCCTTCGCAATTTATTCACGACAAACGGATTATTCGAAGAAAATTCACCGGTGGTCGTATAAAACACGGGCATAACCAAAGCGAATGTCACTAAACGTCGTGCTCTGTTTACGTTCAATACAATATACCCTCTAGCGGGAGAAAGTGGAAGTTGGCTTCCCTATCCCTTGCGATTTCTTATATTCATTATGTTTCAAAACCATACGTTGTAAATCGCTAAATGAGAATCCAAAAAACGCTTGCGTGATTTTTGTGGGACAAATCTGTCGGAGAAAATTTGATAAATTAAAGGGTAAAAAATCAGAAATTACAGAGAAAAAAATGGTAAAAAGAATAAATAATTGAAAAAAAGAACGATGCAAACATGAACGCCATCTTCTCTGTTCCAAACGTAACTTAAATCCCCAGTGTATGGCTCGGATATTTCGCCACTAAAGTGTTGCATTTCGGACGGCGTACCTTGAACGCGACGACTTCGCCCGCAGCCGTCTTTGGCAAGCCCTTGAGGCATGCCTCGCTCGTGAGTGCCACCTGGATACCGCAGCTGCCCAGTAGAAAGCCAATCTGCTGTGAGCCGGCGTCGCGACGCGTGAGAGGCACCTCGATCGGTACCGGCACTATGCCGGCCTGCAGACAGCCGTAGAAGGCGCACATGAAGCTTATCGGATCGTTGTTTGGATAAACGAGTGCTATTCGGTCGCCTGGCTTCAGGCACACGTCGCCGACGTTACGGCTCAAGGCCTTGTTCAACAGCGTGTACGCTATTTTGTGCGAGCGCGACAGTAGTTTTCCATAGGTTAGGGTAACGCACAGTTTCCCGTTGGGATCGAGCACCGTCGCTGCCGGCGCTTTGTACGTCGCCGATCCGTACCTGGACAAAAATCACCGCTCAGACACGAAAGAGGAAACCGCTGCTGGTTTTCAACGCGGCAAAGTCAATTTCACGAGTAAAGCTAACGGTAAAAATAATGCTTCGCCATTATTTCACCTCGTTTGCAAAGTTCCGAGTTTTAAGGATGTTGAGTCCGAAATCGCAAATGATAATAAAATTCTGCAAATTTGGTACGTTTTTGTATGAAGTATTTCAGAGGTCGTGTAAACATTTCACGACAATTGGGAAGCTCGTTATTGAACAATTAACATTCACAAAATAAATGTTGTCTTACGGAAACTGATGTAACTTTGCAATAAGTTTTTTTGTTTGACCTCTCAATTTTGTAATATCTACAATATACTGAAAGCAACGGAAACGAAACAAAGTTTATTGATACATTTTTTTTTGTATTACTTTTAAAAATTGTTCTTGAAAAATGTTAATTTTTGGTAATTATTTACTTTAGTCACTTTTCCGAAAAATGAGCGTAAATTTTTTTTTGTTGCTATTTTCTCATTGATTGGGTCATAAATTATGATATTGCGTCGGGGGAAGCTGAATTCCACCTTCCCATAAAAAGTTACGATGAGGCTGAATTTTGCATCGTTGTAACGCAACAAAAATGAATGTTTTTGAATCCTGTTAATTTTTTTTGATAAATTAGGCCTACAAAAATCTTTTAACCAATTTTTAAGATATTTGTTTAGTGATCAACAATAGAAATCTATGAAAAAAAGATCTTCCGTATCAATAAAAATATGGAAAATAAAATGTGAAAAAGAACGTTCGTTGCGTTCCAACGATGCAAACTTCAACACCATAAGTTACGGGGTTTTGAAGTTCGCGGAAACATGTGATAAAATGTGGCGTGAATTCTTGTGTATTCGTATTCTTGTGTTTACAAGTGTTTACACGTACGACTTGTGTTTACAAGTACATGAGAAATGTATATTTTTATTTTCTTGTATTGTATACATGTATAATGTATAATGCACGTACGAAATATACGAAAATCGAATGTACGGAATGTAGAAAAATCGCTATTCCTATTTTCAAACTTTGCAAATTTTGCAAACTTCAAAACCCCATAACTTTTTATGGGAAGGTGGAATTCAGCTTCCCCCGACTGAATATCATCATTTATAACCCAATCGATAAGAAAATAGCAAAAAAAAAATTTACGCTAATTTTTCGGAAAAGTTACTAAAGTAAATAATTACTGTTGACAATCAAATTTTCCAGCTTTTATTCGTTCACGTGCAATAAATTCATCATTTGATGATGATGATTAATCGATAATACGAATAATCAACACAAGTGAACATCAATCAGAGCAGCTGTGGCTAAAATAAATTTAGACTTTTTTTTGACCCCGTGGAAGTGATCGTGCCTGCTTAAGGGGTTACCCCCACTTGCGATTTTGAAAAAATCGATTTTTTTTATTGCATTTTTTTGAAGTATAAGTATCTGAGAATATGTCCTGAAAATTTCAAGTCGATCCGAACAAAATTGACTGAGATATGAGCGTTGAAAGAGAAGAATCCGTGAATTGAAGAACTGAAATTGAAACTTTAAACGCGTTTTTCTCAAAATGGCATTTCTGAAGTCGGTGACCAAGATTACTCGAACACTAATGAACCGATCTTCTTGAAATTTTGCAGGCTTATTTAATACATAAAAATGTAGTCTTTGATCGTTCGATTTTTTTTTCGAAAAAAAAAAATGGCCGTTTTATAGCCAAAAAACGGCCGTTTTTTTTCGTTAAAATCGAACCATTAACTTTGACTGTCCGCCATTTTGTGAAAAATGAATATTTTTCAAAATACTTCGATTAAAGACTAGTTTATACTTATATTTGACTAAATCCATCCGCATTTTTTTTTCAGATGATCCACTTCGCCGCAATGTTGGTCACCGCAAACCGTGTATATAAAAACATTATTTCATTGACGGCCATTTGCCACTGAACAATGTAATATTTTTCAATAAAAAAATTACTGAAAGTTCTTCAAGATGTGTTCTTTAAGATGGTATATTGATCGATTGAAAAAGTTTTGTAGTTTTCTTTAAAAAAATTCATGAAAAAGGCCTTTTTTTGCGCTACAAGTGGGGGAAACGCCTTAAGTCCACGCGACAAAAGAATCGTTTCACCTACAAGGAAGCTAAGGTAATATTACCTCTGTATGGCAGCCTCGAGAGATCTGGGTAGTCCGGAAGGAACGGAGAGTTGTTCGCCGATGGCGGAAGTCATGGAGCTTCCTTCCGGTTTGGGTGCGTTAGGATCCTTCGGATTGGCAGCAATCTCGAGCTCGATGTCGTCGTCCTCGTAGAATTCCGGAAGTGGTCGTCTCTTGGGTCGTTTGAGGGTGTTAAGAAGTTGTTGAATTTTGGCGGATACTTTCCAGCGTCCGGTGGTGCCGGTGTTGTTTTCCTCGACGACGTGATAACGATTTACGCGATCGGCGCCTGGCCTGCGCGACTGGGTCGTCGTGTGGGTCACGTCCGGCGGCTGTATGTTGCAATATGCGTGAGGAGTGTATTCGGCGATGTCGGTTATGTCGGCCGGTGGCCTTCGGGCAGGGGGCCTCGGGGGTGGCGGAGTGTCGCGTGCCGATCCCGTGCTACTCGTGTCCGAAAGTCCGGTCCCGGTCGGTCCCCCAGCCCCGGGACTCTCCTCCGTAACGACGCTGTCCTCGTCGCTGCTCGATTCCCCGCTGTCCCGACGGTCGCGATCGGGCGATCTCGCCATCACGGACGTTCGCTTCGACGGCATCGGCAGCGACGGCTTCGGGCGGCCCTGCATCGCCGCCAACGCCTGCTGCACCGCCTCCTGGCGCACCTCTGTATACACGCGTCATGCAAACATCATTCTCCTCCGTACCTCAGTGGAGCACACTTATCTGACATTGGAATATTCAACGAAGCAAGAAGCTCCGGTGTTGCGGTAGCTGAGTATGTGGATAAGCTGCTCGCCAGGCATGGACACGGTTCGAATGCAAAATATCATCGTTGAAGGTCAACGCTGTTTACGTTTGCGTCGTTGGGATGCGAGGAAAATGTACTTTTTCGTTTCGCATGGGGACGTTGAGTACTGCTGAACGGGGTTAAGGATTTTGAGTCTCTACACGGAGAAAAATACGGCCTCAAATTATAACACTCGTTGCCAGAATTCTAATATTCGGTGCTAGAAAATATAGCAGTTTACTGCCAGTTCGGAAATTCTAAGACTTGTTGTTATAGAAGTGTTAAAATGATTCTCACACCGTATAGTAAAAACGATGCGTGCATGTTACATTTGAAACTATTCTCGCATAGGCGCGAGTTCTATGCGCTGGGTAGTAAAAATAATGCGTGCTTTGTAAAATACCAACCTTTGTCACACGCTATATTTTCATATGGATTTTACTATACGTATAGCATGAATCTTCGTGTATGTATAGATTTCACTATACGCATAGCGTTAATCTTCGGCGTACAGCGAAAAATATTACGAAGTTGATTAGTAAAATGTGACTCTTTATACCGTGTACTTTTTGTAGAATACTGGAAACTAATTGTTCCAATCAGGTGGGCAAAATATTTTTTGAATACTACGAAAAGTCACAATATGCCGAATAAAATGTATTATTTGTATCAGTTTACGTGCCACATCGCAGGTTAAAATTTAAATTTCTTCATTATTACTACACCATAATTACAATTTTTATCTTCCATTCAATACTTTGATATTTAATGATATTTTTTTTAGAAGCATAGTATTCATTCTTAACTCCGAGGCCCCTGTTTTCTCCGTGTATGCAACATGCTAATGTTAATTGTTCAATAAATAGCTTCTTAATCGTCATGAAATTTTTACACGACCTCCTGAATACGTAATACAAAAACATACCAAATTTTCCGAATTCTATCATCATTACTTCAACCTCCTTAGGGTTTGAAATAAAAAAAGATGAGGAAATTCGGAAAATTTGGGTTTGTTTTCGTATGAAGTATTTAAGAGGTCGTGTTAAAATTTCACGACCATTAGGAAGCTCGTTATTAAAAAATTAACATTTTGTTAAGAACAATTTTTAAAAGTAATAAAAAAAAATTTATCGATAAACTTCGTTTTGTTTCCGTTGCTTTCAGTATATTGTAGATATTACAAAATTGAGAGGTAAAATAAAAAAACTTATTGCAAAGTTACATCAGTTTCCATAAGACAACATTTGTTTTGTGAATGTTAATTGTTCAATAATGAGCTTCCTAATTGTCGTGAAATTTTTACACGACCTCTCAAATACTTCATACAAAAACGTAGCAAATTTTCAGAATTTTATTATTATTTGCGATTTGGGACTCAACATTCTTAAATTGAGATTAAGGATGTTGTGTCCAAAATTGAAAATGGTAATCAAATTTTACAAATTTGATAGGTCATTATGTACAACATTTGAAAGGTCGTATAAAAATTTCACGACGATCAGGAGGCTGGCTAATGAGAAATTAGTATTCATAAATTACACGCAGCTTTATGCAAACTGAAGTTTGCAATTCCATTAGAAAATAGCAAACTTTGCTATTTGTTTTCTGGAAATAGAAGAAATATTTATAAATGATCGTTTTTTTTATTTAAAATATATCAAAAACAAAAGTGGCTTTATGGTGCAAGGAACGACGTCGTCCGTGAACGAAAATGAGTATTTAAATTTCCCGCTACTTTCGGTCTATGCAACGTTGCCATTATATTCTTATATGTTTTTCCTCAACTGTGATTTTTTTTGTATTTTTGGCATCATTTTTTGTAACAAAGAAAATATAATAATTACAAAGTTACTTCAGTTTCCATAAGGCTATGTGCAATTTGTGAATTCTAATTCCTCAGTAGCCAGCTTCCTAATCGTCGGGAAATTTTTACACAACCTTTCAAATGTTTTACATAATGATCTGTCAAATAAAAAAAAATTTATTACCATTTTCAATTTTGGACACAACATCCTTAAAGGTAACTTTGACAGTTTTTGAGGCTATTTTAACAGGGGACCAAAATACGGTTCTGATAGATGCTTGAACTTTTTTTTCTATCGTTGCTCAAGTTGATTTTGATCTCAATGATGATTATAAGACTGATTGAGGGGTTAGGCCACAGTAACGGGTATAAAAGCATGTGCGAATTTAACAATTTTTTTCGTTTGAAAAAGTGATGCACTCATAAAATGAATTACACATCTATTTAGTATGAATATCGAGCTGTTAGAAAATATATATTTTTTTTCGATGTACAAAATGACCGACTACTCGCAACTTCTCGAAACAACTTTTTTCCAATTAGCGTGACAAATAACTTCAACAATTTTCACTCGATTTACTTAAAATTTGAAAGTTATGTTCCTAATTGCATTTCGCAGATGAGTACGTACGGAATTTCTGATCAATCGAAAACTTTTCATGAGCAGTTTGTGAGCAGTTATAACGAAATTTTTCACTGAAAATTGATTTCTTAAGTTCAAATACCTACAACTTTTGAATAAAACAATATTTTTTTAATTCCGTATGTACTTCTCTAGGTATTGTAATGTAGATTGACGAGAATTTTCGTTTTTTGTTCTAGGTTAAAAATTGTGGATGCTAAATGTCACGCCGCGGAGCGCCTAAAAAAAGATAACGAAAGAAAATATTAGTAGTCGGCTATTTTGTACATCGAAAAAAAAAATATATTTTTTCCAACAGCTTGATATTTTTACCAAATAGATGTGTAATTAATTTTCTGAGTGAATCACTTTTTCATACGAAAAAAAATTGTTAAATTCGCACATGATTCTATACCCGTTACTGTGGCTTAAGGCCTTCAGTGACTATAATAGTACCCTAGGTACTTGTTGTTTTTATGTAAAATGTTTCCTCGATAAAAATGGCAATTTGATTGTAAAAGATCGTCGTTTTTCATTTTATTCCTTGTATAATGCATAAAATATTAATTTTTTCTTTCAAAATGATGTCAAGGTAACTCTCAATCTTTGATATAAGTTGCATTCAATGCCTGGCCAAAGAAACCCCACTCACGAGGTTACTATGACACTTTTTAAAAATATAAAATTGTGGAGGGGGCAGGCTGGACTTTTTTTTACACATTTGATAGCCAAAGGACACATTGTTCTATTGGGGCAAAAAAGTTGGAATCTAGGATGTTAAAACAAAGTTCCCTACTAAACTTCCAAAACTTGTTCAAAGTAACCCCATTTTATGGTCAGTTCTAGCTGTTTCTTTTCGTGCAAATCAATGGTTTATTTAAAAAAAATCATTCCTAATGCTTTCAAACGTTTCGAAACTGTTCTGCAATCAACTCCTAATGATTCTGCAAGTTCAACTAGCGTCTGACATGAGTCTTCATGAAGTAATGCCTAATGTTTAACACTATAAAAGAAACAGTTGTTTACACTTCGGCGAAATGACGTACAACGAATTTCAAGCTTGCTTATAATACTTTTTTATAGATGCGTTACCATCTTAAACTCCATACACGCAGTTCTGGTAACGCCATCTATTGGAGAACAGCGAGAACTCATTCGGCGTGCTGATATTTCCGTATTTTCAGCACAATTAGGAGACGCAAGTCACCCAAACATTTATGAGAATCCTTGATAATGAATTTGTAACCAAAAACTGGAAAATGATTTTAGATGGTAACGAAACTAAAGAAATGAAAAATCAAGCGGAATTCTCGTTGCATTCCAACGATGCAAACTTCAACACCATAAATGTCATTTGTTCGAGAGATTCTTTTCTCCAATCACAGCCACCATCACGGTGCTGTAACACTCTTTGCAAACGATAAGTAAATTGATGACGGTGAAGTTTGCATCGTTGGAACGCAACGAAAAATAGCTTTTCTTCAATTGCTCACATTTTCATCTTTAACTTAGGGTACGAAAATCACACGAATGATTTTTTTTCTATCTTTAGCAAAGTTCCACGACGCCAATTAATAAAGAAAATTGGAGTCTAATGAAAAAACGAGAAATTAATTAAATAAAAAAGTACTTTCGTTGCACTTCAATGATACAAACTTCAATGCCACGTGAATTGTCATTCCATTCGCTATCTACTTGTCATCATTGGTTGCTACATTTAGTCATCGTTCGTTAGCTATATTTAAAATCTAATTAATTACAATGTTATTGTTCCTCCGTTACTGGATGCATGGCATTCTTCCTCTTTTTTTTTCAAACGCAATCAATGCTATAAAATATCATCAACCCATAACTGAAGTCATTTATGACAACCCTGCGATTCTACCGAACTTATAAACATATTCCGAATCCATTATTCGAGCATCGTCCAATGGGCATACGTCGCATCGCATTACTACGGCAATGGATAACATCGGCATGCCGCATTATCATAGTGATGCGTAATGCCTCTACGTTCAATTACCCGTTTCGCCAACGCATACATTTTTCATTGTTCATCAACGTATACTTTTCTTTCCTACCATTGTCCTTTGCTTCGGCAATAATGGTTTTTAGTGCCCACTGTTGTTCCTCGTTAGCGTGAAATGCATTATTTTTCCACATTGTTATTTCAGCAGTCTTGCTCGATTGCCAAGCTCGTTGCATTGCGTTACTCGAACCGCGTTCATCCCCGGCTCTTTGCGAGAGAGACCAGCTGCTGTAGCGCTTTTTTTTTGCTCTTTGCCATTCGCGAATATTCATGTTGTGCGTTACGTTGCTAAATGCGATCATGTTCAACATCGAGGGTATCCAATGAAAAAAAAAGTCGCGAGGATATGCACGCGATATACACGTGTGATATTCAAATGGGCAATCGCAGATTTATACTTTCCGAATGTACGATGCCAGGCGATGATAGAAAAAAAAAAATATATATATATATATATATATATATAAGCTTCTGGCGCAAATATAAATATATACATTTCCTCTGCCATTGGACTTTAAACGTACGTAATAAATAACTACGAGAATGTCCGCGCGAGGGAGTTACAATCATCTGCAAAAGCGATTTACGATTTCTACGTTACATCGTTTCTCTCTTTTTTGTTTCTTTCTTTTTCAATTCTCAATACAATTTATATACATTGCGAGGTATGTTACACCGAACGAGACAACACCTACGTATACGTATGCTAAATAGTACAAATATTATGCATACGCATTTTATTTTATGACTATTTGTACAAAGGGAAACATCGATTCATGCATTACTGTGTATGAGCGTACCGAGTGATGCAAATACGCAGATTTGTTTTTTTTTTTTTTTTAATACCGTGCGACGTTGACGGTCTCGGATAATATCCATGCGGAAGTTCGGTGTAGCTTTTGGTTCGGTTTTATTTTTCGTCAACACGAAACTCTCCCACTCGGAGTGATCGGCAGATTCAGGAAGGTTAAGTAAAGTTTCACCGATCATGGCTCGTAAGTACGTGATTTGTGATAAACGAAATTGTGCTTTCGCGAGCTTGAAAAGCAGGGTTTTACGTACAGGTCTGGAAACGTGTAGTGAGCGACTCGGATAATGAGGCAAAATGTAGTTCTCGCTTCTGCCGCGCTGAGGCTCTGCTACCTTGGGGTAGGCCGATGAAAGGCAGGCCGGAACTCATGTGTGATTGGGGCATAGAATACCGGATGGATCTCAATACCGGTATTGAGTTTCGGTATTGGCGTCTAATACCGGGGTCCCGGTACTGGTCCCGGTTTTTTTTTTAACGCGGATGGCTGGTTCGTGGTTTAATACATTTCTTATTAAACAAAGAACAACAGGAAGGCATAAATACACAGAGAATAGAAACAAAAAAAACGAACTAGGTGAACCAAATAAAACAAAGAGAACAATTATAACAGTTTTAAGCACATGAATTCTAATTTTAAACAATCAACATTCATAAAATGTGTTGTTTACGTAAATGATATTTTACTTTCCTCTCAGTCTGTGTCTCAATATTGTGAAGTTATAATCAGTCCTACTTAGTATTGCTAAAGAGTAAGAATAATAATTACTTAGTTCAAAATTCAACAAAAACTTTATGTTTCGTCTTTATATCTGAATACAGTATTTGAGGTCAGTCAGTCTAGGCAATCAAATTCTCAAACAGTACTTGAAATTACCAAAATTATAGAGAAAAAACAACAAAATTAGTTCATGTAATTTTAAACGTTAGTACGTATAGTCTGGCTCAAACCCGTAATTGGCCTGAGTAACCCTTATTGGGCCCGAAAATAGAGTTTTGTTCAATACCGGTATTTCGGCGTATTCATGCCCTTTGTGTGATCGCGGAGGTTTTTCGGAATAAAGAATATTTTCGAGAGCAATGTGATTGGAAAATGTCGCGACGTATTTAACACTTGAATGCGCGGAATTGGGACTTGTCATTTTTGGTGCAATTCTTCGTTCTGCGGAACTTTAAGAATGTTGAGTCCCAAATCGCAAATGATGATAAAATTCTGAAAATTTGGTATGTTTTTGTATGAAGCATTTCAGAGGTCGTGTAAAAATTTCACGACATTTCGGAAGCTCGTTATTGAACAATTAGCATTCACAAATTAAATGTTGTTTTATGGAAACTGATGTAACTTTGCAATAAGATGTTTCTTTGACCTCTCAATTTTATAATATCTACAATATACTGAAAGCAACGGAAACAAAACGAAGTTTATTGATACATTTTTTTTAGTTTCTTTTAAAAATTGTTCTTAACAAAATGTTAATTTTTTAATAACGAGCTTCCTAATCGTCGTGAAATTTTAACACGACCTCTTAAATACTTCATACAAAATATACCAAATTTTCACAATTTTCTTATCATTTTTTATTCCAATCCTTAAGGAGGTTGAAGTAATGGTGATAGAATTCTGAAAATTTGGTATGATTTGACATGAAGTATTCTGGAGGTCGTGTAAAAATTTCATAACGATTAAGAAGCTATTTATTGAACAACTGATATTAATATGTTTCATAGGAACTCAACATCCTTACGGCAAGATTTCTCTACGATTATTGAGACTTAAGTTATGTTTTATTACTACATATGGCTGTGACATGGTATTTTTCTTATTAATCGTTAAAAATGGCGGAGGTATGACGCTGTCTTCTAAACTGCGTTTTTAAAACTGGCGTGACGTATAGCGGAAAAACTAATCGACCAATTCTGATGAAATTTCGCAAAATCTTTCTAACCTTATCGTCTAAAACATGACCCTGAATGTTTTTGATAAAAGGTCTTCTGTTTACTGCAAAAATGTAGTCATTTTTCTCACTTTTTTTTGGTTCATATTTTGCGTATGAATGTTAATAAAAGAAAAAACTTCGTTGTTTTTTTCCCAGATTAATCCGGCTGATGCTAGGTGTCACGCCGTTTATTAACATCCACCGCGACCCGTTTAGAAGACCGTGTCATACCTCCGCCGTTTTTAAAGATTGATCAAAACAAAAATACGATGCAACAGGCAAAAGTACGAATAAAACGTACTAAGTCTCAGAAAACGGCAAAGAAATCTTTTCTTTGGAAAAAAATTATGAAAATCAGCAACTTTTTCCTCGCGAAAAGATATCACCTCCTTTAAGTGCCGTACAAAGCCGACGTTACGTTGAAACGTCGATAGCTCGGCTTGAAATTTTACCAGTATAATGAAATGTATTTTTACTTGATTATAGCCGAAAATCAGTTAATCGTTAATTATTCGGATTTGTGAAAGGAATACCTTAAGGGGGGAAATCACAGTAAAATTTCCGATTTTTCCAAACAAAAAATTTTCGCTTAAAAGGTGCTTTAGGGTTTTAAAAATAATATACCAAATGATGGAATACGGCAAAAGTGTCCGAGTGCCCAAATTTCTTGCGTTGAATACAACGCTTTTTCACGACGCTTCACTTTCGTGCGTACATATATAACATAAATAGTGATAAAAAACAGTGATATTTGTAAATCATTGTCATTATGAGTGACACATCGTCGAGTCGTGTTAGAAAAGGGACGAAAAAGGACACTGCGTACGAAATCGACTGTACGGTGCAGGCATTGCAGATTAGAGGTATATGAAATTTTCATATGGTTTCTCAGTACTTAAAACTTTAAACGCGTTTTTCTCGAAACCACTTTTTTTGAGCTCGCCGAAGACATAACTCGAGCGAATCTTTACCGATCGACTTGAAATTTTGACAGTAGCTTCGAAACATCTTTCTCCACGGAGCTACGTAGGATTTTTTATTTTCTATGGCTTAGTTTTTTATTATCGACGATTTTATGGCGTTTTTTTTTGTTAAAAATTTAACTTTATTTTCAAACATGCACCATTTTGCGAAAAATCAATAAATCGAAAAAATCCTACGTAGCTCGCTAGCTGTTGTTATATAGAAACTAAAAAATTTTGGTTTTTTCTTCCAGGTCAAAAATTAAGGAGTCTACGTCTTCGGCCATCGACACGCTTTCAAAAATAGGCGCCTTGGGGCATATGCTGCGCAGCCGCCATTTTAAAATATTTTTTATTGAAAACATTACATTTTGTACTTTTTCAGTATTGCTATAAATCCTACTTTACAGATTTTCGATTGATACTTTTATTCAGCCAAAATTAATTCCCGAAAATATGCCTATTTTTTGGGTGCTACTGTGATTTCCCCCCTTAACATACCGTTTACTTTCTTTCGACACTACAACGAACCACGGAAACATGATTCAAATATTTTGTGGAAGTTGCTGTATATCTATATCTACAAGGCCCCTACGTGGCGGCGCTCTCAGCGGACAGATGAGGAACTAAGTTTGTGCGTCACTAACAGTGACACTTCCCATCATTAAAAACGCCGGAAATATATATATATATATATATATATATATATATATATATATATATATATATATATACACACATATATATATATATATATATATATATATATATATATACACATATATGGTGTCCTGTTATGAATGAATAATCCTGCAACTGTCGATAGGTCGGATCATGTCCTACTATATGCTCGAATTTCAGCTTACTAAAAGTGCCACCGTATTCGAGACAAAAGTGATCTGTTTTTGGTTTTTCGCATGCCATTTCTACAAATGATAACTTTTTTACCCAGTTTGTAAAAAAATACTCTTGGTTATTTTTTTTTTATCTAGAAAAGTCTTCTTTTCAACCTTAAATGTTAAGGGAACTTTATGAAAAAAGATCTTATGTAGATCTACGGATATCGTGCCAATTACTTTAAAAAGTTGCTTAGTTATTGTCGATTCGTGTCATTTGTAGACATGGCATGCGAAAAACGAAAAGCAGATGATTTTTTTCAAAAAATAACACAAAGCCCAAAATCTCGAAAACCGTGGGACTTTTACTACAGTGAAATTCCAGCATATAGTTGGACATGATCTGACCTATCGACGGTTGGAGGATTATCCACGTATACCAGAAAACCTTGTATATATATTTAAATTCATACTCGTGCATATTCATCTCGGGAGAGTTCGTTGCATTGCAATGATGGACGGCTAGATGCGATTTTCGCGAAAGAATGAAAGATAAAAAAGAAACAATAATCCCCAATCGAACGGTAGCCGTTGTCCATCGTTCGAGATGAAATTTCGCGCGCCACGTAGTCGAGCACCGGACGAGAAACGCGCGAAGAGGAATGATGTACCGTAAGGTCGAACGTGGAGAATAATGAAGACAGGAGGCAAAGTACGATGAAATATTTATTCCTACGGTCTTCCTGGTCGTCCTGGAGTTTTCGTCGATAGCTATTGAAACGAATGCTGGCGCGACGATAGGTCGAGGGCTTGCGTCAAAAATCGTTTTCCCTCTCGGAAGATCAAATATCGCTTGTGACGTTTTTTCCCCCGCCTGCGTGTAAGACTAATAGGAATTTCGAACGAGTTTTCGAAAAACATGAAAATTGGTCGACTGCTCCGGAAGAGTGACGTCTACAGCGTGCGCTCGAGTTCCTCATCAAGACTGTCTTCATGACAGTTCTGCTTTCTTTCGTTCTCTCTCTTTTTTTTTCACTACTTCGTATACTCACCGGAATGGTAGCGGCTTTCATTTCGCGTTAGTCTGCGATTTCCGCGCCTCGCGGCTGCCGAATTCGAGTTCGCCGCGGAGTTTCCCGTAGATCCGCCGGAACCCGGAGGACTCGCGATACCAGCGGGCACTAGCCGGCCTCCTGCATGCAACAGCAACACAAAAAAAGAACGGCACATAGACACGACAGCTCTCTACGGCGACGAGCTTTGATTGCCCCGTTTGGTCTCTCTCTCTCTCTCTCTCTCTCTCTCTCTCTCTCTCTCTCTCTCTCTCTCTCTCTCTCCTCTCTTTCTCTCTCTCTTCCCCTCTCTCATACATTCGTTCTAGCGCGGATAATAATTGCACGAGCTATTCATCAGCTACCTCGTATCAGCTAGCCCCGCTAATTTTGCGGTCACGAATGGCGCATCGAGAATTCGCGTCCGTTTAAGGGGTTACCCCCACTTGCGATTTTGAAAAAATCGATTTTTTTATTGGATTTTTTTGAAGTATAAGTATCTGAGAATATGTCCTGAAAATTTCAAGTCGATCCGAACAAAATTGACTGAGATATGAGCGTTGAAAGAGAAGAATCTGTGAATTGAAGAACTGAAATTGAAACTTTAAACGCGTTTTTCTCAAAATGGCATTTCTGAAGTCGGTGACCAAGATTACTCGAACACTAATGAACCGATCTTCTTGAAATTTTGCAGGCTTATTTAATACATAAAAATGTTGTCTTTAATCGTTCGATTTTTTTTTTCGAATAAAAATGGCCGTTTTATAGCCAAAGAACGGCCGTTTTTTTTTCGTTAAAATCGAACCATTAACTTTGACTGTCCGCCATTTTGTGAAAAATGAATATTTTTTAAAATCCTTCGATTAAAGACTAGTTTATACTTATATTTGACTAAATCCATCCGCATTTTTTTTTCAGATGATCCACTTCGCCGCAATGTTGGTCACCGCAAACCGTGTATATAAAAACATTATTTCATTGACGGCCATTTGCCACTAAACAATGTAATATTTTTCAATAAAAAAATTACTGAAAGTTCTTCAAGATGTGTTCTTTAAGATGGTATATTGATCGATTAGAAAAGTTTTGTAGTTTTCTTTAAAAAAATTCACGAAAAAAACCTTTTTTTTGCGCTACAAGTGGGGGTCACGCCTTAAGGCGGCTCGAGCCTTCCACTGGTTGTGTTCGAAAGACACGACCTTTTTTTTTTGCACTCGCGCACGAGTTTCTCGAACATTCAGCCTCGAACTTTCTGCAAGTTCCACTGCATATTTTTGCGTTGAAAAACGCGTTCGATCAACGCGTGGGGCAGTTTATTACAAAAACGTGGATTCGGTTCATTATGAAGTCGTGACATTTAGCGGCACCGTCGACGTTCGAAGTGACAACGGAATTCACAATTTCCATTTTAAAAACTGTGCTAAATTGACTGGATTGAAATGCCTTAACCGAAATCGGCGAAGTCAAACTTTTTTTTTGGATTGACGTGGACGTCTACAAAAAAAAATCGGTATCCTTGTAAATTTATCGGTGAAACGCTCGAGCCTCCCTAATCTCACGAAATGGTTTATCGGACGTGATAAAATGAATGTTTCACTATTACTGATACTATACTACTGATGTAAATGATAAATCATTGGTTTAAATGTAGTTTATAATAATAATAACAACAATAATCATAATAATTCCGGTTTAGATTACGACTGAGCCTAACCCCCGGGGGTAGGTGAATGTTTCCCAGTACAAGCTGAAGAAGTGTGTTGCCCGGAGCAATAAAGTCTACAAAAAAAACACTAATAATAATGTCAATTATATTAGTATAAACTATATTTTCTATAGATTATTAATAATATAATTAATAATAATAACAATTATTAGTATTATTATTGACTATTACTATTATATTTATTATGCAATAATGTAATAACAAATATATTATTATTATAATAATATAACAATATAATAACAAAAACAACAATAATAATAATAATTATGAATTGAATTCGTATGAGTTATATTATAACAGATTATTAATAATAATACATTGTAAATGTTTTAAATCAAATTATTTTAGATTATATTCAATCTATAATATTCACGATAATCTACTATAAATTCAATATAATTTACAATAATTCACCGGCTACGATAATTTTTTCTTCGTAAGCAGTGAATCCTTGAATTTTCTTTTTTCGCTCATTCTTTCTCGGCCCTTTTTCGTGCCGTTTTATTCGTTCGTCAGTTTGGAAATGAAAACGAAGAGGGAATAGCTCGCACAATTATTCATCTCCCGTTTAATCTACTCGTGAGCCTAGTCGCTAAATGAAAAAAAAAAATTAAACCACCACCCCCGCTATCACCGCTGCAAACCGCTAAATTCTACAGTGTCAAAATCGTGCCGCTATCCTGACGCTGAGCCCACCGAGACCTCCGTTCTAGCCTCTATCTCTCCCTCTCTCGTTCAGAAAGATTCTCCCTTGTGGCAAGGGAGAATCTCGGGCTTAATTAACGCGACGTCGCACCTCCATCGCAATTAATCCGTCGAGTGGTCCGACGGCCAGACATTCGCGCCCTCGTTTCGTATGATCTCTCTTAAACCTCAGTTCTTCCTCTTTTCATTCTCCATGGCCCGATCCGTACTCTACCCACTCCCTCTTCTCGGGGCCGGGTGGAAATTCCGAACTTTCAATTATCGCAACGCTCAAAACTCCGAAAGAGTAGCATCCCGAAAGATTTTTACCCGAAAGACCAAAACTCCAAAAAATTGAACACCGTCAAAATAATTTGGCTATGGAATTTTGAAGTTTCAACATTTTTAATAAAACGACGAATTATTTGAAGAATTTTTTCTCTATCTTTTATTAGGAAGTGATTTTACGACAATTTTGAAATTTGGCTAGACAATGTTATACATTCTACGTCATTTACATTTAAACGTGTAGACTCGCAGGCGTGATCTTGACGAAACTTGCAATTTCGGAGCATTAAGGAGGTACGATCATTACTACGAATCCAACCTTCGGATTAAAAATTTTTATATGATTTTGACGAATACTTTATGCGCCTATTGCCAAAATTTGAGCTATTATGACCGTTTAGTTTTTTCGCAATAAAACCGCAAAGTCGAGCACTTTGAGTTACCGAAGCACGTCTTATGGAGACGGTCAACCGGAAGTGCGGTGATCGTGGTTTTTCTGCTCACGTATCCAACCGAACCCGTTGGAAAACTAAAATTCGATAGATTAGATATAATAGATATTGTAAAAAATAAGAAAGGCAATCTTCACCGTGTAGTTAAAGCACCACGTTACAAGAAAGTTTCAATTTCCGGTTGAAAATGGTCAGAACGACGAAATAGCACCGACAGACTTAGCAACGTCGCGAGTAACAGCTGATGCGTTTGGCGAACATAACCCAGCTTTGTTTTGAAATTAATTTGAATAGAAGCCGCCATAAAATATGCAAACAACAATTTATGGAGTTTTATCATTTATCACCTATTAATAATATGTATAATTATATTCTGCCTATCGTGTTAATTCCGCTGAGGTAAATCAAGCCTATTTTAATAGGTTTTTGGCTGATTTTTTTTGTCTTTTTAGTCCGTTTTTATGGTGGATATGTTAATATTATTATTACGAAGATTACTACCGAGTCGTTGACAATCTAATTTTTCAGTTTTTATTTGTTCACGTGCAATAAATTCATCATTTACCACAACATTTGGCACACTATAATTGATAATAGGAATAATCAACATAAGTAAACATCAATCAGAGCAGCTGTGGGTAAAATAAATTTAGACTCTTTTTTGACCCTGTGGAAGTGATCGTACCTCTTTAAAATTAGAAATTTTAAACCGTCAGAGCATTCAAAGTTCGGAATATCGACGACTCTTCTCGTGATCCGTGAAATTGTGAGATTCTTACTGTCGCACGCGTCAGAGCTATACATCGACTGACAAAAGGATATCGACGAGATCAGCCGCACTCGTGTTTATTCTACGCTTCGATCGTTCTCGCTCGCTTCGACTGTATCCGCGTCGTGCTTACACAAAGAGTGAATAGCGCTTGCCCGCTCTGTTCTCAACATTTACGTATTATGTATGTTCCACACGTTTCGCGCTCGCTTCGCGCACGTTCGCGAGAGATTTTTTTTTATTCCTCCAGGAGCGTAATCAAGCGACTATTGATCGAGTCCACGTGCACGCGGGATACAGTGAGAAAAACGCGGATTTATTCGCTCGGAACAAAAGTTTCCGATCGTTTTTCATTGGAATTCCGCTTTCAATTTTGGTCTATCTCGAATTTTTTTTTGTTTTTTTTTCGATACTCCGAAAAAAGGTCAATTTGATAGTTTGGAAAGCCTGTGTAAGGTGGACGAGTAGGGAATTCTATTTTTATCTCGTTACAGCAAAAGGTCTTGAGGCGTGGTTTTAGTGATTTTTTTTAGATGGAATGAATGAATAGAATTTATTCAAACTTTGGGAACATTTCGTACATATTTTCAAACAAATATTTAAATTTTTTCGAAGCATATCTGTTGAAATGATGGTACATGGACCTGCCACCTGTGGAACGTCATCAGACTTTCGAGTTTGTGTACACTCTGGAGGCCACAGTTTTCATAGGAAATTAATTCGATTAGAAGATCACTTTAACAACATGTTTTCCTTGTATATGAACCTAACTCTGACTAAAAAATTGAAAATTGCATTGTTTAGAAGGGTTTTAACAAAAGGGCACAATTTGTGCCATTATTTTATAACCTTTTTGGTTGTAAAAAATATACTTAAAACAATGATATTACCCCAAATTTAGGTTCATATAGAGCGTAATTATATCAAGAACCTAACTATCGCTTTATACAATTATAGGCCAAAAACTTTTTGAGTTAAAGTTTACACAAGTTGAAAAAAGTCGTTTCGAGAAAAACCGCGGTTGAATAACAATTACCGAAAATAATAAATTCCCGGCAGTAATGAATTATTTATACTACTTTGGGAACATATTCTTGAATAGTTGAACTAATAATCAATGGAATTTAAAAGGAATCCATTTTTTGAGTCATCTGAACTGATATTCCGCCTTGATCTCAATTTATGACAAAGATTTTGCGAACTTGTTCAAAATAGACCGAATTATGACGATTTTGATCAAACATCGCCCACTGCGCTATGGCGGACTTTTTTCTTCCGCGTTGCTTGTTTACGAAACTGTTTTGTGTAACGATGTCAGTTGGATCTCAGAATCTGTTTGTCCGATTCACTCCAAACACGACCGAGCATAGTATGCATTTTTTTTCGCAAAACGGAATGACTTCAAAATATATTTATCCTATTGTTAATAAAAAACTATTCAATTTTTTCCCGTCAAAAATCGATTTTTTTTCTACAGCCTGCCATTTCCCTAATTTAGAAAATTTCAAAAAAACGTATTCGACCATAGAAAAGTTGTATTATTATACCAAAGATCCGCTGCTTAATTTTTTCTTCTCAAATGATCCTAGGTGCTAGAAGCATCTTCACCGATCAGCAGCAAGTCTAAATAATCATAACTTCATTGTTCATCGATATTGTTCAACGAAAAAAAAACTCAAACTCGGCAAGACTACGTATTAATTATGTGTAAAATCCCGTGCTCATCATTCGAATACTCTCATCAGAAAAAAACATTGAAAATCGACCTTTCAATTGGACATCAAGCTTGTGCAGACCCCTCAAATGAATCATACGTTTCCTCGTAAATTATAGCCAAACAAAATAATCCCCGCCACCGAATGAACGCGTTAAAACATACATTCCGTTGCTCCAACATCACGAAATACCTCCCCGGATTATTTTTTCTTCCCTCCTGACGTTATTGATTCAAATCAAACCTCATTTTTTCCTGCCACGTGTATCTCGGATTTCCCGAGCCTTCGAACACCAGACAGTAGGGTAAAAGAAAAAAAACGAGTGGCTCGCGGCATTGAAAACGAACAATTTTCGCAATGTACGCAATTTCTCGAGTACGCTTTGAGTTTGTATTGTTTCTGTTTGCCTTTCGCAGCGGAGAATCGATTTGCGAGCGAGTGTCGACTTTGACAATCGGTGAGTATACGAGCGGTGTGTGCAGGCTCGTTTATACGTGTATATCTTTTTTGTGCGCGCGCGCACACACAAACGTGTGTGCACATATATAAATAACGCTGGAGTTACCGCTGATAATCTACTCCCGCTTGTTAGGTAGTACTCTTTCTCGGTTGTATTAAGTAACGGTAACCATAACTGATATGCCTCGCACCGTACACGATGCTACCGGCTCTCTGCACACGATGTACCTGCGAGTTTGATCTCCCGGCTGGTTATGGCGTTAAACGTCGTTGTAAAATATCATTGCCGCGTTGGCAGGAATTCCATCAGGCTCGTGTACCGGGAGGTTCGTGCGAATATGAACCCCAATTTCGACAAATTCGTTGATTTGGCCACGCATGGGAAATCGGCAGCTTCCGGGTCTAATGGAATTTCCGAAACTTCCACAATTGTTCAAGGGGTTGGGCTACTGCGAAAAATTTCAAAAATCGTTCGTCCATCGAGGCGGATTATGTTGAAGATGGCGACCCAACATATGACGCGGAAATCGCAGATTGAAGGTTGATTGTCACAACGATAGTAACGCTAGGCAAACTTTACACGCGTTTTTCTCGAAATTGTTGCTCGAAACGGTGTACACGATTTCTCGACATCTAATGAACGGATTGACTTGAAATTTGGCACACTTGTTCAGTGCGATAGTAATTTAGTCCTCACCGGGGTTTTTCTTTTTAGCATTTTTTTTTCATTAGTTATTGACAATGGCATTTTCGCTTTGAATTAAAAAAAAAAAAAAATCAAGATTAATTTTTTATTATTGAAACATCGTAACAAAAAAGCTCGGTCAAGTCTTACCTAATATTATGTATTTTGGGAGAAAAACACTTTTTTTCGTTTCAGATCAACCGAGTGACCGGAATCAAGTACACCGATGAGCCCCGGAAAATGGTGTACACGATTTCTCGACATCTAATGAACGGATTGACTCAAAATTTGGCACACGTGTTCAGTGTAATAGTAGTTTAGTCTTGACCGACGTTGTTCTTCGTAGAATTTTTTTTTTCATTTGTTATCAACGATAATGTGATTTTTCCTCGAAGAAAATCGACCAAATAAAAATCGGGATTTTATTTGTCGACCGAAGTCAAGTCTTAGCCGATATTATCTATTCTAAGAAAAAAAAAAAACATTTTTTGTCAACCGGGTGGCCAGAATCAAGTACACCCATGAGCCCCTCACGTTCAAAGGTCCTCCACAAAATTATCCATAACGTCTTTAATTATTAATATCGTAAAATGAAATTTGGTGTCCAACTTTGCTAATGAAGGCGATTCAATTTGGATACGCAACTTTGTTAACGCTTAGGCGAGGACAAAGTTTCCGGATTTTCAGGACTTTTTTTGTAAGCAAAGATTTCTTCACCCTTTTCGAGTAATAAAACATACCCTAAGACTCAAAAATGGTTAAGTACACTATTAAAAAAAAAAAAATCATGAAAATCAGTATTTTTTTCCTCGCCTTAAGGTATATTAACGTACACACAAACGTAATAACCCCCTTCATGTACATATAAATGCAACAACCACCCTTAATGTACATACAAACGGAACAACCCCCTTAATGTACGTACAAATGCAATAACCCTCTTAATGTACATACAAACGTAGTAATTTACACACAAATGTAATAACCCCCTTAACGTACGTATAAATGCAATAACCCTCACAATGTGCACACAAAAGTAATAGTCCCCTTAATGTACATACCGATGTAATAACCCCCTTAATGTACATAAAAATAAATGTCCCAACGATTTTGCAATCATCTCAATTATTCCTTCAAAATGAATTTTTCAAAATAGCCGTCATGTTCGGGTCGTCACAGTAGCCCAACCTCTAAAGCTCGTAGCTCTGGCATTGCTAACAAATTTTTACTACTCGACTATTTGAATTGTATCGAAATTGCACTCTGTGCAAGCTGGCTCGGACTTTGCGTACAAACTGAAGTGACGTACGTGACAACAGCAATAAAAATAATAACGACAGTGCCAATCGGTTATTACGCGATCGGTAACGCGAGGAATTTCGAGAAAAAAAAACCTTGGCGAAACGATAAAAGTAACGGGGCTCCCACGGTGTATAGGCTCTCGTCTATAATATCGCGGGCATATTTTTGTTCGAGAGCCACGCGAGATAACTCACGTGCGAATTGCAGCGCGCGATCACGAGATTTTATTGTCAGGGCCAAGGTAAGCCGAGCGGAAAATTTTTATATAATACGTGTCATATGCACGTGGATCGACTATGGAAATCCCGAGCGATCGAGTGTCATTTTTTTTCCATCGAATCCAGGGCTTGGGTCTCGCTTGAGTAAGGAGAGTCTCGAACGGACCGGAAAAACGGGAAATCGAGATCTTGCGATGCCAGATCGTGCGTGATCGCGTCACGTTTGTGACATTACAGTGTGATTGTGCGTGTGTCTATATATATACATACATGGGGTTAGTGCGAACAAGCCAGGCCCCCGGAAAAAAGCAGCGTGCATGCAACGAGCAATATTGCGATCTACGACAAATTATACGTGGCAGGAGAAGCTACGATTATTACGGAACCTGTTTGGTGAATGTCACGATAGAACGGTTTCGCTTAGTTTTTGATATGCCGAAATTAGCGCGGGTTTTTGATATTTTTTCGATACCTCTTTGAAGGGGACTTTATTCAAGGAGGATTCAGCTGTTTTTTTTTGGGGTAATTGTAAATGATAGTGGCTTTTTTAGACTCGGATGTGTCGGATGAAAATTTAACCTTTAGGCTTTTGTGCGAAGATTCGAACTTTGAAGAGTCTGAAGCCCAAACCAACTCACGAGAAACGTCACTTTGGTGTTCACTTTCGATTTTGTTGAAACTCGTGTATGTGGTAGAGCATCAAAAACTATTAGATACGTATTTTTTTTATCGGCGAGAAAACGGTTTTAAGGGGTGGAACAACTGTTAAAGTGAGGTATGTTAAGGGCTGAGTCTTGCAGTTTCTTCCGCAATCAGCCACCGATTTCAGTGAAACAGAGTGAGGAGATCTTCTAATGCAAAACGACAAAAATTTAGGGATGAATCTTATTCTTCTTCCCCTTTACTCTTCTTACTGTAACCCTACACTTGAAAAAGGTTAAATTCAACGTAACGGGTAACACGTTGACGGTAATCCCCCATGATTAATCGAAAACTTTTCATTTTATGAGCAGTTTATGAGCAGTTATAACGAAATTTTTCACTGAAAATTCATTTCACACGTTCAAATACCTACAACTTTTGAATAAAACAATATTTTTTAAATTCCGTACGTACTTCTCTACGTATTCTAATGTAGATTGACGAGAATTTTTTGTTTTTTGTTCTAGGTGAAAAATTGTGGATGCTAAATGTCACGCCGCGGAACGCATAAAAAAAGATAAAAGAAAATATTAGTGGGCCATTTTGTACATCGAAAAAAAAAAAAATATCTTCTCCAACAGCTTGATATTCATACTAAATCGATGTGTAATTAATTTTATGAGCGAATGACTTTTTCATACGATAAAAAAATTGTTAAATTCGCACATGATTTTATGCCCGTTACTGTGGCCTAGGGCCTTAAGAAAAGATACGTATCTAATGTTTTTAAATGCACCACCGTACATGAGTTTCAACAAAATCGAAGTGCGGACACCAAAGTGATGTCCTTGTCAGAATCGATACAGCTGAACCAATCGAAATGACCAATATTGGCATTTCTCACATTGGATTGAAAAAGATCAGTGCCTTTTTGGCATTTATCAAACTCTCGGTCCTCCATTGGCATCACCAGATCGTAACATTCACCCAAACGTACGTGGAAAACAACGAGCGAAACGTCGAAAAGCCGAGCACACAGGAGATGAAACAAGGCGCAACATTGAATGCAACATTTAGGGGTTGCAAGTAAAATCGAAAAGGGGATGAAAAAGAAGAAAAACGAGTTGAAGTGTCAGTCGCCGTATTGTTGTACCTGAGTGATAGCGTTTCTCGGAGTGCGTGACTCGACGTTGCGTCCGTCTTGCACGTGGTTGGGGTCGTCCGCCACCGACGCCGCCACCCCCTCCCCCGCCACCACCACCACCGCCGCCGCTGCCGCCGCCTCCGCTCCCATAACCCGTTCTTTCACCCCCGCTAATGCCAACGACGCCACTGCCGTTTCCACTGCCTGCTGGCGACACGTGCACAAAGAAACATGTCAGGGTGCGTTTGGCACGATTTCAAACGATCCCGCGCTCGCGCACACTCCGCTTTCTTCACTCCCCGACCTCGTCGTGGTAACGCAATTGATTGGATACCAGCTTGGGCTATTTCGTATGTTCATTGCGTGTAAACGTTCTAGGGGGGCCGACACTTATTCCGGAGGGTGGGAAAGAAAATGTGTTGAACTTTAAGGAGTTTCTGGACAGTTGACGAAACGTGATCATTTGATTCGCATTTATTCAAATTCGCTTTCATATACCGAATGTACCTTCTGAATTTTAAATCGATCGTCTACACCGGTTCTATAACTATTTATCATAGAAAAAACACTTTTTAAGGGAGATGCCTAGACTCATCGCTGAATGGCAGTTCTACGCGTGAAATAGTGTGAAAAAATGGTTAAGGACGTACGATCACTTCCACGGGGTCAAAAAAGAGTCTAAATTTACTTTACCCACAGCTGCTCTGATTGAAGTTTACTTATGTTGATTATTCGTATTATCGATTATAGTGTGGCAAATGATGTGTGTTGTGGTGAATGATGAATTTATTATACGTGAAAGAATTTATTATACGTGTTGTGGTGAATGATGAATTTATTATTCGTGAACAAATAAAAACTGAAAAATTAGATTGTCAACGACTCGGTAGTAATCTTCGTAATAATGATATTAACATATCCACCATAAAAACGGACTAAAAAGACAACAAAACAAATCAGCCGGAAACCTATTAAAATAGGCTTGAATTACCTCAGCGGAATTAACACGATAGGCAGAATATAATTATAAATATTATTGATACGTGATAAATGATAAAACTCCATAAATTGTTGTTTGCGTACTTTGTGGCGGCTTCTATTGAAATTAATTTCAAAACAAAGCTGGTTTATGTTCGCCAAACGCATCAGCTGTTACTCGCGACGTTGCTAAGTCTGTGGGTGTTATTTCGTCGTTCTGACCATTTTCAACCGGAAATTGAAACTTTCTTGTAATGTAGTGCTTTAACTAAACGGTGAAGATTGATTTTCTTATTTTTTTACAATATCTATTATATATAATCTATCGAATTTCAGTTTTCCAACGGGTTCAGTTGAATACGTGAGCAGAAAAATCACGATCACCGCACTTCCGGTTGACCGTCTCCGGAAGACGACGTGCCTCGGTAACTCAAAGTGCTCGACTTTGCAGTTAGGCGCATAAAGTATCCGTCAAAATCATATTAAATCTTCAAATCCGAAAGTTGGATTCGTAGTAATGATCGTACCTCCTTAACGTGTTATGAAAAACTATCAAATCGCTCACAAGGAAAGGTTGCGAGATCGATCTCTCCGATTTCGATGAAATTTGGCATGCTCGTAGAGTGGGTAAAAATAGATGACACGTATTTTTTCATATCTGCGGAACCCGATTTTTAAGGGCTGAAATGCACCCTCGAAAATTGAGGTGCTTTTCGTTTTTCGTCGATAACGTTTCACCGGTCCGAGATATGAAAAAAATCAAATTGCAACAATGTTTATTTTTTTGCGTGTACTATACATTGACGATGAGAACGATAACGTTATCGACGAAAAACAACACCCTTGTTTTTGGGGGTGCGTTTCACCCTTTGCAAAATCAGGTTCCGCAAATATAAAAAAATAGGTGTCGCCTATTTTTACCCATTCTACGAGCATGCCAAGTTTCATCGAAATGGAGAGATCGACCTCGCAACCTTCCTTGTCAGTACATTATGACAATTTCGTCATCAGCATCATAATGTACTCCTTATGTTATCTCGGCATAGTCATCTGCCTATGTTAAAGAGTGTTTTTTTTTCTTTCAATTGTAAATTTTATGTGCGACGATCGAAGTTTGTATTTCAGGTGTAGACGATCGATTTAAAATTTGAAGGGTGCATTCAGTATATGACGAGTTATTTACTGTTTGAATTTGCATCAAACGCCTTAAATCATATTTTACGATGTAAAAAATGGCACCGTTGGTCCAATGGATGAAAAATTGCTATTTCAACCGCTAAATGTTCACAGTCGACCTCAAAATAATGTGACGCAAAGTTTAGAGGCGCGTTCTCCGAAAATACCTTATTATATTGGCGCGCAGACTAGGATAATTTTTCCCAGTTATAACGAATTTGCGGAGCATCCTCCGAACTAAATTCTTCACAGAAATCCCTAAGGATTTTTCCATTTCTCGAAGACCTCATGATGTTGAAGTTTCCATCGTTGGAGTTCAACGAAACTCCTTTTTCTTACTATATAAACTCATCTTTTGCAGTTGTGGGTTATGGATACCCAATAAGGATTTTGAAAAATATTGATATATTTATTCATTATAATAATATTATATATAATATAGAATAAATATTATACATAGAATAAATATATAATAAAATTATATATTTATTCTATCATAATATTTAGTTATAACAAAAAAAATATATATATATATATTGAAAAAAATTGAGCAATGTGGAGAAAAAAAACAAGTTGGTTGCATTCAAACGATGCAAACTTCAACATCATGGCAAACAATCGTTTTCGTATTTATTTTTCCCCGAAAACAAATCCTTTTTAGATGCTCGCCGTTTCCTTAATTTTCAAATTCTTCTTTGAAGCCCAAAAAGACCGTAAATTTACGGCTATTTTTCGGGCCTCTGTAATATCATAACCCAAACGAACTTTGCTGTCAATAGAGACGCATCTTCAGAACCGGAATCGCCCGTGGTACTTTCTCTTCGTACAGTTTCGCTCCAACGATCAGAGTCTCCATTTTAAGGTTCGAGAATTCTTGCCGTCTGATTCTTCGTCTTCGACGCGTTGACCGACGAATCGAGGACACCGCACCACGAAGGAATTAAATCATCATAACAACAAAACGAAGCTCCAAAGCTTGATAAAAAATCATCGATTTATTGACGCCTCGGCCGAAAAACGATAATCGATACAAACGAGAGATAAACGAGTGAAACGATAAAACGATGATCGCGCTCGTGCGATAAAGTTAAAGTCTTATAACGAGGTTTTCCTCGTTTCGCTTCGCGAAGCCTCGAAGCAATTATCTCATCCGCACAGATCGAAAGTTTCACGACGTTGAGATTCACTCTCGGCGTTTAATCAATCAACTAGACCACGGAGTTGCTCGAAGCCACGGTGAATTTATTCCGTTTGCTTCGTCGAGGTTTCTTCAGGCGCGCTTCGTAGTTTTTCCATCGTTTCTTTTCACCGGCAGTGCTCTGTACAGGTGAGGCATTAACGCGGCTGGGCAATACTCGGCAAGTGTATTTCCTCGAGCACGAATATAAATAAAATGACGTCTCTGTCTGTCTCCTCTTTCCGTCTCTGTGCGACTACTCTTTTATCTCCTTTTCCTCTTTCTATTTGCTTTCGTCACGCTGGAGATGCAATTCTCGTGGAGGCCTCGCCAGGCGCTCTTTTCGCCGTGTAAAATTGTCTCGTTCGAGACGCTCGATCCGTTCGTTCGTTCTGCAATAGTCTTTCTTGACAATCCCAGCTGTTTGCAATGAAAGGGGAAGAGGGGGGGTGAGAGAGAGAGAGAGAATAGGAAAAAGGAAAAGGGGCGTCTGAATTGGCATTTTCTTTATCTTCACCATCGCCACGACCGTCCAGTTATCTCTGTACTGAAAAAAATTTACGCGAACTTTGCGGTCCGACACCCGCAATTGAATTATCCCTCAATGTGGCAATGTTTTCCGGATGCAAAAATGGACCCCGACCAATTACTGCTGGAAGACCCAATTACAATGACGATTGGAGGACCCAAGTCGAACGACTGTAGGGGAGAAGCACCGTATATCGGATAATTGCTTAAGGGGTTAGGCCACAGTAACGGGTATAAAATCGTGTGCAAATTTAACAATGTTTTTTTCGCACGAAAAAGCGTTTCACTCATAAAATTAATTACCCATCTATTTAGTATGAATATCAAGCTGTTTGAAAAAATATATATATATACTTTTTTCGATGTACAAAATGGCCGACGACTGGAAACTTCTCGAAACAGCTTTTTCCAATTGGCGTGACAAATAACTTCAACAATTTTCACTCGCTTTACTTCAAATTTAAAAGTTACCTTCCTAATTGCATTTCGCAGAGAAGGACGTACGGAATTTCTGATTAATCGAAAACTTTTCATTTTATGAGCAGTTTATGCGCAGTTATAGCGAAATTTTTCACTGAAAATTCATTTCTTAAGTTCAAATACCTACAAATTTTGAATACAGCAATATTTTTTTAATTCCGTACGTACTTCTCTAGGTATTCTAATGTAGATTGACGAGAATTTTTGTTTTTTCTGCTGGGTAAAAAATTGTGGACGCTAAATGTCACGCCGCGGAGCGCCAAAAAAAAAGATAACGAAAGAAAATAATAGTAGTCGGCCATTTTGTACATAAAAAAAAATATATGTTTTCTATGAGCTTGATATTCATACTAGAGGTGTAATTAATTTTACGAGTGAATTACTTTTTCATACGAACAGAAGTTGTTAAATTCGCACATGATTTTGTACCCGTTACTGTGGCCTAACCCCTTAAGGCGCGAAATCAGTCTAGAAGTATGTTTTTTACAGCGATTTTCATGACTTTTTTTCCATGAAATGAGTTAATCGAATTTATTCCAACTTTGGGAATATTTGATACATGTTTTCAAATAAACGTTTCAATTTTTCTCGAGGCATTTCTTATGGAAATATGGAACATATAACCTGCCGCCCATCGAAGGTTGTCATACGACTTTCTTGCTATAAAAAGTATACGTTTTGCTATAAAACCTTTTTTGCTATAAAAAGTATACTTTAAACAATGTTATTACACTAAATTTAGGTTCGTATGGAGCGTAGTAGTATAAAGAATCTAACTATAGCTTTATGAAATTATAGGTTGGAAACTTTTTGAGCTAGTGGACACGAATTGAAAAAGAGTCGTTTCGAGAATAACGCATTTGAACAAAAATTACCGAAAACGACAAATTTGAGGCAGTAATAAATTATTTATACTGCTTACCGGTTAATCAGCGAGTAGTTTTATTAACAATTTATGGAATTAAAAAAATAATCGATTTTTTGAGTCATCTAAACTGGTTTCCCGCCTTAATATCGGATAGCAGACTGTTCCTATAGCGATATCTGTTTTTGATTTAATACACTAACTAGTCGTGAGATCTCTTCACTGCAAATCTTTTCGTTGCCTAGCAACAAAAAAGGCACGACAGTAAACTGATGTTACCTCTCGCCAGCGTCAAAAAATATTTTTTCTGTTAAAAAGTGTCGTTTTCATTGAAGTTAGTCCGAATGATTTACGTTTTTGTTATTATTTATGAACTACAGCATTTATTTTACTTAATAAACATAATATTCGCAAAAATACCAATTTGTACAAAAAATATTACTGTTTATATTCGGCCATATCAAATCTTAATATCGGATACTTAATCGAGCCTAATCTTGAATATCCGATCGTGCCAAAATGTTCTTACCTAATCAGAGGTTAACTCATAAAGACTGATTATTCGATAGCACAGATCAACGAAGAAAAAAAATGTCTGGAGTTTGTATTATAATCGATAAATTTTCATTCGATACATCGGATGATAACCAAAGTCTTCATTTAATATTTAAAAAGTTTGCTTTTGTCTTTTTTACGTTGATAAATAAGACATGAAGTTTTTCGTTGATAGGATAAGCAGCAGATAGCCGCACGTTTGAGTAAAAAAGCAAACTTTATCTGGTAAAACTATTTTGTCTCTTATTAATTACGTGGAACAAATCAAACTTGATATTTAGAACCCACACTCAAAATTTGCGTTGACCACTGTAATAATTACAAAGTTAAAACAATAAACGTTTTATTTTATTTGCCATAAAAATAGTCCCCTAACATCGGACATAAGAAAAATGTAGTTTTGGCCCTCATATCGAATATCCGATTATAGGCAACCTTTTCGAAAACCACTATTTCTATCATTTTTTGTAAAACATAATATAACTCAAAATATTCAAATGCAATGTGCAAAATAATGATCAGCATCCTGTTGCATATTACCTATAGATTATAAAATCGTCCAAAATGAAGGTCTCAGCAATAGTTTATTTTTATCACCTCCAAGCAAAAGTATCCGATATATGGTGCGTCCGTGTTCCTATCCACTTATGATGATGTTTAAGTTTGCATCGTTGGAACGCAACGAAAGTTCCATTTTACTTTTAATTTTCCATATTTTTATCATCATAGGCGATCTTTATTTTTCATAGATTCGTGAATGACGTTGAAGTTTGCATCGTTGGAATCCAACGAAACATTTATTTCCTGAATTTATCGAATTTCCTTTGGCCGATTAGAGCTATAAAAATTGCGTGGACATTTTTCAGGATCTTTATTCAGCAACCTACACCTTAAATCTACGAAATATAATTTTCAATAAAAGTAAAAATAAGGAATCGAAAAGAATTTTCGTTGCATACCAACGATGCAAACTTCAACCTCATGATTTGCTATGTGGATCGCTAAATATCTTTAAAAAATACTTGAGCTCTTTTGTAAGCGAAATCTGCCGAAAGAAATTAAACTCGTTGCAGTCCAACGATGCAAACTTCAGCATCGTCCACTTATGTTCCCCACTGGAAAATCTGGTTGCAGGTCCCCGGCTACCCCACAGTGCGTTTGTAAAATGTTTTTTCTTCGTGTGTACTTGACCAAAGTAGACTTGGTCCAGGGGCATGCAGAGTTTGCCCAGTGCATACTGTGCAGAAAATATTGCACGCGGAAGCGTCTCTTCCGCATCTGGCTGAATGTACTGTTAGGAACAGGGCGTCTAGATCCCAAAGAGGGGCCCGCACGAGCAACGAGACCCTCGCGACTACGTACCTAGGGCTTCTTCTGCTGTGTGTATGCCTCGTGATGTGCAACGTGTACGCACCCCCCCCCCCCCCCCACACACACACACACACCCACACACACACACACACACCCACCCACAAACACACATGCTGGCGTATGGACAAGTGCATACGGTGTGTTGTATGAAGTGTGGGATACAGTGCATAAAGTACACGAACACAGCACGATGCTAACGATTGCACGTGAGAAACATGCACGCTTGAACCCCGGAGAGGAGTTAGAGACCCGAGATATAGAGAGAGAGAGATTTTTCATCGCGAGAATCGTCGTCGCCCGAGGCGTTTTCGAGCTGCTGTGCAACCGTAACGGGCTTTTCTGCATACCCGGAGAACTCGCCGTGACGTGTGTACTCTTCGTTTCTTTTTTATCGCGCCAATTCCCTTCACCATTTCGTACCGAGCTCGTGACACAAGCTTTCGCGGGAGCAATGTATCTACGGTCGTTTGGAAAAATCGCCTTTTTCGCACCGCATTCGTCGTCACTTTTTTTTTGTGGAGCTTCGAACGTTTCGGCCATGGGGGGGCGGGGGGGGGGGGGGGGGGGGGTCGTTAATAACTCGTTCTTCGAGTCGTCAGAGCCTAACGCCTCAAAAGCGTTTCCCTCGAAATAGCGTTCTCATTTTCAAAATTCCTTTCACAGGGAAATTAGTAGTTTTCATCCGATTGATTTTGATTTTAAGAGTTATTTGACACACCCTTTTAAAAGGGTCACATATCAGTGAGAAATGTTTTGACAACTTTTTGCAATTGACATTTTTTGGAAGAATATTCTTTTCGAAAAGATTCGAGTGAGCGTAATTTCGACAAAATTAATGTTTCCGAAAGATTCTTGGTACTTCTCTACTGTTTTAAATGTACAGTGAGATGAGCCTTGATTTATTGCGGATTTTAGCGGAATATTTCATATACTGCTGAGGATTTCAACGAAAAAGATGGTTTCGGCTCATAATCTTCAAGTTTCCATAATTGAAGCGCGACGAAATTTGATTATTTTCAATAGATGACAATTCTGGAGCGATTTAGTCTATGAAAATCACTAGAATACCATCGCGTATTCTCATTAAACTCGCGGACCACAATTCCCAAACAATAAACGATTTTTTCATAATACTAAAAATAAATAAATAAAAAATGAAGTAAAAAAAAAAATCGTTTCATTGCAAGGATGAAAATTTTAACGCCATTCGAATCGACTGCTGGTGTGTGATGAAGTAATTGACCCAATCGAAGACTGATTGAACACTAATTGACAAAGTGAACTAATTGCGAATTACCGATAAAAATATTGTCTTTCAAAATCGCGTGAGTCATCGGCCCCCACAATCGCATTGCCCCTCAATGTATCTTGCGGACATTGATTCTGATGTGGTTTTCTTATGAACCTTATAGTCACTTCGAAGCTCCATTTTCATGGACCGTATCCACGTCCACGAAAAAAAAAGAACAGAAAAAAGCCGTCCTTAATGATCGCACGTTTCAATTCGTTCGATCGATAATACCGTCACTACAAACGGTCCAATCGTACGAACAGGTTTTACTACACCGCATTTTTTGCCCTTTTTCTTTTTAATTCGTTTGCCAGCGCGATCTCAGGGTTTCTCGCTGACCGCGCATTTTTCACGCCCGAACCGTTTTCCAGACTCCCCGCCTGGCTCGAATCTCGGGTGTGCTACGAGCGCCCATATCGTGATGCATTATAGCGTGCGTACCAACCGGGGAAAGATATACGAGGTATAAAACGTGCGCGAGGTTTTTCTGAGGGGACCCCGTGTGCGCGATATCGGCAGGCCGATCGTTAGCGCGAGAAGAAAATCTCCCGATTGCGTCGCCGCTCCGATTGCGTTCAAGTATTTTAACATAGAGCGCGACCTCGATCTCGATCCCCGTATTCAGAAGGAGAGGCGAAAAAAAGATCGAAGATTCGAATCGCGCTTACCGATGTTTTCGTAAGTCCGCGGTTTGCCTCGAATATTTGTACGAAAAAGAAAGAAGAAAAACAAACGTGACCGATGGAAGAGGAATAGATTTCCGAATTTTCCGTAGGGGTTAAGTAGGGCTTACGATGACATAGTCGGGTAAGACGACACGACCTCAATATCTTTTCAAATATTCGCGCTGTACGAGTAACGATGACGTCCTACGGTAAGTAGCGAAATCTATACGTACGTCGACCTACCTGTGGTTTCTCTTTCTCTATTTTTCACTTCAGTAACTACCCGGACATAAGTCCGACCCCCCAATAAGAACGCAAAAGCCCCCAAGGGGAAGATTTTTAGAGTACCCCACCAGGCGCGTGCTCCGCGCTCCCTTACTCTTTCTGTCCCTCTCTTTCTTTTCGGCATGCGAGGTTCTGAATAAGAACGGCCGCTCGAACGAGTTTACACTTTTAGCCCATGCGCAAGACGTTCTCTGTCGCATTTATTCTACTTAATGAATAGTTTTGTTTTCTCAATGTTATTCATACATATTAGTAATTGAATAATAGTGGATGATCACCAACGATATAAGATGTCGGAATGTAATGTCCCGAAGCTGATACTATTTCACTATTGTAATAAACCTTTATGGATTTACGCTTGACTTCGAATTCATACGACGTCATTCATTTAAATATTCATCGTGAAAGAAAAAGTATGTCACCTTAAGCACAACTCCCCTAAATATTAGTGGCAAAGGGATGGCAAATTGCACGTATCGGGAATTTCCAACGAAGCTTCCCCCAACGAAAATTCTTTTTTTTCTTCTTCCAATTGGGTGCTCGGTCGGTCGGGATACTCGTTCACTTGGAATAATAAAGCGCGAGAGCGCGGCCAAAGGAGGCTGCCCCGGCGCCATACCGATATTTCGCCCAAGAGCAGCGTCACTCTTCCAAAGCCTTCGATCGCTAAATTTATCCCGGTTGCGACGAAAATAATAGTTCTTCTCTCGTCGACGAGAGAGAACGAGATGGAATGGCTCCTTCTTTGACGTTCCGCGCCACGAAAGCGTGAACCAATCAGGGCCTATTATCATCGTCAACAAATCGAGAAGAAGCAAAACCGGAAGCTCTCGCGAGTCAACGGTGAAAAATAAAAATGAACGATCCGCGACCGTGACTTGACGTATCGAGTGATTTCTGGCACTCGAGATCCACTCAATTTCCAAGGTGAAAGTATCCGTCGCGACACTCGAAAGCCGCACAAACGAATCAAGAGATCGAGAAACATTTATCGTGGCACTGGAAGAAAAGTACGAAACTGAAAGACTTTCGCCCAACCTCAAATCTCTCGAACACTTGACACCGATGGAGTCGAGCTGGGGTCTGCGATGCTGCGCGAAATGGACGCTTTTTATACTTGCTCACTTATTAAGAGGGGAGATACATTTATTACGCAAAAAGAGCTTATGCGTATTTAGTCAAAACATTTTTGAGTACTGAAACGTTAAGGATGTTGAGTCCCAAATCGCAAATGATAAGAAAATTCTAAAAATTTGGTATGTTTTTGTATAAAGTATTTCAGGGGTGATGTAAAAATTTCACGACTATTAGGAAGCTCGTTATTGAATAATTAACATTCACAAATTAAATGTTGTCTTATGGAAAGTGATGTAACTTTGCAATAAGTTTTTTTTGACCTCTCAATTTTGTAATATCTACAATATACTGAAAGCAACGGAAACAAAACGAAGTTTATTGATAATTTTTTTTTTTACTTCTTTTAAAAATTGTTCTTAACGAAATGTTAATTTTTTTATAACGAGCTTCCTAATCGTCGTGAAAGTTTAACACGACCTCTTAAATACTTCGTACGAAAACAAACCCAAATTTTCAGAATTTCCTTATCATTTTTTATTTTAACCCCTAAGGAGGTTGAAGTAATGATGATAGAATTCGGAAAATTTGGTATGTTTTTACATGAAGTATTCAGGAGGTCTTGTAAAAATTTCATGACGATTAAGAAGCTATTTATTGAACAATTAACATTAACATTTTAGTTTTAAGGCTTTCACGGCTATTTATGTAATTTGAAGAGTATGTGGCTTCCGGATGGAGGCCATGTTGAGAATCAGCGTTGTGCCGACGTTTCGCAAACGTTACAGTCTGCATCATCAGGGCTGAGAGCCCTTATTAACATTAACATATTTCATAGGGACTCAACATCCTTAAATGCGTTTTCCTGAAAACCACTTTTTCGTGAACCTCGTACAGGATGACGGGAAAACTATTCGATCGATCATTTTGAAATTTGACACACTTAGATAACATAATCATCGTCTGTACGAACCGAAAGTTCCTTGAAAATTATTTTAAGAAACTAATTTTTCATCACTAACCTTGGTTTTACTAAATACGCAATATTGACTCAGAAATTCCCTGCCTTTTTCAAATTTTCTCCACATAATTGATATAATAAAGAACATCATTTTTTTTTAAGATCAAATCAAAGTTTTTGCGATCAAATATATGAAAGTGTTAAATATTAAAATAAATTTAAAATAAAATAAAAAAACTGAAATTCAAAAATAATTTGAACACTGTGAAGTAAAGAAAAATACAGTGAAAGCAAATACAGAACCTGTTTTTCATTATAAACAGAAACTTTCATACGAAAACATTTATTTGTACCTTTCAGCTTTTTTTTTCAAGTCGGTTTCATTTTCCGTAATTCTTGCAAAACGTAAATTCTGGAAAAATTCCAGAGAATTTGCAAAACTCCCTGGCTTTGCCCTAATTATTCCAGGAGGAAAGAAATTCCCCGTTTTCCCGGTTGTTCCTGTTTTCCATATGTGTAACAGCCGTGCAAACATTATAGCGAAGAATTCACGAATAAAAGAACATTTTATCAAATACGCACAATTTGTTTAATTTTCCCTTTTCTTTGGATTTATTAGGTTTACATACAGCTTTTGGGTCTTAGGGATCTAAAACCTCGTGGCTCTGATGTTTCACATCAATGCACCAGACGACGCTAGGTCGTACGCCGTGGAACAAGTCAGGCGGCAGCTACGTCTCTGGAGAAAACGACGTATGGCCGTGACGTTGTACTTTGCATCGTCGGAGACCAACGATTTTTTTAAATTTCTTCATTTTTATTGTTCGTTTTTATAATTTCGAATTTTTTTTTGCAGCTTGAGAACGTAAATCGCCGATAAAAATATGTAAAAACGTTGGTATGACTTTTATAATCTAAATCGACCAAAGAGACATTTTATCAGTAAAAATAATGAATTTTCGTTGCGTTCCAACGATGCAAACTTCAGGACCATGTACGGCCGTCATTTTTTAATTTAAAAAAAAAACAATTTTTGTTTGAAAATCTAAAAGATGTTACAATACAGTCGGATCCCCCAATAAGAACGCCCGCAGTAAGAAAGCTTCCCCTTTTTTCTCGCTGGAGTGCTTCCACTCCGACTTGAACCCCGAGCCCGAGTCATTTCGCGTGCGGGTTTCTGAATAAGAACGCCCAGCCTAGGAGAGCTTAGAATATTAAAATGATAGAAATATTGTAATGCACATTTCTGTTTTAAACCATTCTTCTTATACTACGAAGAAATGTTGCTATACAATACGAAATCAACGCTTTTTGTTAATCGAACGCATGTATTTTTTCAAGTCAATTATACAAATTTTATTTCCATTCAGAACAAGTAATGTCTGCATATTTGAAGATTGTCGTACAAAATAGCCAAAGATTCAGATAAATGATTAAAATTATTTTCGTTGTGTTGAGTCATTTTGATCAATGGGGCATTCAACTGGAGGTGGAATATTTTCAAGGGAGCCTTATTTCTCCATTGAATATGAAGTCTCAGTGAAATGGAGTTTTTCAATGTCTTCTTTTTCGGTAGAATTAGTACTACTTTGCGGTACACACTGTGTTTGGGTTTACAACAAACTATTTTTCATAAACAACAGTCTATTTTTCGTTCCTTCTGTGACATTTTATATCGTTGGTGATCATCCACTATTATTCAATTACTAATATGTATGAATAATATTGAGAAAACAAAACTATTCATTAAGTAGAACAAATGCGACTGAGAATGTCTTGCACATGGGCTACAAGTTGAAACTCGTTCGATCGGTCGTTCTTATTCAGAACCTTGCATGCCGGAAAGAACGAGAGAGACAGAGTCAGCGAGCGCGGAGCGCGCGCCTGATGGGGGTACTCTGAACTCTTCCCCTGGGGGCTTTTGCGTTCTTATTGGGGGGTCGGACTGTATGTACATAAAATTTAAATAATGGAGAATTAATAGTTTCGACAAAAAAAATGCCTGAAAATTCGCTTATTCTCGGCTGCCCCCTCGCTTAAGGGGTTACTTGCGATATTGAAAAAATCGTTTTTTTTATTGCATTTTTTTGAAGTATAAGTATCCGAGAATATGTCCTGAAAATTTCAAGTCGATCCGAACTAAATTGACTGAGATATGAGCGTTGAAAGAGAAGAATCCGTTCTTCGTGTAAACTTAAATTGAAACTTTAAACGCGTTTTTCTCAAAATGGCATTTCTGAAGTCGGTGACCAAGATTACTCGAACACTAATGAACCGATCTTCTTGAAATTTTGCAGGCTTATTTAATACATAAAAATTTAGTCTTTAATCGTTCGATTTTTTTTTCGAAAAAAATGGCCGTTTTATAGCCGAAAAACGGCCGTTTTTTTTCGTTAAAATCGAACCATTAACTTTGACTGTCCGCCATTTTGTGAAAAAGGAATATTTTTTAAAATCCTTCGATTAAAGACCAGTTTATACTTATATTTGACTAAATCCATCCGCATTTTTTTTTCAGATGATCCACTTCGCCGCAATGTTGGTCACCGCAAACCGTGTATATAAAAACATTATTTCATTGACGGCCATTTGCCACTAAACAATGTAATATTTTTCAATAAAAAAATTACTGAAAGTTCTTCAAGATGTGTTCTTTAAGATGGTATATTGATCGATTAAAAAAGTTTTGTAGTTTTCTTTAAAAAAATTCATGAAAAAGGCCTTTTTTTTGCGCTACAAGTGGGGGTAACGGCTTAATGAATAGCATTTTGCCAATTGCGGTACAAATGACTCCAGGGCATTATCCGGTATTACGCGATATTTTCGTGCGGTATATCGCATTAAGAGCCTCTCTCTCTCTTTCTCCCTCTCTCTCTCTCTCTCAGTATACGCGAGCCATACTTCCATAGGGAATTACGCAAAAAAGGGAAAAAGGTAAACAGGCGCGCACGCACGTGCGCGGCGAAGCGTTGAAAAGCGCATGAAGATCCTGGTCGGAAAATCTGACAAGACTTTCCCGGCATGTTACGTGATAATGTTCCATTGTGCGTGTACGTGTGTCTGTTCGCGCCGGACGATTCTGTTAGTATAGGCTGGGAATCGGAACGCGAATTCATACGTTCAACGTCGTGCATATAGTTGGTGTTTTCTTTTATCTTTACTTTTTCTCCAATTGTGACGAAACGCCGAAGGTTGCACCACGCGTGTGTTGCGAAACATTTGCAGACTTATTTTTTTCAGGGCTCCTTTTTTTACGTTTGCTAGGTAATAATACACCGCGCGGTCGTATTATCGCGAGGGACGTGGACTACGAGCGATCTCCGTAAAGCACTCGACCTCCACTTCTCGCTCTCCGAGATGCTCTCCGCGGCGTAGTGGGCGAAAAATTGGTCTGACGTTTTAGCCGATACGTCGTTAAGAGAGAGAGAGAGCGAGAGAGTGAAAATCTGCAGGCAGTGATTTATGCATTGAAAAATAGGCGCGGACGTTTGGAGTGAGAAGCGTGAAAGCGCGCGTTGTATATTTTTAGTAAACGAATATGATACCCATGAAGTTAGCTCGGCTATGACGTTGAAGTTTGCGTCGTTGGAATGCAGAAAAAGCCAATTCTGCTTCTATCGCTCACATTTAGGTCGCCGATTTGAAGTACGAGAATCACCGAAATGGTTTTTCTTGGCCTCATTAGACGCCCACGACCTTAAGGCCCATGATTGCTACGCATTATTGACTCAGAAATCTCATGACTTTTTCGGTTGTTCCACACGGGTTTTGCAAATATTCCAGGAATGTATGAAAATTATATATATATATATTAATATTAAAATAAGAAATAAAAAAGTTTAACTCGAAAAATAATTTAAACACTGTAAAGTGAAAGAATAGATTAACAGCAACTACAGAGCCTGTTCTTTATTATAAACAGAATTTTTTAGTCCAGGGCTAATAAATAAAAAATAAATACATACAAATAAAGATCTGAACAATTTTTCAATCATCTTTTTCCTTCAAATTAGGTTTAAAAATAGTGTGCCAGTAGCCTAACCTCTCAATGTATACAAATTATGGATCATGAACACGAAGAGATGAAATAAATATATCAAGGAACTTTCGTTGCGTTCCAACGTTGCAAAGTTCAACGCCATTATTTGGTACACCATTGCAGCTCGATATTGATTCAGGTCATAGCATACGCATAGTCCCCGATCGAGATCTCAAAATTAATGAATTAATACACATATATGTACTCTTACCATTACGCCGACACCGTTAATAAAAAGCTCAAAGCTCATAATCATTTGCACACAAATTAATACGTCATAATCATCAATCATACGCAAATAATCAACCGCAATCGTTCCATCGAAGATCGCACGACGACATTGATGTTCTTCGAGCAACAAAGCGTTATTGTGAATCAGCTTCGTCATGGCGATAATAAAATAAACAAACAAGACATTTTTCGTGCTGGTTTTCCTTGTTCGCGCCCAGTGCGTCGTAGCAAGTGCAAATTAATTCGGTAAAACGCTTCCACCGATGATGGGAGCTATACTTTGATGGGTAACGTGCGAACTTACCCAACTGCTTGGAAGCATACTGCTGCAGCAGACGAGTTCTCTTCTTCTCGTAGCCCTTCTGAGTAATGTCCCCTGTTGAAGTAGAAAAAACAAAACAAGAAACATCACAACGAGGCACTCGTGACAGTCGACTCGTAAAATCGTGGCGTTAAAGTGTACATGGGTAGGGGGATAGATATAAAACGATCAGGTCAATCGAATGATGTCACGGAGCAAGAAGACGATGCTGCATGTGACGGAAGAAGATTATATTGGAATTTGGATAGTTGGATTGCTGAGCAAATTTTTTTTTCTTATTGCAAATTTTCCTCTGGCCGATCAAAGCTTGGAAAACTTTTTTTAAGGCCCTCTGTCGAAAGATACAACCAAAAGCTTTCGAAAAATCGCTTTGGATCACAATAAAAATGGGGAAAAAGAAAAAAACCAAATTCGATGGCTTTCCAACGGTGCTAAATTCAACAGTATGGAAAAATAATGAGTGGCAAATGTTTTACGTGGTCTGCTTAAGGGGCTGCATCTACCTAGAGGCCGTGAAAAAATGGGCAAACTCCAAAAAAAATTCTGAGAAACCGTTGGCGAAAAAAAAAAACATTTTTTTAAATACTATGGTAGATATAATGAGTGTTTAAAAAAAAAATCACCAAAAATACAAAAAAAGGGCCGTCGGCAGATGATGGTGTTTTTAAAGTCGGTGGACATGGTATCTCGAGAACCACTTGATGGATTATTTCCAAATTTACAGGAAATACGAGGAGAAACATTTAAAGGTCATTAACAATCTCACTTTTGAAAAATCGATCTTCATTTTTCAACAGTTACGTTAAAATTACGACTTCTTTCATATATTTTGTATGCTCGAGTTTCAATTCGTCGCCGCGTTGTTGAAATAAAATAATTTCAAAAACCTACGATCGTCAACGACTCGTATGTATTGTTAACTTGAATGACCCGTTTGGTTTTTGGATTTCAGATGGACCGTTTAAGCTGGAGAATGTCCAACGCCAAACGTCGCCAAAAAAAAATGTCATTTGCCGGCGGCCATGTTTTTGTTGGTGAAAGGCTCTCAATAGATGTACCTTTCTGTTAAGGAAAATGCGTTCCTTTTTCAAGAAACGAATCGGACTTTGGCTATTTTTTGGGCCTCTAGGTAGCCCCTTTAAGACCGTGAATTTATTTACGAAGGAACAAACACGGCTGCCTCACAACTGTGAGAAAAAAACTGAAGCCCTTGGACTTAAAAGATACCATAACAAAATCCTTTTTAAAACGAAAAAAAAAGCTTCATTCGATCAGTTCGGCAATTCCGCGACGCGAAGCCACGTAATTTATTTGGAAAGTCGCTAGGAAATTTCTCGAGGATTGGGAAAGGCGTAATGTATAAATGTATGAATTCGCACATAGTTCCTGGGCGACTGAAGCCCGAGTTGGGAGATCGTATATCCCTCGTGCACTGTGTATACGCGTCAAACGAGATTGGCTACTCGTGTGTATGTCTTTCATCGTACAGTCAGTGCCTCGAGCTAGAAGAGCCTTTGAAATCGTTGCAATTAATGCGGAGCAAGCCAAGCGAGGGAAGGAGAGCGCGAAAGGATGATAATTAATTTTTGCAATGAATTGCGGTAACCGCGGGGAGGCGAATAATGCATTTTATGCAACGCTAAGGCCGCCTTCCTAATCGCGCTTCCGGAACGAGTTTCGCTCGCGAGGTATACGCATATATCTATATACAGGGTGGCTCGAAAAGTGACGTCCGGAAGAAAAACCTTGTTGCCTCGTATCAAGACCTATGCGAATTAGCCATTAAGGCCTTAGGCCACAGTAACGGGTATAAAATCATGTGCGAATTTCACAATTTTTTTTCAAATGAAAAAGTGATTCACTCATCAAATTAATTACGCATCTATTTAGTATGAATATCAAGCTGGTAGAAAATATATATATATTTTTTTTTTCGATGTACAAAATGGCCACTACTCGACACTTCTCAAACAGCTTTTTTCCAACTGGCGTGACGAATAACTTTAACCATTTTCACTCGATTTACTTTAAATTTAAAAGTTATGTTCCTATAATTGCATTTCGCAGAGAAGTACGTACGGAATTTCTGATCAATCGAAAACTTTTCATTTTATGAACAGTTTACGAGCAGTTATAGCGAACATTTTCACTGAAAATTTATTTCTCAAGTTCAAATACCTACAATTTTTGAATAAAACAATATTTTTCAAATTCACTTTTTCATACTTTTCATACTTTTCATACTTTTCATACTTAGAATCACTTTTTCATACGAAAAAAAAAGTTGTTTAATTCGCACACGATTTTATACCCGTTACTGTGACCTAAGGCCTTAAGGGAGCTTTCCAGTGTGAAATTTTCAAAAAATCGATTTTTTTTTTTTGCTTTATCGAATAGTATACACTCTTCCGAATATTCCCTGAAATTTTCATGCCGAAATTCAGATTATTTCGGTTACTGTACAGCATTTCTTGGAAGAAGGCAACGGAGCGCTACAGCTACAGCGAAACTTTGAACGCGTTTTTCTCGAAACAGCATTTTTCAAAACGGTGTCCAACTTGGAGGGCAGAGTTTTAAAGCTATCGAGTTGAATTTTTTACACAATATTCTTAACGTCATTGTTTATCGTGCTATGGAAGCTTTTTTTTTTTGACATCTTCCTATTTTTTTGTAAAAAAAACTGCCAAAAAAAAATGCTAAAATCGATACTTTTTGTTCAAACCGGCGCCATTTTTGGAAAAAAAAAAGCCTCCATAGCACGAAAGCCAATTATATACCGATCAATAATCTTTTTGTGTTTTTTGTTTCACATCAAAATTGTGACCCCCAACGTGGACACCACATCCAAGTGCATTTTCTGCAACAATTGTTTCATCATTTTTATAGATATTAATTAATAAATAAATCGATCTTTAAAAAATTGTTTTGTATTCTTCAATACCCAATTAATATACAAAAAAAAACCAGACCGATTAGATTATTTTTTCTTTAAAGAAAAAAATCGCGAAAAACAGCGATTTTTCGGGCTGTCACACTGGAAAGCTTCCTTAATTACTACACACTATTGCACTATCCACGAGCTTAGTGCCCTTCATACCGATAACACAACTAAAAAATATCGCCAAGAGAGTGCATACACAAAAGGGAAATATGGAAAAAAATACTTTTCACTCGAAGACTAAAAAAATATCGTAGAGCATACGTGGGAGTGATTAGGATAGGTTAATAAATATCGACACGATAACGTTGTAGTTTGCATCGCTGCGATTCAACGAAAATGACTTTTTTTTAATTTTCCAAATTTCTTTTGGCAGATTTAAGCTACGCAAATGACGTTAAGCGTTTTTAGGATTTTTATTTAGAGATCTACAACGTAAATCTGCAAAATATAATTTTGGATAATGATGGGAGTAATAAAGTTGAAAGAATTTTCTCTGTATTCCAACGATGCAAACTTTAACTCCATTCGGCACGAGACATCTAGATTTTCCTCATGGACGTCACTTTTCCGGCCACCCTGTATACGCTGCCCGCATGCGCTAACGGAAAACGAGCGCATATTTGCGCGATATAAAAGGATCGGTGTTGATTTACTCCCGGTATGCTCTCGTTTGAGGAATCGAGCGCGTTGTATTGTTGTACGATCGTTAAGCTCGGATGCGCCCATCGGGGAACGCACTTTTCGATTCTTGCAGCTATTTGTTTCCGTCGGTCAGCTTCACGAGAAGACAATTTAGCGAGGTCGATGCACGCAGCTTTACGTTCTACGTGTACGATAGTTCACGATACTCTCGGGCATTGTGATATCGATCAATTATCCCATTCTGTGTACTTTTTTCCGCTCCTTTCGTTCTCATGGTTGTCACGCATTACTGACTCAAGAATTTCCTGACTTTTCCAGATTTTCCACACAGGTTTGCAAATTTTTCAGGGCGATTGGGGTCAAATAAAGAACATAATGTTTTTTAAGATCAAATATATCAATATCTCAAATATTAAAATAAAATTTAAAAGGAAACTGAAATTTGAAAAATAATTGAAGCACTCTAAAGTAAAACAATATATATTAAAAGCGAATACAGAACAAGTTCTTTATTATAAACAGAATTTTTTATGTCGGTACTGATAAATAAAAAATAAATATAAACACACAAATATAAACAATGTATTAAAAGCGAATGCAGAACCTGTTTTTTAGTATAAACGGAATTTTTTATGTCAGTGCCAATGAATAAAAAATAAATATTAATACTTATCTACAATGATAATTGTCTAGTTGTTTATCGGCACATCGAATGCAAATGTATAGAGCTTTGGAGTAAATTAGTTTTTAGGTATTGAAATTTTCATGACGTTGAAGTTTGCATTGTTGGAATGCAACGAAAAGCCTTCTTTATTTTTTTCATTTCCTTATTTTGATTACTATCTAAACGCATGTTTCGCAGTTTCAAGTCATGAATCCCTAATAAGGACCTTAAAAAACATTTCAGTCATATTCGTAGCCTAAATGTGCCAAAAAATGATTTCGTTGCATTCCAATGATGCAAACTTCAATAGCATACATTTTCAATGTTTGACACTGACATAACTTTGTATATAATGAAGAATAATACAAATATTAAAAATATACAAAAATATTTATTTTTACTTGTCGGTTTTTTTTTTCCTTTAAGTCGGTTTTATTTCTGGTAATTCTCGCAAAAAGTAAATTCTGGAGAAATTCCGAAGAATTCAAAAAATTCTCTGACTTTTCCCTGATTATTCCAGGTGGAAAGAAATTCTCTGAGCTTTCCAAATACGTAACAGCCATGACTCCCGTCTGTGTGACGTGAAATCTTGGAAATTAGTAGCACTGCTCGGGAAACACGAAAGTCATTAAGCATTCTTACAAGTCGCAGGGGGAATGTGGGAACGATGTTCGAGTTATAGCAATACTGTAATAACAGCAGTCGATACGAGAAATTGGATAATTAGTACGTGTCGCATCGCCAAGTCTCTGAAGGCAGGTTTTTTTTTTCGTAGACAGAGCAAGAGCGAGAGAAAGAGAGTAGGAATGCTGCAATAACGCGAGACTGGATCTCGTCGATGTCGGGATTCTTCGGATTCGAATCGCGTGTGGGAAGTTCGCCGACCATTCGTACGAGAAAACGCGAAGGAAAAGCGAAAGGTCGTTTGCGCGAGAATCGGTTCATCGTATCGATGAAAATGTCGTTACGCGAGTCTCGCGAAGAATAATCGTCGAATCACCTCACGTCGTTGCGACTGTGATCAATGATACTTGCCACGTAAACGGGGACGACGTGAGGATTTTTTAAAATCCGCTGGTAATAAGGCAAAAAAATCGGTCAAAATAGATCGACTTCGTCATAGGTAGTGTTTCTGTATACTTTTCGTCCAAGTGCAAAAGAACGTCTGACAAGGAACTTTACTTAAGGCAGGCGCTTTAACTGTGCGTCGCGACCCCCTGGGGCGCCCTGGGGAGACCCCAGGGGCGCCGTCAGTCGGCCCCCTTCCCTCCCTGTACTTGGCAAAACAAAGTTATATTCGCTGACCCGCCGCTGCTCCCTGGGGCATCCTGGGGAGACCCCAGGTGTGCCGTCAGCCGGCCCACTTCCATCCCTTGACTTGGCAAAACAAAGTTATATTCGCTGACCCGTCGCGGCCCCCTGGGGCGCCCTGGGGAGACCCCAGGGACGCCGTCACCCGGCCCAGTTCCCTCCCTTTACTTGGCAAAACAAAGTTATATTCGCTGACCCGCCGCGGCTCCCTGGGGCATCCTGGGGAGACCCCAGGTGTGCCGTCAGCCGGCCCACTTCCATCCCTTCACTTGGCAAAACAAAGTTATATTCGCTGACCCGTCGCGGCCCCCTGGGGCGCTCTGGGGAGACCCCAGGGACGCCGTCACCCGGCCCAGTTCCCTTCCTTTACTCGGCAAAACAAATTTATATTCGCTGTCCCGGCGCGCCACGATCGCCTGGGCCTTGTTCGGTTGGGTTTGGGTTAACTGGGGCGCCGTGAAAAAAAAAATCAAACCTGTAAGGACGTGCGAACTGAAAACGTTAGGGAACCCCTGACTTAAGGTATTTCTATCAAGAACCCGACTATTCGACAATTAATTCGTGCTCGGTGTCTGACGACTGATGCGGTGACTTCTTTGGAAAATAGAAACTTATCCAATCGTCGCCTACTACTCGCAATTCATCAATCTATAATTCATGACCTGTGGAGTTAAATTACTCGAAGAGGTGACTGAATTGAACAGTGGTGGTTTATGTATGAATATCTATATATATGTATAGTTACGGAGAAAGTTTCGTTCAAGTACCGAATAAGTCGCGATAAATCTACCGCCCCAGCCGTCTCGAGGGACTCTCCGTTACATACGAGTGAAATTACGAAATCGGGGTTCGCTCACAGAGTGACGTGATTGTCGCGTCAATATGGTTTTTGATGTGGTGGATTCTCGGACATTCCTTATCAGGCTGCCCGGTCTAACTGTGCCATAAATTATTGAACGGCATTCAGCCGACAGGATATTTTTTTCAGTCGTTCGCTTGGAAAGAATGGCGTTTGCATCGTTGAAATGCAACGATTTCTTTTGGTTTAGTTTTCATTTCAGAATTGCATTTTTCATTGATGGAATGCAGCGGAAAAGATTTTTTTCCAACTGCTAATCGTCTTTGGCAGAACAAAGCTAGGGTTTTTTTTTTAAAGATTCTCGTTAGAGACCTGAAACCTAAATCTATCGAGAATGATTTTGGATACAATAAGAATGGAGAACAGAGGAAAATAGAAAAAAGTTCGTTGGGTTCCAACGATGCAAACTTGAACAGCCATTTCTTTATTTTTACCATTATCCAAAGCCCTTTTTGCAAATTGAGGCCGCGAACCTCTAATAAAAATACGCAAAAACATTTGAGAGTTTTCGACAGTCTAAAATGGCCATAAAATAAATTTAAACACTTAAGGGGGAAGATACCTTTAGGCGAGGAAAAAAATTGCTAATTGTCATAATTTTTTTTAAAGCAAAGATTTATCTACCATTTCGAAACTTACAGTATGTTTTATTACTACTTTTGGTTGTTGCATATTTTTTTCAATTAATTTTTAAAAATAGTGGAGGTATGGCACGATTTTCTAAACTGCATTTCCAAAACTGGCGTGACGTATAGCTAAAAACCTAGTTGACCGATTCCGACGCAGTTTGGTACAAACCTTTGTAACCTTATTGTCTATCACATGACCGTAAATGTTTTTGAAAATTTTAGAAAAAGTATTTTTTCGTTGCAAGATTTCGATTTTCAACATTTCTCACGTTTTTTGGTTCATATTCTGTATAGGAGTGTAAATAAAAAAGTCTTCGTTGTTTTTTTCAGGCTAATCCTCCCGACGCTACGTGTCACGCCGTCTGACTACATCTGCCGCAACCCGTTTGGAGGACACCGTGCCATACCTCCGCCATTTTTAAAGAGTAATAAAAAAATACCATGTAACGGCCGAAAGAGGTAAAAAAATATGGCATTGAAGTTTGTATGATTGGAACGCAACGAAATTATCTCTTTTTTTTCGTATTGCCCAATTTTAGCACTTGTGACACTTTTAGGCTTCAATATGACTAAAGTATTTTTTAATATCGTTATTGGGGATCCATAATCTGAAACTGCAAAGGAAGAGTTTATATAATAATAAAAATAGGGAAGTGCAAAAATAAAGGATTTTCGTTCAATTTCAACGATGGAAAAATCAACACCATAATAAAACATTCTAAGTCTAAAAGGGGTGAAAAAATCTTTGCACTAAAAAAAAAAAATTAATGAAAATCAGCATTTTTCTCCTCGCCTAGAGGTCTCCCCTCTTGAAAAGAATCTTCGGTGCGTTCCAACGATGCAGACACGATTAAAAAGAACCCTCATTGGGAGGGGGGTGGGGGGGGGGGGGGGTCCTGGAACCCTCAGTGGGTTCCAGGACAGGGCAAAATGCAAACCGGATAAAACTTCAACTTGTTCGTTGGAAGGTAAGGTATCACGAATTTAGGAAGTAGGTGCGTTCCATTTTGGAAGCACGAAAGATACTTGAACGGATTGTAACTGCCCGAGGTTTATCCGTACAAGTATAAATAATGTCTGGTGCGGTAAAGCGGATCTTACTGGGTCGTCTCCTTACGGAAGAGCACTTGCGAACGAGATAAACCGGCTGTCCACCGTTCGCCCGTTTCAACTGTGACTTTCTTCTCAACGGACGTCTCTTAGGTCCGGCTCGTTTGTGCTGTTGGCTCCGTTGATTATCTCTCGCGGTTTCTCTCAATTTCGGCCGATCACTGGCAATTTTCGCCTCGTTGTCGCTCGGCGATTGGCGATCGTTTCGGTGTTCCGTCTCGCTGTCGCTTGACGAGAAGCATCGATAGTGTCGTGAGTTGTCGTTATCGTTGTCCATAGCTGGAAGGTTGGACTTTCTCGTAAGATAAGTGAGGAATTGCGTGCTGGCGAAGTAATTGATAGACGGGTTCGTTGAGGGACGCCAGGTCGGCCTTTGGGCGAGTATACCGCTGATCCTGAGCTCCTCGCTGAACAGCTTATCCTCGTTGAAGTCACTGATTTTGGGTGCAGGACATCCCGAGCCCTCGGACGATTTGGAGGACGAGGTTGAGATCCTGGAGCACGCGCTGGATGAGGTTGCTGTACCGAGGGACGACGATGGCGGCGGATGGAGGGTTCTTTGTCGAAAAACATCGCGCCTTTCATTGAAATCACCGGACAGCAGCAACTGTTGATCATCGAATTCATCCGAGATGTTGGACGACCAATCGTCTGATTTCGTCTCGCCGAACGGATAATCATCTTCGGCGGTCAAGCAACGAATCTCCCGCCAGACTCTCCGTTGCCTCTTGGAGCGGCGTTTCTCCGGTGGCACGAACCACACGGGACTTGCCGGGCGGATTATCTCTTCGGTGATTATCTTCTTCGAAGCGTTGCTCGTAAAAGTTCTCTTCTGCGACGTTCTCGCTCCTCTCCGTCGACCGCTCGATCTTCTCGGTGCGCTCGTACGTTTGAAATAACCATCGCTGCTAACGCTTGGTGACGGCTTGGGTGTTTTACGACGGAAAAAGCCGTTCTTGTTGCTCTTAAGATCGGCCAGCCTGGATATCGACAGGGAGAAGCTGAAAGACGAGCCTGCGGAGTCCTTGGACGTTGATAGAGTCTTTTCCGGTGCGGAGACCGTTCTGGCAACGGTCGGCTGAGCTTTTCTCTCTTTGAGCCCGCTATCGAGGGAATGATGAGCGGCCCCCCCGGTGGCATTCGATTCCCGTGGGAATGGAACTGGAACAGCGTCGCGCCAGACTCGTCCCAAACTGACGCTGACACTCGGTGGTCCTTCGACGGGAATGGCAACATCGCGAATCGCCGATTCCTCGATGGATTCCGGTATTATATCGGTTACGGTTGCAACTACGGGGCTCTTGACGCGTCTGGGAAAAACCGGCGAGCTGTCCAATCGCAGCACAGCCAATTCGTTCGTCACACCGCTGGTTTTGACCGTTTGCGTCGCGGTTTGCTGGCTCCCTTTGGAATTTTTGACACGTGGCAGGGCCTGACGCTGCTCGTAATCGTCACGGATCTTTTCCTGCGGCGAATTGACATCGTGTATCCATTCGTCGTAACCGATCGTACCCGCGGCTCTTTTGACCTTTTTTGATTCCTGCGCATCCTGAATGACTATCGTCGTAGTCGTGCCGTTTGTCTTTTGCAACGATTCATCCGGATATTCCGCCGCTTGCGGCTGATCCTCCGCGTCCTTGCAATTACTTTCGGCTGTTTTTTGGATCTTGTTGCGTCGCTTGCCGCGATCGAGGTAACTCTTCCTAATGGATATTCGCTTGAAGGACTCGCTGCGCTTGAAGGAGGGCTCGTTCCTGTCCTTCTTGCGGCCAACGAGCCTCCGCAAATTCTCAAACGAGATGGGCCTCATGGACGCGCGAATTTGCTCGCCGCTTGACTCTTCTCGTTAATAATTACGCTTTGTTGTTTTTCCTCGCGCTTTTCTGTCTCCCGTCAACGTTTATCGAGGTCGAAACACGTTTTTCCCCGCGAATCTTCGAATCGTCCGACCTCCCCAACCATTATATCGCTTCAAGTCAGCCTTCACGACATTATTTACTCTCGGTGAATCTTGTCAATCTCGTTTTCCTCTGCCCTCGTTGTACTCCATCTTTCTTGCTCTCTCTATCTCTGCCTCAACGCGGAATTATCGCTTCCTCCACGCTAATATACTCCCTCTCGGGTATCCCTTCGAGGTCTTCCAGTTCGTAGGCCTTCCTTTTTTTTCCTCGTCTTTCGCTTCAACCGAGCCGGCGAACCGATCTCAGCGAGCGCCCGCCATGGCCGACCATCCAGCCCCAACCTGTATCACCTATAGCGCGGGTGGCCCTTGGTCTCCGCAGCCTCACGAAGGTCTCCGACGATACGGAAAAAGAGAGAGAGAGAGAGAGAGAGAGAGAAAGATGCTCGCGCGAGTTGCACGCAAGCCCAAGATAATCACCGGGATAATCGTCGACAACCCAACGATCCGATCGTCCCCTCTCTCTCCGACTGCACGTTTGGCGCTGGAGAAACGGCAAGTTCTTCCTATGGAGGATACTCTTGAATTTACGGAAAGTACGAACGATCGCATGTATCTCTATTGTTAATATGAAATTAGCCTCCTCGTATCAGTCTATAGCGATGTGCAAAATTTGCCAAGTTTCATCGTTAAAAGTTTCCCGATTTGCATAGGTTGGATATTTTTTTTTTTTTCAAGATTTTAAGACGACTCTCACTCCTAAGGACTGTTGATGTTACGCATTACTCTTCTGGCGAAAAGTTTCTTTCCCTCTCTCGTCGGAGCTCGGAAACTCGGTGATTACACAGCCACAGCAGTACGGGCCTCTTTCTCGCCCTTTCGCGTTCTTCGAGGTATTTCCCTCTCGCGTGCCACGGCGATGCTCTCGACTCTTCGACCTTTCTCACCGTATAGCATCTCGCTGTGCAACAACCACGAACACTTCGGTTTCAGCTCACTCGCTCGCTCTCTCTCTCTTGCACTCCCTTGGGTTGCTCCGCCTACAGAATCATCGCAGCTCCCACCGCACCAAACGCGTCAGACTTTATTCCATCGGCTTTTAACAACCGAGTCCTCCGCGACGACGTAATGCCCGCATCTTTCCAATCTTTCGTATCGCCGATTAACGACAAGCTGAAGAGAAAGAGAGACTCCTCCTCAGCGTAGCCACGCGCTATAGGTATGCACACATGCGGGATATACGCCTGTGTGGGAATCCACTCTCGATCTTCACTCGCTTACTCCCCGAATCCTTTCACCTTGTCCCGTGAATTCCGATTACTTTGCGGTCGTTTGAATACAAAGTCCTGTCGAGTTATCTTTCCCTCCAGTCCTCGCACGTACGATCAATTGCTTCTTCCAAATTACGCGATCAATCAAACCGGCCACGATACTTCATCATGGTGTTCACAAAGTTTACGAAATTCATTTTCCAAAAGTCACCAGTGCGCCAATCTCGTTCCTGAGTGCATAATTGGCCTCACAAGGTTGCGTACGCAAGGATGGCGAACGAGGAATAAAACGGGCGTCCACACACCCGCCCACTCACTCACACACACATACACACACAACACACACAAACACACGATGTTGCACCAGGTATCGGTGGCTCACCGGTGATGCCTGATACCTCTCCACGATAGCGCTCGTACGACGTACACATGTACACTGCATAAAGTGCTAGCAGACGTTTATGTGCATGGGTTTGTATCGTGATGGCAGGAGAGGACGAGCTGGTGAAAAGCAAAAGGTGCAACGACCTCGCCGTCCACCTCAATCAGCTACTTCAACTTGGATGCAATACTTGCACAATTCAAATTTTCGGACGTTTCACTGGCTTGATCCACTTCGGCGTACACTCACCCTTCGTAGCAACACACACAAACACTTCACCGTTTCGTATCCCGAGTCATATTCGATAAATCCAAATGGCAAGGCACTCCAACGCGTCCATTCATCGCTTCGACGTGGTCAAGTTCGCTTGGCCAGGCGTTTGAACCGAGGGAAAATACGTTTTGAAAACTTTGCGCAACTTGTTCCCTTACGCGAGTGGGTTTTAAGTGTGTTCACACCGCACGGTTTACTGCCCGGTCCTCACTAACGCCGCATTCCAGGCTCGGCCTCACTGTCTCGAGGCCCACGAGTCGTCGATCCGGCGCCAACGAGGATCGCCGTAAAGCTAGTCCCTCTGGGGTATCGATCGAGGTTGTCGGTGAAAAAATGCCGGTATTTAAAATCCCGGGCGACCATGGGGCACTGAAGGAGCAACCAGATAAGACGACTTTTTGCCGTCCCAATAGGGCATCGACGAAAGATCAACACAAACGGTATCTCCAAGAAGTCATCACGGGGGACGCACGTGTATCTTTGACCGGGATTGTGGCCATATCCGGCTGGATCGATTGAAAGACAAGAGTATGTAATTCACGATGGATCCAACTGGTGATAGTAGGGAGAGAATCCACAGACACTGTGTGTTATACTGTCGGACTGTTGTTGCCTCTACTAGCGAGATGCACGATTTTCCTCTTTTACAATATAATTGTTTTCATCGTAGACTTCACAGTCTAGATTTTTCAGGCTCAGAATCACTGTACACTTTTGTGTATATTCATATATCGCTCCTTTAAGATTCCTCATTAGTTTATTTGTTTCACGTGTGTATGTTTTCCGAAAAGTTCGATCGTTGCAGGAAAATAAGTGATCGAGGCGCGTTCAACGTCGGTTGTAACTGGTCTGTGTACTCTCGGCGAGAACGACTACTAGGCCTCGCGCGCGCGCCACGTTCGCTCGCCGCGAGTTTACTCGTTCGTGAAACGGGGCCCGGCTCTCGCGCGAGCTCGACTTCTCTCTCCGCGGGAAGGAGGCCCGCGCGGTAAGTATAAAAGTTACGGGAGTATAGGAGGAAAGGAGGGCCTCTCTCGGGAGAGTCCGGGGGCCGCTGGTGGCTCACAGACTCGAAGGAATCGGTGGCTGCTGGTGGCTCTGCCGGTCTTCGCGTGCGAGCAAGCGAGCGAGCGAACGAGGAGGAACGAGCCAAGTAGAGGAGTGGTGGCATGCGGTCCGTCCACTCTCACCGTCCTCTCGCCATCCTTGTATGCCATGCTACGTGACTCTCCTCCGCTGCATGCTATACGCTCCTCTTCACCTCCCTCCTTGCCCCCTCGCCCATCCCGATCTCTCTCTCCTTTGGGACTCACACTCGCAGCATCCCACTCGTACAAACCTCCGAAGACGACGAGCTCCTCGGTTGCCGCGGCCGTGCTCCGCACAGTCAACTTTTCATGGACCATTCGATGCACCGTATTGGCCGAACACTGCACGCCGTTAGTCGCCGAATAGCTGCGACGAAATCTGCCCACATCTAGACTAGATCCTACTCGCCGGAAACATTTAGGCTCGAGCTGTCCATTTTGTTCTCCTTGTTTGAATCGGTCGAAGAACGATGGTAGACTCGCTTTCGGTTCTGACCACATAGCCCACTCATCGGAGACTCCTCCAACGTAACTTTTCAAACGGCGATTCAGAAAAATCAGGTTTTACCTGTTTGCTTGGCGATCTTCGGACCACAAGCGTGGCTATGGGAGGGCCACGATGACCAACCATTGTTTAGGATGAGCCGGTTTGCCTGAATAATACGGATACTCTAACAGGAAGTTTTTTTCCCCCCGGTAGCCAATAGCCTCGGATGTAAGCTTTTGTGGTCGATGAGGTACCAACGAGTAAACCTTTTCGTTGGTGTTTGATTGTTTTTCGAGATTTCGGTCGACCGCACGAGCAAACAACTGTGCGGCTCAAATGCATTGGACACGTTATAGGGCGCAGGTAGCCGGTTTTTTGATGATGCGTCGCTGCTGACTTCTTCGCCAGTCTCTATCTCACTTCAACTACTCCGTCTTCTGCTGCTTCTTCTTCTTCTTTCCCCTGCTTCTTGAATTTCCTTCTATCGCCTCGAGGTTCCTCTTCTTTCCACGAGGATCTCGCGCGAGGCCTCACAGATTTCTCCCACTAGGATATGCCGATCGCTCCAGCCTTAAGAGGCACTCACAACATCGAGCCGGTTGCCCTCTTCGTAATGACTTGGTGCGCCAGCGGTTTATACGGTGCGACGCGAATTTACGCGTGTAGCTCGTGCCACTTGCATGATCATTCCACGCACGCTCTGGCACAGAAATGGGCACCAGTCAACAGCCGTGCACGGATGCATACACCTATAGGTGTATCAAATTCCAAGCGCGCTATCTCTCGTGGCCTATTCTAACGTGAGGTCGGCTCGCTCGTTATTACATTATGCAACTCTTTTCGCACCGCTTAATACTTTTAATTGAGATACCTATACGCTTATTTGTATTCTGACATGCTCTGGGTACGTAATAGATGTCTATATAGGGACATACGATGTTTGAGACATTCGACTTCGGGACTCATCAGTTGTACGCTTAAGGGGAATCTTTAAAGATTTTTGTTTTTCATTTTTAAAGATTAAAGATCAAAAAAGGTACCTTTGGGAAAATAAAGGTATCTTGGGAAAGGAAAAAAGGTACCTTTGGGGTGAGGAAAAAAAGGTACCTTCGGGAAAGGAAAAAAAGGTACCTTTGGGAAAGGAAAAAAATTGCTAGTTTGCATGATCTTTCTTTAAGTAAAAATTTCTCCGACATTTTTTAGACTTAGGGTATATTTTATCACTACCTTTGGCTGTTCCATGGTATTTTTTTTATCAATCTTCAAAAATTGCGTAGGTATGGCACGGTCTTCCAAACTGCATTTTCAGAACTGGCGTGACGTATAGCTTAAAAACCAATCGAATTATTTTGATGAAATATGGTATAAATCTTTCCAACCATATTGTCTAAAACATGACCCTGAATGTTTTTGAAGATTTAAGAAAAAATTAGTTTTCATTGCAAAATGTAGCTATATTTTTTTAAATTCCGTCTTTTTGTTTCAAAGCGTACCATTTATTCGATATTCAACATTTTCACTTTTTCTTGGTTCGTATGAGTTAATGAAAGTAAAATCTTCGTTTGTTTTTTTTTTTCAGATCAATCCCGCCAACGCTACGTGTCACGCCGGCTGACAACATCCGCCGTAACCTGTTTAGAAGATCGTGCCATACCTTCGCCATTTTTGAAGATTGCTTTTTTTTCAATTAGCATGTGACAGCCAAACATAGTAATGAAACATACCGTAAGTCTCGAAGGTAATGAAAAAATCTTTCTTAAAAAAAAAAACACGAAAATCGTCGATTTTTTCCTCGCCTAAAGGTATCGCCCTCCTCAAAGCAGCATTGTTGTCTCGAGCGCTGTTATGAAGATTATTTATGGGATGGAATATTGAAAAGAAAAGTTTATTGATCCTTCAAGAATGTGTACATTAAAAAAAAATGTATAATCATGTACTTTTGTACGTTTGTATACAACGGTGCGCGAAAAACGCCCCCGATTGGTGAGCAGCGTTGTGGAAGTTGTATGAATCCGAAAAAAAACAAATTTATTCTTAATCTATTTCAGGGTTGTAATATGTTATATCAGATTCAGCAAAAAAAATACAAAATAGCGGCATGCGAAACTTTGATTATCAATTTCAAAATGTTTTGACCAGTCTACGAGTTATATAAAATAATTTCTACTCAATTCCGCTACCAGCGTTGAAAACGCGCCGCCCCCCCCCCCCCCCCCAAGGAAAAAAAAGTTGAGCTGGCAATTTGAGACTACGAGAATTAATTTTTGAAAAAAAAAACAGGCCGAATCGTAAATAAAGGATCGCTATGAACGCTGCCATACCTGACGCGAATTCATACCACCATTCCGAAACTATCAAAAGCGTAACATCAGCTCAAGCTACTCAGGTTTCCATAACGTGATTTACGGTCGAATATCGTGCTTGTTTTTTTGCCTTCCACTCGAGGGAATTTGCCAATACGTCGATCAATCGCGCGTCAGAATTTTCTTGCCGAAATGTCGAATGTGGAAGGCCCTGATGGAAGAAGAAAATTGACGTGTTTGGGAGTCAGCGGTATCGCGAAATACACGCAAGCTCAGCACCGTCTGGAAACTTGATCCCACACGCGACGTCGCGCACACGCGCCAATCGACACGCACACGCACACGCTTATGGTTGTGCATATTTGCGAAGGAAAAGATAAAGAAGGGGATAGAGAAGTTTTCGCGAAAGCGAAATCCTCTACGATGGAATAAATCCGTTGGAAAGGAATAAAACGAGGCTGACGTAGGTGGATAGGTTGGTGCGTATCTTGTAGAATGTGCGAGTACGTAACATATCGATAAGTCATTGACGTTACAGGCTAGGAGTAGAGAGTGATCCTGAGGCTTTTGAGGGCCGTGCAAGGAGCCCTCGGCGTGTGAGCTCGGTTTTATGATCTTAAGTATACTTTCGGGTGCTCGTGCGACCACCACAGGGGTACGGATTATCTTCGTTGTATCCACTATACACGTATGCCATGCTGTATGCCATGGTACCCCGGTGGGTATACTTTTACTCACATACGAATAGTGTGCAGAAATTTCGTAATATTTTTCAATGCCGGGTAAATATCACTTTTAAGGCAGAGAAAAACGAGAGGCAAGTTTATCCGATCTTTTCACTTTTTATTACGAAACTTGATCCAAGTTACCCCGATTTGCCTTATAGGGGGGTTGACCTTCCGTTGCTTGGGCAAAGAATCCCGTGTAGGTTGTATGGTTATGTGTGGTCGTAAATACTCACGCAAAAGCATCCAGTGGACTTACGTACACATGTATACAGGGTGCGCCTCCGGAATGCGAACGCGGAGAAACTTTTTCCGAAACAGTTCCGGAAAGTTTTGCAATAAATGAGGAGCGAGCGAACAAAACCGGACTTGTCCACACTACGGCCTTTTTTTCGTACTCTTGTAGCTTATCTTTATTAGCTCCAAAACGCCTCCAAATTTGTGTTTCTGTGCCTAAAAACCATTTTTTTTTAAAGGCAATGTTTAGGCAGGAAAAAACTGACGGAGTGCGAACAAGTCCGGTTTTGTTATATAGCCCAACATTAGAGGAAAAAAAACGTTTCTGTATGGAGATCAAGGGTATTCAAACGAGTACGTTTGTTCATTGTAGTCATCTCTATTACCCAATGGATTTCGAAGCTGAATGGAAAAGATTCAATGGCGCGTCTTTGATCGTTTCGAAGATGGAGGGAAATCAAAGGGGGGTGTCTGGGCTGATTGGGAACCCTGTCGATTTCGTCCCACATATGCTGGATCACCCGGTTTTAGTTGGGATTTTTAGGGCCCGGAAGTCCTTCCGCAGAAGAGGAAAAAGCTGGCAATTCTCTTGAGCTTCGGAGTTTCCGGTAGAATCTGGCACACCTCGCAGCTGTAGGATGAACATCGAATGTCTGAAGAAGTGATTCGACGCACAGTAGGCTCGTTCACCCCCAAAACGGATATAATTTTTCAAACCAATGTACCCGCATTCTCCAAAATAAGCCCTCGCTTCATCCCACAATTAAATCTTCCGTGCCAAAGTCCCTCTACGGATTCTCCATGACGTTGAAGCTTGCATCGTTGCGATGCAACGAAAATTAATTCTTTTCGATTACTGCAATTTTTCTCGGTCGATTTAGGCTGCCAAAATTAGTTGCCATTAGCAACCTAAATTTGCGAAAAAAAGCTTTGCACATTGATCAAAATAAAGTAAAAAATTAAGAACAAAAATATCGTTGAGTTCCAACGATGCAAACTCAAACCTTATGAAGTTTCCGTCATCAGAGCTTACCATAGAGCAATGTCACAAATTGTTGATTGGGGGTACCCAAAGAATTTCACTATCCCGGCGAGCAGGATATCAACTGCTGGACGTCCATTATATATCCCGCACTACTCTTTACGGGCTCGTCATTTTCAGGTTTTAAACGTCGTACCTATACTTGATCCACTTAGCACTTCCGACTGAATAAAATAGGGGGAGTTTCGAATCGAATTTTGTCCGGATTCTATCGGCGCACCCTGTACGGATGTATGTATATGGATAGACACGCTTTCATACGGCGACGGTGTGTCGGTCCGTGTGCTAACCATGTGTCTAACGCTGTATACCTGGAGCAACGTATACCTGTGAAAGATCGCGTGTAGGTAACTCGTACTCGCGAGTCTCGCGAGATCGTCTCAGAAGAGTTACGGACGTCGTGATGTACAAACCTACCTACGACCAGTACTATGCTATGGATGTGTTTTATTCGTTCCTGTTTGTACGTACACAGGCTTGCCCCGGACCTATACTTCGTGCTCTGAACTTTCTTTGAATTCGTGAGAACGCCCACGACATGATTTGCCGTGTGTGTTGATATTTCAAAATCCTCCGAGCATTCGCGTTACTGCTATGATATAAGCTATATGTTTGTCATAAGAGAGGAAGGGAAGGGAGGGGCGCAAGCGAGCGTACAATATTGTTGGGACAAGCAGGAACTAATAGCTGTTCTACCGGTCGTGTCGCAAGCACAGATATATGGAAGGGAATGTTGCCTCGGATAAACGGATGTCTACATGTACCCACGTCTACGCGCGTACGAAGGCATTAGCAAGGGCTGTGACCTACATATGCAGATCATGCCCGACGGGGCTTCAATCGATCGGAGCCAGGCTGCTTTCAGGACGAAATTCATCTTCACCTGACACGAACAAGTCATCCAAAGCGGCTCCATTCATAAATATTAGGACGTTGAATAAGTTCTGTTTTCCAATAGATGGCGTTACCAGTACAGCGTACGTATAGTTTAAGATGGTAACGCATTGATAAAGAATTACTATAAGCAAGCTTAAAATGCACTGCATGTTATTTCGCCGAAGTGTAAACAACTTTTTTTTCTTCAGTGTCAAATATGTTAAATTGGGTGGCAAAAAAAGTATTTGCGGGGAATATTACTGCACTGTATTTTGTACTAATGTGCAGGTGAAGCATACGGAATTCTTGATGAGACTTACGCCGACCATGCTCTGTTGGAAACAACATGCAAACATTGGTGTAAACGCTTCAAAAATAATGATTTTGACGTGTTGAATCGGAGGCGTTACATCATGAAGACTCATGTCAGACGCTAGCTGAACTTGCAGAATCATTAGGAGTTGATCACACAACAGTTTCGAAACGTTTGAAGGCATTAGGTTTTTTTGTTTTAAATAAAACATTACCGTTCACGAAAAAAAACAGGGAGAACTTAATTAACATTCCAATATATACCCGATATAGGATGTTCGAGGGAAGAAGGTATGCCATGACTTTCCCATAGCCACAAATCCACAAAGTTCGCTCAGCTCAACGAGCGGTTAGTTATTTCCGTTTTTTTTTTACATGTTTATTTCGTAACACACGTTGGAAAAGTCTCATTTCGGAGCAACAGAAATGCGTGCTTTCACTCGAGCACACGCAAACGTTCCGCCTTTCGTTACGTGTGCAGTACCATTGGGCACAATCTTCTCTTGCATATAACGTCCGGGCGCGCACACCCGCGATGACCGAGCATCAATTCTAGGTCTGATGTAACGAACCAACGCGGGCGAAGAAAAAAAGACGTATTTCACTGTGGCCCAACGGGTGTTACGGCGTTGCGGAGAAATGAGGAGCGAGGAGGAGATGGTTTCGGTTGGAGAAGGTAGGGCCTGCCGGGGTTTTAGAAGGGTTAGACACGGCAGACGAAAGCGTGGGTGCAAGCTTGGAGACTGCCAGGCGCCGAAAGAAGGAGGGCGTAGACATAGGGTACGTATTTCCACAGGGAAATACGTACAAAAGGCGTCATCCGCCTGCTGGGTATAGCTGTGTCATGTATCTCTCGTCGTCCCGACAGAGGGACGCTTACGCTGTCGAACTTATAAATTTTCCATTACGTACGTATATTGGGAGGGTCTATGGAGGGATCTTCTTCAGTCTGATCCTCCAAAGCTAACTTGGGAACAATTTTAGCAGGAAGCCTAAAAACGGGTCTATTATTCTCTCCACATATCTTTTTGTAGTTTTCCCTGACCCTGTCGGGTTGTCCCAAATGTCTGCTCTCATTCGAGCCCCAATCGAAAATTCAATTCACGTGGAACACTCCGCACGCACGTCAATACAGCAGGCGAGCTTGTGGTGCCCTGATACCTAATAAGCCCGGATTATATCATAGAGCCTATTATTGTTGAGAGTCGGTTTATCAAAAATTCAATTGCACGTTAAATCACACAGCAGCCATTCACTATGCCGAACGAAATAACTTATGCTCTCTGCATCAACGATTATAATGGTAGACATGTACTCGTTGGACTGTATTATAAGCGGCTCGTGAGCCGACGAGAGCACGCAGGCATTTATTAACGTCCGTCAATGAGACTTCTGGTTTAATGGCTTGCCATACATTCTGCGTACTTCGAAAATAAAAATATGCAGCGATTATAGCATCGTTGTAATGCCGAGGGCTTTATGGGAGCTCCAAGTCTAGTGACGTTTATCGGTGATTCGTCAAAATCTATGGTCCATCCTGTTTTTTCCATTGATTCATTTCGTGTTGAAGTTTGCCTCGTTAGAATGCAACGAAAATGTAGTTTTTCTCTTTCGCACTTCGGCTACCGAAGTCCGTGAAACATTTTTGAAAATCCGCAACCGAAACCGCAACCAAAAAATGCTAAAAAATATTTGATATGATGATAAAACAGAAGAAATGAAAACAAAACCCAGAGGAAATTCCATTGCACTTCAATGACGCGAGCTTCAACACTATGCTTGCCTTTCTTTTTTTGACCCAATGATGTTTATCGGTGATTTATCCAAATCTGTGGTCCACGGCGTTATCGTTGAGTCGTTTGATTTTGTTTTTTTTTTGCCCAAATGAGAAGCGAAAAGCGATTTCGTAGTCATATTCCGGTTTTGCTCTCAATTTCGGTTTTCCTCGATATGGTACCGTTGTGAACAGCGGAAAAAAGTCCAGCGGACGTGGAGTATTGCGTCCCGCGGAGGGTTCGCCCAGGCCGAAAGAATCACGTCTGCGTTCGGTAGTGCGTACACCTCCCTCGGAACGCGCGACGAGAGACGAAAAAAGAGAGAGAGGGAGAGAGAGAGAGAGAGAGAGAGAGAGAGAGAGAGAGAGAGAGAGAGAGAGAGAGGAGAGAGAGAGAGAGAGAGGTAAAGCGAAGAGAAGTGCGCCACGAACAAAGACTCGGATGAAAGCCAAGGCGGGTGGTGCGACGATAAGCTCTGCGTGTACGTCGAGATCTCGGGCGGAGTGTAAGAAAAGAAAACTGCACCGTCGCGGCGCAGAAGAGACGGGTAGCGCAGTAAAGGAGACGAAAAAAATAATAATAATAAACGGAGAAGGAAAGCGAATCTCCAGCGCCACTCAAGGCAAAGACCCGAGGACGTTTACCCACGTAAGGAGCGACCTTGATCTTAAACGTTTCGCACACCACACGCGCTGGCAACGGACGCGTCGTCGGTGCATTCTTCAGTCGGCTTTGCAACTACGCACATCGCCAAAAGGCTGACTAGCAAAGGAGTGTCGGGATCGATAAAAATCTTGAATTTTTTATTCACCGTCGACGTGCCCGTTCCCCACTAGGTTCGGCCGCTAAATATTTAAAAGTGTCGCACACAAGAAACGAGTACTTGAGCATATTCCGAATGCACCTCTATTCGCCAAGTATAACGAGACCAACGTGCAGTCATCCTCAGTCTCGCGCACACGCGCTGGATTGCTCGCGCCTGAGAATACATAAAGAGCGTAATCCATCGAATGCCACTTGCGAGTGTCTCCATCAAATTCTCGTACGCTAGCGAGATTGCTAATGCGAAGAACACGTGTGACGCCTCGGGAAACTCATGAGTGGATAGCCAAATAGATTGAGGGGGTATCGCTCTCTGGAAACTTCGAAAAGACATTTTTTTGCATATTGTTATAGGGTGAACTTTCGAGACCATTTTAAGACCAACCGGACCATGAAAGTCTTACAATTGACAATGTTACACCTCTTTTAGTGGAACAGTGTGTGTTGGGTCTACCGCGATCCGCCATATTTGGACGCGATTATCTCGAAACTACATATCTTCACACGGGGGGATTGATTTCTTGAGTAACTTTCACACTATTGACTTGAATTTGCAGAGTTAGCGTTCAAACAGTAGCCATGTTCGGTAAATGATCGCATTTTTTAATTGCATGAAACATTTGTTAATAACAATGATTACCGCGAGCTGTTTTTCAAAAAAAAAGTGAGGTTTTCTTTAGAGAAGCTGTCATTTTTCGTATTTTTCGAAATTTCGAGAAGTGGATCGCGAACCCATAGCCAGTTGGATATATTTGAAGAAATTTTTTGTTGTTTTCCTTTCAGACTACATCGAAGCCTTGTAGAAATCCCGCAATTTCGGGCCTCGCCGCTGGAGAATTGCAACGCCAACTGCAGCCCCACGAACACTTTGAAAGATTTTCTTGCGAACAAATTACATTGTAACCACAAACATGTATACACCATGCTGGGAAAAAATTAATTCACTCCAATCAATGTGTTACTAGAAAAAAATGCATCATTCTGACCCTTCAAATTGGGCTTCTAGAGAGGAATACCCCGTTAAACATCAAGGTTAAGGAGGTTAGAGTGGTCTAGTTGAATCAAATGACGGTTTACGATTTTTTTTTCAATGCACCTCAAAATATGCATCCGAGGTATAGATTCATTGTGTAGATGCTAATTTTTCATAAAGTACCAGGTGTAGAAGTATGAAACCGGATTTTTTTGGTAAAAATTACACGTCTGTGGTTTGAAAACGATAAAAACAAAGGGAGACAGCTTTCTGCGTCGCATTCAATTGATCCGCGAGTTCTTGTTGACTTTGAGTATCATCTTCATTCAATAAGGCTTGCAATTCGTTGTCTGCGAACGTTTTCGGTGGTTTCCCACGCTCTTCGTTTCTCACGTAAAAATCGACACTTTTGAATTTTCCGAACCACTCGAAACACTGTGTTTTACCAAGAGCATATTCACCGTAAGCTTCGACAAGCATTCGATGCGATTCTGCAGCAGTTTTCTTCAAATGATAACAGAAAACCAATGCTGTCCGCAAATCGTAGTTCATATGCACAAAACTCGACATGTTTAAGGTTATAGAAAAATATACCGGTGCAGGGAACTTGGGTTGTTGTGTGTTGAAAATCTTCGTCAGCTGTTAGAGGGAAATGATGGCGCTGCAGAACCGGTCTTACGGTCCCTAAACTGATGACTAGCACCATCTATAGGGAAATTCCGGTTTCATACTTCTACACCTGGTACATAATTAAAGGGCAAAAGTATGCGTTTTTATATTTTTGTTGTGTGAATAACAAAAACTTTTGTGTTACTACCAATTTGAAAAAGTATAAGATTATCGTCAGGTCGTCATTTTGGAAGACCGAGCCGACGATCTAACCAATACATGGCACATTCCCTATCATCTATCTGTCCAAGAATTGGTTTCCCTCGCCCAGGAGGGATAGCAGTCACCTCACTATCTCTCATTACCTCCTGTCCTTGGCTATAATCAAACGAAGGCCAAATAAGGGTATGCACGAAGATAGAGAGATAGATGAGTACTAAGAGGCAGTGCGGGAGCTAATTCCCCCGTTGGAGGAGGAAAGAAAACACTCGGAGAGGTGAAATGATAGGCAGAGTGTCCTAAATTGGAATGCAGTGGTTGGGGACGCTTCCGCAAGTTCTATTGTCTTCAATCCAACTTCGCGAATCAAAAGGGTAGCGCTAAAATAAGGCGGAGTGCGACGTACAGACATGCACAAGTCTAAAATGAGTTGGTGCAGCTAGTAGCTGAACATTACATGCGGGTGTCCTAAATAAGCTTCATTTTTCGTGCCCGAGGTTCATCAATTCATTAGCTGAGCCATGCAAATGCGTTTGATGGGTGATTCCGTTTGAATTTTCCGAAGGGGTTTATTTTTGTTCCTTCATATGCCTAAAATTGGGGACAGAGTTTCATCCGATAATTAGGGTGGTCACTATCGGCTTTCCTCGACGCTGTCACGCCCGAGTGAAAATCAAGCTGGCGTTATCGTTGTACGCCGATAGCGCGTATAATCGTCGACAAGAGCACGAGACCTTCAGCTGCGTCACGCGTAACCACGATATCAGTTAAGTAGTGACCGTAGTCGATAGGCTGGCCCGTTTGCAGCGAGGCTACGTTGACCCGATGTAATCGAGAATGCTCGTTAGGGAAGGATTACGTGAGTGCATAGCTCACTCGTTTGGCATGCGTGTAAGCGCCAGATACGCTTTTGTCCCTCATCGTTTTTACGCAATTGTTACGCAGTCGTCGTCATGGACGGTGATCGCCGCATCTGCTTCGTTCCGTGCCATCACCTGACCACTCCACAGCTCATACTCTTTGCACGTGGCAGATAGGCGATCGAACTGGCTACTGTTCGAAGCAAAATAATCATTGGAATACTTCGCCATTGAGGTACATGTCAAGCATATGTTCTCCTCGAAGCACCATGATTTTTGAGAGTTCAGAATTATTGCGACGAAGGAATTCGTGTTAGAACAATTGCAGAGGGATGATATATGGAGGGTTCACCAGATATGGTTTTCCAGTCGACACTTCGAACATCCTCCACGGGCGAGTTTTCAATCCTCTTTCCCTAAAAATGCCTTTTTTTCGTATTCGCGAATCTTTTTGGCGAGCTTTTAGCTTATCCGTATCGTAAAATTCATTCGTCGCGGAGGTGTTCTGGGCGAGGTTGTTTTATTGGCGGGAACATGGCACGCGTTATCTCACTCGAGTCGTTTGAAACGGGATTCCAGTATCAACAGCTCACCAGCGATATACACGACAGCCCGTTCCACAGTTCGCGGCACTTTAAAAAGCTGAGCTTCGCGTTGCAAGAGGAAGAAAGAAAAACACTTTTGTCTTGGAGCAATTCGCGAGTTGACTCTGCGCGCGAAAGCTGTTAAAAGACGCCCACGAGTGTATCCTTTTCTCGGAGCCTATCAAATGATTCATTTCCGTTTATCAAAGCAGGGCGTGCCTCTGCCGGAAAGGCCGGAGGTTCCCACCGACGAAAGCCCGTAGTCTTTTCGTCTCCTTTGTAAAACACGTCAACTATGACCTCATTTACGCTAACGTGGCTCCGGAATAGCGATAAAGCGAAGTCGAGAGCTTCTACGTCAGGGAGAATGGTAAACTCAAAGGGTTTGATCTGATTGCTCCAATTCTTTCAGGTTAACGGGCTACACCTAACTAGGTGGGTCAATCGTTGCATTTTCCAAAAATATTTTTATTTGATAGTACCTTTTAGCTATATTCCCTGAAATTTTCATTGAAATGTTCGTAAAATTGAATCAGTTACAGCTTCCAATAGCCGGGCGAGCGAGCGGTAGCAGCACCATACTTCAACCTATAAACGCGTTTTTCTTGAAACACTGTTTTCAAAGGTGGTGGACATGATATCTCGAAAAGCACTTGATGGATTGTTTTCAAATTTACAGGAGATACGATGAGAAACATTTAAAGGTAGTTGACGATCTCACTTTTTAACAATCCAACTTCATTTTCCAATAGTTAGGTGAAAATGACAACTTTTTTTTACATAGATTTGGTATGCTCGAGTTCCAATTCGTCGTCACGTTGTTGAAACGATCTAAAAAATCGACGGTCGTCAACGACTCGTATTTATTGTTCACTTGAATAGCCCGTTTGGTTTTAAGATTTCAAATGGACCGTTTAAGCTGGAGTGTCCACCGCCAAAGGTCGCCAAAAAAGTTTCACCTTCTGCCGACGGCCAGGTTCTTGTTGATTTAATGTATTTTTTGGTGATCTTTTGTTAAAGGCTGTCAGTATATGTGCCTTTGTGTTTATGAAATGCGGTTTTTTTCGCCAACCATTCCAGAAGCAAATTCTGTATTTGGTCACTATTTCCGGACATCTAGGTAGATATAGTCCCTTCAACCGCACATTGTCTTTGGAAAATACGGGAAGAGCAGACCGTTAGGTTTTCACCAGTGTTTCTTTTACGCGGCAACTTCAGTATTTTGGAAACATTGCCGCGTCACATTGTCATCTCTACCTAGTCGGAAATCGGGTTGCTTCTTCGGCGCATTTAGAATTCAGATTGTGACACAGACTTTACAAGGTACTTGAGCCACGTGATAAATGACTTCTGCAAGAGGTCTCTCAGTATCTACATTTCTTCGTGCACGTTTCGCATAGTTTCTCACAATGTCCCCGTAATATGTTCGTGCTTTGCAAGTAACGTGATCAGGAGAAACGCCAAGATGTTGATTAGGCTTGCACTCCAATGAGAATTTTTCAGCTCCTGAGACATTGTCGTTATGACAATCAGAACAATAAGTGCAGGCAAGATACGGATTCGAATAAAAATAACACTAATAATGTACAAAGCACTGCATTGTGCGGCTTACAGAGGAAGCACGAGTAAATGCTGAAAAGGAAAGGAGAGAGGGAGACCGAGAGAAAAAGAGCGATCGGTAGTGATGAAGAGCAATTTTCTCGTTATCTACGAGGTCGTAGTGTAGTTTGTGACTATCCCCATTCGTGAATAAAACCATGGACACGATACGCAAATGGGTTCGCGTTTTTCCATCGGCGTCACGCGAAAACGCACGTATGCAAGAACAAGGACAATGAACTTGTTCCCATCTTATTGCGCACTGTGCTGCTGTCAAAGTATCACCACATTTTTCGATTGACGCATAGCAGATCGTTAATTTTTGTTGCGTACTAACGATAAGCCGATTTTTCTCAGGGGACAACGAACGGCGAATGACCAGATTGGGAGCGTGATGAATCGCAAAGATAACTGTCGTGATTATAGAGATAAGTCCACTTTTTGCGTCTAGTAACGAATGCATTTCTTTCGTGGTCCTTGAAGGTGGCATTGTGTTTCTGCGGGAACGCGAACCTATCTGTGGAAACAGAAATTGCCATCCTCTATTGGTTGTTTAAGGCAAGTCTCGTCGCATAGGGTAAACCGACCAGTGAATGGACAAAAGCTGATTCATATTTCAAATAAGTAAAGAATATAAATTGTCGTTAAAAAGCATGGAAATAGTAAAAAAATTAAATGGCAAGACAGTCGATGCGAGGGGTGAGCTTGTTGATCGCGACACATTTTTTTCATCGCAGAAGAAGGCTTGACACAGCTACTCCTCATTGCTTGCTTCACATTGATTTTTGAGAGATGTTTCGTCTTTATTAAGGCAACAGGTTAAAATCCAGTTTCGCATAGATAAGATGTCGCAAAGGGAATGAGGATCCTTGATCCTCATTCTCTCCATCTATCTATCCTAGAAAGAGCTTTCCCCAGATAGCTTTCGAACTAAGAGTTGGACGCTCATTTTTATCGATATCCAAAACTTCACTAGAACATACGTGACCGCCAGTTTTCTTGTTACTTATCGCTTTTCTCATAACTCCGATCTAATCGCGAACTATTATTATTTCCGTTCCAATGTTTGATCCCCACGGATTCTCTATAAGGTGCGAGTTGAATGCATTGATTTCGTGAATTAATTACTATTGCATTTAGCCGGCAAGGCATACAGCGTTTTCGCAGATGTCATTCTGTATGTCTATACTACAGCATATCAAAAAATCAATTTTCTTTCTAATGAGGAGGTTCGTGCACATACTACCTTACGTTTGTCAAATCTGTCGCACAAATATGCAGGCACATGCACAGGCGATCGTGGCATACCGGGTCAGCGAATGTAATTTTGTTTTGCTAAATAGAGGGAGGGAAGAGGGCCGCCTGGCGGCGCACAGTTTGGGAACCCCTGCACTTGTCGGTTTATCTTATGGCAGTGCTGCAGTAGCAGTAGTAGTAAGTAGTTTTATTCAGTGTTCTTTTGTTTACATTTGGTTACAGCTTGCCTTTGGCTTTTTCCGATCAACCATGTGTGCTGAGATCCTCGGTGGTTAACAATTATTTGTCTTACGACTATTTGGTGTTGTTTAATTTTTATATTTGTGTTTTCGGTTGCGCGATTATTTAAGGTGATAAGATCGATGTGATGTGATGGGGGGGGGGGGGGGGGGGTTATTCACAAATGAGTGATAGTATGATTGAGCTCTCTAACGTCTCTGCTCTAATACCGAGTTTTGAGATTTGGGATCTCGTTATTAATTCCGGTTAGGTGTTGTCAAGGTCAGTTAATTTTTGCAAGTATGTAGTGAAGTTAGTCGTGGCTCTTTCACTAAAGCTTGTTTCGCCAAGCATCTCGTAGTATGGCAGTGCTGCAGAGGCACGTAACGTCAAAATCGTGGCAAAAGTTATTGCTAACTTTTCATATTTGCAAACATACATCTTTATTGGCAAACGTTGAAACATTCCATCCGGGCGAGACAGGCCTAAGTTATCATACTCTTCAGTCTTGTTTGCATCCTCTGGAACGGTCGTTTCTCATTTTGGTACAGTGAGAGGCGCGAGCTTTTGCGAGGGATGAGAATCGAAATTTCATCTAAATTTAAAACTTCTCCGGTTCTACGTGGTTCGTTTTTTTTTTCGCTCGAGTCAACGAGCACTATGGAAATAGCTATGCTGCTATTTCTTTGGAATTTTTGTTGTTTCCCTTTTATTCGTGCGAATTAAACATTTGACAGGGAACTTGACGGGTCTTTCGAAACGTCCTCAATGGACGCGGCCGTTTATTTTTGCTCCGCGGAAACGATAAATCTCTACGTATAGATAGTTTGGCAACGAGATCGTGCTGCGTTTCGAGTCAAGAAGCTTTACTCGATTGCGCGGTTTTGAGCTCCCCCTAAATTTCCTTCATTCTTCATTTTCCAGCAATGATTTATTTCACGTCCAAGTTCGTGACTCTGGACGCAAATACATCTTTTAGGGAGGGAAGTGCGTATAGGAACGCCATTTGAAACTCCCGCAGCTTGTCAAGTAAGCACATAACTGTACTTAATACTTAATTTAAACTATTGTTTTTCGAATGTAACATTTTTCGCGTGTAGTTCAAAATATGGGGGTAGAACCGTGCCGAGTTGAGATCCATTCTCTTTTTTTTGCAAAACTAATCACAATTTACGATAAAGGCACTAACAAGAAACAGTACTTAAGTGTCCGCGTTGAATTTTGTTGAAACTCATGTATCCGATAAGGCATTGAAGACTATTAAATGGGGAGAACTATCAATGGGGAGAACCACCCCTCGAGCAGGCGCGTCACCCCGTAATTGATTTCTTTTTTCAGTACTTCTTTAGTGGATTTTTTATCGCTTTCCGCTGGGAGAGTTGTGGTTTTTGTTTTATTCAGATCGGTAAACTGCGTGTAGGTGAAATCACCCCTTGACACTTCGAGTGGTGGTTTTCCCTCTCAAAACTATTTTTCCGCCGATGAAAAAAATATGTGTCTAATAGTTTTCAACGCTTCATCACATACCAGGTGTAGAAGTATGAAACCGGATTTTTTTGTAAAAATTACAAGTCTGTTTGGAAATGATAAAAACGAATAGGGACGGCCTTCTGCGTCACATTTAATTGATCCGCGAGTTCTTGTTGACTTTGAGTATCATCTTCATCCAATAAGACTTGCAATTCGTTATCTGCAAAGTTTTTTGGTGGTTTCCCACGCTCTTCGTTTTTCACGTCAAAATCACCACTTTTGAATTTTTTGAACCACTCGAAACACTGTGTTTTACCAAGAGCATGTTCACCATAAGCTTCGACAAGCACCCGATGCCATTCTGCAGCAGTTTTCTTCAAATGATAACAGAAAACCAATGCTGTCCGTAAATCTTAGGTCGTAGGCACAAAACTCGACATGTTTAAGGTTATAGAAAAATATACCGGTGTAGGGAACTTGGGTTGTTGTGTGTTGAAAATCTTGGTCAGCTGTTAGAGAGAGACGATGGCGCTGCAGAAGCGGCCTTACGGTCCCTAAACTGATGGCTAGCACCATCTATAGGGAAATTCCGGTTTCATACTTCTACACCTGGTATATGAGTTTCAATACGACGGCGGACACCTAAGTGATTTTCCTTGTTAGTGAATGTTAAGCAATGTTCCAGAGTTTTAGACTAAAGCGTTACAAGAGTAGAGCCGACGAGCGAGGACTTTCTGCTAATGACTTTGGAGGCTTATAAAGCGTATGTGGGATGACGTGAAAATAGAACAAAAATAACGCTGACGAAGATATTTAATGCCTCACCCAACCATACCTTGCTCGACGAGGTACGCGAACGTTTTCTTTCAACATTTTTACTGGTTGGATAACTATGCCGAATGACCTAGATTAGTATTTTTTCCGTCTAGTCGTTGTAGTCGAACTCACGGAAACTTCGAATTTGAACTTTTAACTATTATAAGCTACGGCTAAAAGAATATGCTCGTCTGCCATCCTCTTAAATACCCTTTCATAGTGCCTAGTAGCTACGGAGAAGAATATTCAAATCGGAGCATTGCGGTGGTGAATGTCTCTAGTGACTACGGAACCCTAAAAAGGCATTTCTATGGCGCGTTGAAGGATACTGATTATTATTAAACATAGCTGAGTCCTACGAACCTTCAACATCGAAGTTTCCACAATTGCCAAATATAGAAAATTCATTATAGTTCCTTATGTAAAATCGCCTCGATTTTATACAATTTTTTTTAAAACCGAAGGCCTTGATGCATTCTTTTTTTTGTCTCGATCCCGCCACAGTGGCATTTACGGAAGCTTCGAGGCAGAACTTCTATTGGACGCATCTGCAAAACAGTCTGCACATCTGCAACTCTTGAGGAGGTACGATCATTACTACGAATCCAACTTTCGGATTTGAAATTTTTATATGATTTTGACGAATACTTTATGCGCCTATTGCCAAAATTTGAGCTATTTTGACCGTTTGGTTTTTTCGCAGTAAAACTGCAATGTCGAGCACTTTGAGTTACCGAAGCACGTGGTCTTATGGAGACGGTCAAGCCGAAGTGCGGTGCTCGTGGTTTTTTTGCTCACATTTCCAACCAACTAAACCCGTTGGAAAACTGAAATTCGATATATTAGATATAATAGATATTGTCAAAAATAAGAAAATCAATCTTCACCGTGTAGTTAAAGCTCGACATTACGAGAAAGTTGCAATTTCTGGGTGAAAATGGTCAGAACGACGAAATAGCACCCACAGACTTAGCAACGTCGCGAGTAACAGCTGATGCGTGTGGCGAACATAACACAGCTTTGTTTTAAAATTAATTTGAATAGAAGCCGCCACAAAATACGCAAACAACAATTTATGGAGTTTTATTATTTATCACGCATCAATATGTATAATTATATTCTGCCTATCGTGTTAATTCCGCTGAGGTAATTCGACCTATTTTAATACGTTTCCGACAGATTTTTTTTTTGTCTTTTTAGTCCGTTTTTATGGTGGATATGTTAATATTATTATTACGAAGATTACTACCGAGTCGTTGACAATCTAATTTTTCAGTTTTTATTTGTTCACGTGCAATAAGTTCATAATTTACCACAACATTTGGCACACTATAATCGATAATACGGATAATCAACATAAGTAAACATCAATCAGAGCAGCTGTGGGGAAACTAAATTTACTCTTTTTTGACCCCGTGGAAGTGATCGTACCTCCTTAACATCAATCGGTGAAACGTTCGTGGGTGGTCAAAGGTTCGCGAACGAAAATTCGGTCGATCCCGAAACGCAAGTGGACTCCACGGAACAGTATCCGACTCGGGCAGTCAGTGAAAGAGAATAGACTATAGGTTTATCGGTGCAGCGTAGGATCGGGCGGTCCTTCAGGCGCATTCCGTCACGCTGATTACGACAATGCGGTTTTACCGCGAGGCCGAGATTGCTCGTGTCGAACTTTTGCCCACCAGCACCCCCCCTCACCCACACACACACACACACGAGTGTCCAGCTAACACAAAAGTCTCAGGAGACACACACGTTTTTGTCCTTCGTATGACTCGCGTTAGTAAGTAACTCCGTTGTACCGATGCACGCACACGTTGACCATTGGATGAATCGTTCTCACGCACGCAGCTTGAATTATATGCCTGTCGATGCTAATAATTGAATGTGCGCTTGTAATTTCAAAACGCTCGCAGCTTTCGCGGGAAATTTTCCCTTCCCTTCTTCAGGCTAGTCGTCCTACGTTGTTGGTTTCGAAAAACCGATTTTCCGTTTAACGGGCTACATCTACCTAAGTGGGACAAACAATTGCATTGTCCAAAAATATTTGTATTCGATAGTGTCGTCTTTTAGCTATATTCCCTGAAAAATTGTCGTTTTTCTGTATTTTTTGGTAATTTTTTTTAAACGCTTTCAATATAAAGGGTGTCCCAAAATGATCTGACGCTTGAAGTTGGGCGTCCTTTTTCTTGTCGCGAACATAGGGTACTAATCTTTGACAACTGGCATCAGGAGGTATTGAGGCTTAGTCATGGAGAATTATACGATCGAGCTACGCATAGAAATTCTTATTTGCTGCATGGTTACTGCATAGTTATTGCAGACGAAATTTCATGGTCGTGTTATCTCGCGCCGCGGTGATGTCAATTGGCCACCAAGATCGTGCGATTTGACGCCATTGGACTCCTTTCGTTGGACTTTTTTGGAAGGAAAAGTGGATGCCAATGATCCACAGACCATGCCGGAGCTCAAGGCAGCAATTGGATTATGCCAAAACGTAATTGAAAGTTTCGTCGAAAGAGTGAACGTTTGCAAACAGGGACGACGCGGCCATTCATCGAATATTGTGTTCCGAACATAACCTCCATGTTTGTACCTTATATTAAAATAAAAATATTCGGTAAATACTCGAAATGCATTTGATTTATGTACAGGATCTCAACATCTAACGGTGAAGCATTCATCAAAGTTCGTGGATCCAGATTCAGGAGCACATACACAAAATATTGAAAGAATATGGCGCGATGCTCGTGGTAATATCCCAAAATTCGGACGACGCGATTACCACATGGCTGGTTATATTACAGATTTTCTATTTCGTCCAGTTTTCACCGCGCACAGTGAACGCGTACATGCTATCTTCGATGCTTTTCAGCAATTTTATAATGAAGAATTGTTAAAACAGTTTGTATGTCTATTGTATTTTGAACGAACAGAATATTTCTTTTAGAAATCTTGAAAAAAAAAACGTTCGAAATATCGACGAATAAAAATGATGAAAAAAATATTTATTGACATTGTTTTTGTTGATGCGCTGCCATAATAATATTAAATATGATGTTTTATAACTGTAAGAAACGACACGAAAACAAATCAGCTCGATTCTGACAGGAGTGACACTTCCGAATAATTACCAAATATTCGTACTTTTCAAATAAATACTACGTTTTATTGACAAATTTATATGTCAGGTCATTGAGAGACAGCGTATAGATACCATTGTCTTTAAGAAAAATACTTTTGTTTTTCACCAACCGATTGCCAGATTTTTTTGTCGGAATTCGGCAGCTTTTTTTTTGGTGTCTAGATAGATGTAGCCCCTTCAGCGCCCCGATGCGGTTCGCTCTCGCAGAACGGTGACGTGGGCAAAAAAAATCGATGTTTCACCTCCCGCATATGCGGGGAACGAGCCTTAAGCCTCAACCACAAATATCCGAGCTCTCCCGTTTCATCGCTTCGGGAATTTCCTTCCTCACTTTTGTTGCCCTGTCGATATACACGAATGCGCCGTATGAAGCACCGGATTTCGGTTAATTAAAACAGGCAGCGGCGAACTGGGCCAAGCCACGCGGTAACGAGGATTCTGCCGCTTCCGGCATCGACAACGCGAGCGCACGGAAAAACTCCGAAGACGATGCTGAAGCTCGCATCGTTGGAGTGCAACGAAAATAAATTCTTTTTCAGGAGGTACGATCACTTCCACGAGGATCGAAAAAGAGTCCAAATTTATTTTACCCACAGCTGCTCTGATTGATGTTCACTTGTGTTGATTATTCGTATTATCGATTATAGCGTGCCAAATGTTGTGGTGAGTGATGAATTTATTGCACGTGAACAAATAAAAACTGAAAAATTAGACTGTCACCGACTCGGTAGTAACCTTCGTAATAATAATATTAACATATCCACCATAAAAACGGACTAAAAAGACAAAAAGAAAATCAGCGAGAAACCTATTAAAAATAATTCGACCAGGAGACTTCTTTGGTAACCTGTGTGACTCTCCACAAAGTTGCCCCAATGCCGAGGGCTCTGTTGTTTCTATTAGTGGCTAACGCATCGACTTCTACCTCTTTTTTCTCTCCTGACTCTCTTTCTTGAGGACGTTCTTCGTCATTGCGTAAACGCGGGTGTTCACGGCGAAGACTTCACGCGCGAGTAACGAAAACAAATGTTTCTCGAGCTGTAACGCTTCAAGTTCGAGGCTACAAACATATCGGGTCTCTCGTATGCCCGAGTTGATTCGAGTCCTATGACGAAAGGTGCAAGCAGCCGGATCCCGCTACGGGCCAACGGACAGCCCGAAGAAATCCAAGAAATTTCTAAGCGCCAAGTTTTCATGCAGGGTCATTCTAGCCCTGGACGAAATTCGTAGCGGCTTCTTAACGCGTACATATCAACGGGTGGCATCGCGATGCAGTTAATTTCCATTGAAGGAACGAGGTCTCACTCGTATACGCTTCCATATTGTGCGCTGGAGGCACCACCACCGGCCAGTGTAATTTACGCAATTACTTCACGTGCAAATAAAGAGGCCTCCGGACGCGAGAATATACCGTGCACGAGGATTGGTTGTCATCGACCAAAGTAACGTCATTTGCATGAGAACGAGTGAACAACGCTATTGCACGAGCTAACACACACGCGGTATCTCACCGATATCAAATTGTACTGTCCGTATGGTGGTGTTGAAGTTTGCATCCTTGGAATGCAACGAAGATTCTTCATTTCTACATCTTCGTCATTTGAGGGTGTCATTCCATGTGACAGGTCCAAAGGGTCGAAATGTTTTTTTGCGCAAATTGCAAAAAATCTGTGCGTGGTATATAAACCCGGCATAGCAGACTAATGGTGGATCAACGGTTTCTTTGTGTAAATAGCACTTGAACTGTTAAACGCGTTTTTCTTAAAACTATTTTTCAAATTGCCTTCCGTGATGCCCAAAAACTATTGAACGAAGTTCGCTCGAATTGTTATGGTATAGTTCGCACGTTTATAGTTCTCACCCGAATTAGAATATTCCTGGCATCTGCCTGAGTTTTTTTAAGTCGAAAAAAATGACGAAACTCAGAACCTAACTTTTAAAACCGTGCCAAAAATGCAATTTTCGGTAGGTTTACTTTACTCTAGTTGCGCCGATAGAGTCGGGTCTTCAAATTGTAATGCCGTTTGATATTTTGATTTTAGATGAGCAAAACATCTGGAATATGACAGCTGTCGACCAACTTTTTTTTACACATGAGTGTCTTCCGAACGCCGAAAAGTCGATTCGACTCGTTATTTTTGTTTGTTAAAATTCTGAAGGGCTGTAAAAATGTTAATAAATGTGTGGTCAAAATTTAAAGATAGTGTTTTAGGGATGAAAAAATCTCAAAAAAGCGATAAAAATAGTTGTCACAAGGGATGACACCTTTAAGGAGGCACGATCACTTCCACGGGGTAAAAAAAGAGTCTAAATTTATTTTACTCACAGCTGCTCTGATTGATGTTTACTTATGTTGATTATTCGTATTATCGATTATAGTGTGCCAAATTTTGTGGTAAACGATGAATGTATTGCACGTGAACAAATAAAAACTGAAAAATTAGATTCTCGACGACTCCATAGTAATCTTCGTAATAATAATATTAACACATCCACCATAAAAACGGGATAAAAAGACAAAAAAATCAGCCGGAAACCTTTAAAAATAGGCTTGAATTACCTTAGCGGAATTAACCCGACAGGCAGAATATAATTGTACATATTATTGATACGTAATAAATGATGAAACTCCATAAATTGTTGCTTGCATATTTTGTGGAGGCTTCTATTCAAATTAATTTCAAAACAAAGCTGGGTTATGTTCGCCAAACGCATCAGCTGTTACTCGCGACGTTGCTAAGTCTGTGGGTGCTATTTCGTCATGCTGACCATTTTCAACCGGAAATTGAAACTTTCTTGTAACGTAGTGCTTTAACTACACGGTGAAGATTGATTTTCTTATTTTTTGCAATATCTATTATATCTAATCTATCGAATTTCAGTTTTCCAACGGGTTTGGTCGGATACGTGAGCAGAAAAACCACGATCACCGCACTTCCGGTTGACCGTCTCCACAAGACGACGTGCTTCGGTAACTCAAAGTGCTCGACTTTGCAGTTTTATCGCGAAAAAACGAGACGGTCAAAATAGCTGAAATTTTGGCAATAGGCGCATAAAGTATTCGTCGAAATCATATAAACCTTTAAAATCCGAAAGTTGGATTTGTAGTAATGATCGTACATCCTTAAACGATTATAAAACGAATAAATGAAAAATGAGCAGAAAAATATCGTTGCATTCCAACGATGCAAACTTCAACGCCATTCAGTAAATAGTCAAGGTAAAACAGCTTCGTTAGCTTGAATCACTACCCAATTATTTCTCCTGATGTGATTACGCGTCAGTATTCTAATTATCGCAATATTATTCATTACCTACACAGAAAACCTGTTTTTCTCTAAGTGCACGAAAAACGCTTTTCCGCAATAACCTTGCTACGTTCGTCCGACATGACCCTAAAATCCGTCCCCGACATACCCACAAGCCAAATTTCCGACATGCACGCGATCGAAGCCGCGGGCAAAAGCCGGTATGCATACCCCCATGCATACATGGACACAGGTGGTAGTATAAAAATGGGGGAAAAAAAATAATGATACACAATGCCGCGAGAGCGAGAGCCCATAGTTCGACCGTTTCCAGGTTACGTAGTCGCGCACCCAAGGGTTGTATTATACGGACGGATGTGGTGGCCGTGGGTTCTACGCTTTTCTGACTCGCGCTACATACCGAGGACTTTACACTCCACACGCGCCGTGTGTGTCCTGTATGACTAAAAAAAAACAGCGAGTGCGAAGGGGAAACAGAGAAACGTTATACATACTCGTGGAGAGAAATCGAGACGAGGACGATTTCCAGCTAGGCAAAAATCGACGAATCTGTGAAGCCTTTTGGACAGACGTGTCTTTTTTAGTTGTTAGTTTACGTTTTGTTTTTTCTCGTGTGCTTTATTCCAAGGAGGCGTGGTTTGTGGGGTGGCAGTTGGGGAGAATGAGAGAGAGAGAGAGAAGTAGATAGAGGCCAAACCGGTTTATGAGTCCTTTCTTACTGCCCCCCTCTCTCTCTCTCTCTCTCTCTCTCTCTCTCTCTCTCTCTCTCTCTCTCTTTCTCTCTCTCTTTCTCGTAGTGTGCAGCTATATGGTAAGTCTGCATGTGTGTGTGTACGTGCGTGCGTGCGTGTGCGTGTGTGAGTGTGTTAAATATATACAGGGTGTCTTGTAATCAAAGGATATGTCCTCCCAGATGCCGGAACTTCAGTTTAGTCAAAGTCCCACGGTGTCCGAGATAAAAATCATCTGCTTTTGGTTTTTCGCATGCCATTTCTACATCTAACTTTTTTTGACCGGGTTAAAAAAAAATACTCTCGGTTATTTGTTTTATCTTAAATGTTAAGGAAACTTTATGAAAAAAGATCTTACGCAGAATTTTCATACAAGCCAATTAGAGCAGCCGACTTTGATAGCCTGCGTGTGAAAAAAATGTACTATGCATATCGTGCCAATTACTTTAAGGCCTTAGGCCACAGTAGCGGGTATAAAATCATGTGCGAATTTAAGAATTTTTTTCGTATGAAAAAGTGATTCACTCATAAAATTAATTACACATCTATTTCGTACGAATATCAAGCTGTTATAAATTTTATTCTTCGATGTACAAAATGGTCGACTACTCGAAACTTCTCGAAACAGCTTTTTTCAATTGCCGTGGCAAATAACTTCAACAATTTTCACTCGATTTACTTCGAATTTAAAAGTTATGTTCCTAATTGCATTTCGCAGAGAAGTACGTACGGAATTTCTGATTAATCGAAAACTTTTTATTTTATGAGCAGTTATAACGAAATTTTTCACTGAAAATTCATTTTTTAAGTTCAAATACCTACAATTTTTGAATAAAACAATATTTTTCAAATTCCGTAGGTACTCCTCTAGGTATTCTAATGTAGATTAACGAGAATTTTCGTTTTTTGTTCTACGTAAAAAATTGTGGATGTTAAATGTCACGCCGCGGAGCGCCTAGAAAAAAGATAAAAGATATACTAGTAGTCGGTCATTTTGTACATTAAAAAAAGATATGTTTTCTAATAGCTTGATATTCATACTAAATAGATGTGTAATTAATTTTATGAGTCAATCACTTTTTCTAATGAAAAAAAAATTGTTAAAATCGCACATGATTTTATACCCATTACTGTGGCCTAAGGCCTTAAAAAGTTTCTTATAGTTATTGTCGATTCATATCATTTGTATAAATGGCAAGAACACCAAAAGCAGATGATTGAACAAAAATAATATGAAGCCCAAATTCTCGGAAACCGTGGGACTTTTACTAAAATGGAATTTCAGCATGACATGATCTGCCCTATCGTCAGTTGCAGGATTATCCATTCATTACAGGACACCCTATATACCCTGTGTGTGTGTGTGTGTGTGTGTGTGTGTGTGTGTGTGTGTGTGTGTGTGTGTGTGTGTGTGTGTGTGTGTGTGTGTGTGTGTGTGTGTGTGTGTGTGTGTGTGTGTGTGTGTGTGTGTGTGTGTGTGTGTGTGTGTGTGTGTAAATGCAAATATACCGGTATATTCTTCGTTTCGTTGAGTGTCGAGATCGGTGGAAGACGCATTCGGTATTTATATAAAACGTATATGTATATGCATTCACGTGTGTGTGTGTGTGTGTGCGCGGGATGAGGACCATGAAAGAGCGTCGCTCGAGGGCGACAGACCGACCTCTGTTGCCGTGTGCCATCTTCTAGCACCTGTAACGCGATACTTGGAACCGGAGATGAAGCACTTTTAGTTCTTTAGGAAAGAAAGAGAATCGTTGGCTTATTTTTCACTAGCGATTTTTTCGTTTCAGACAGAAAGAGAGCGAGAGATGAAATCTACGAGCTATCGCAATGTTTGAAATTGCAGAATTAGCAATTGCGAATAGGGCAGGTCACTGTTACGAAGTAACGAACGAGCGTTCACCGAAAATACGTATAAACAAAAATCCGTCTCTCTCCGATTGCGTCGAGAAAGGATTCGTCACCGAGGTGTGAGTAACGCGATCGACCGTACTTTCCGCACGAACATCCGACAGTTCGTTTTTTTCTTTTTCTTTTTCGAACGACGCATATCCGGAATGAATATTTTGCCGGTGTTTGCGGTTTGCGATAATCGTCGAAAATGCGCTAATGAGATCGTTCACCCTCGCGGGATGTAGGATTCGTCGAGCGAGTCCGAGAAATGGAAGTAGAAAAAACGAGGGCTGATCGGATGCTGAAAAAACTGCAGTATCCGGTTTTCAACGTAACTCGTTTTCTGGGCACATTGCCCAATCTGCGTATCTTTGACACTTGGCGATATTCTCGGTTTCTTTGGGAATCGATATTTTGCTCCCTTCTGCGCCTAGCGGGGATACAGTCTCGGGGAGAAAGGGAGGGGGGAGGCATCGGAGAAATTCCTGAGAGACTTGTCAAGGGAATAGGCCAAGAGCCTGAAACTTTACTGTCTCGCGGACGAGGGTCAATTTCAGAGGCGCGGCCGAGCTACGAGAATGTCTGGCGTAATTATGACGATTTTATTCTCGGCATCGGCACAACAACCCTTCGCTCAGCGGTCTGTAGGACAATGAGGAAAAACCGATTTGTTCGCTCAAATCTCGGTTTTAAGCGAAAAAAAGCCTTTTTTTACGAGCCGAAAAGTGGCTTAAGAAATTATCGATTATCAGACGGGGGATTCGTGGTATAGGGTGAGTCAGAAGGGTTACCGTTGTCCGTAGGCCTTACAGAGGGCCGAAAGCTGCCTCAAGGGGGGGTTGTGTGTGGGCAAAGCGCACTGTTCAATGAGAGTTCTCTTAGTTTTTCTTGTCGTCGTTTTACGTTTAAAATTCGCTCAAGTCGTACATACCCTCGGAAAGCTCGAGCTCGAGCTCGGCAAGCTTTTCGCGCACATCCTCCGGCAATTTGCCGATGTCGATGTTGAATTCGGCCATCGCTAGGCCATCCGGGCTTCACCAAAATCACAAAATTTCCAGCCGAACATTCCACTGCCCGTCACCACTGTTCGGCCATCTTGCCTATCACTGATGTCGCTCGCGGACGACTGGTGGCGCGTACGAACCGTCGCGCGACCGTACGTACGAGAGAGAGAGAGAGAGACGGAGAACCCGCGAACGTCACTCACGAACAGGTGATTCAGGCGCATTCGGGATGACGCTTAAGGTGGCTTGTGTTTCGAATGTCTCGAATTCTTTGAGTTTTGTAATTGGCAAGATTTGCAGGCGTGTTGCGGAATTCAGAAGTTCCACTGTTGGGACGCGGGTAATTATTGACGCACTGATTGAGGGTTTTTTAAATTTCGGGTTACAAGGGATACGGATATTTAGGGAAATTGATATTTTCGATATTTCGCAGCGATGAAGAGTTATTTGCGTTGCCTCAATCAAATTTCCGGTCTGGATCATTCGGATGGGTAAAAATGTACGAGGACAATGTACCGTAAGCTTAAGGTCAAGTTACCGACAGAGGGTAATGAAATATCCGATGCAATTTTTGCTTTGGATGTATCGAGAGTGCACGCAATGGCTGGAGATCTATGGAGATTTTCACCTGGATCTTTTTTCTTACAGTATGGGGAGATAATCTTCGGCGATTTTTATCTTGCGATCTCTCTAGATATGGTCTCACAGGTCAGGAAACTTTTAGGGTGGGGGTGACTAGGATAATGAGCGGTAGTTCGTGCTTTTGCCACATGAAGCGCTGCTACCTAGGGGTGGGCGATTCTACGCGGGTTCAAACAGCTGTGCGTGGGCAAATTTTCCGGAATAGACAATATTTTTAAGAGCGATACGAATGGAAAATGATTCAGATTTTTATTATGAAGGCAATGGTTTCATTAGACGCATATCACGTATGTTTGAACTTGTGTTATTTTTCAATTTGGTCTCTGGGCATTGGAGTAGATGGGGTGTAAATAAATTCATACAGTCTACATTTTTGTTCCTTTTTTTCTTTATAGGGTGAAGTGGCGTTAGTTTGGCACCTTACCAATTATTTACACTTCTGTTCTGCCTACGGAGTGGTCCTTGATGTGCCAATAATCGGGCTTAAAGTGCCAATAATTGGGCACCTTACCCTAATGAATCCGTTTTTTCAGTCGATTGCATTCCTTGTTTCTTTGTACAATTTTATTCTTATTTTTCCTTTTTTATAATGTTAGTGAGAACCCGGAAATAAATATAACAAGAAAGAAATTAACGCATTTTGTATGTTTAAAAGTCACCGTTTTCTCTACTGTTTTGTGAATTTGGCGAACTAATAATTTTACAAAGAATTGTTTTTGCCGTTTTCCCATTTTCGACGCCATTCTTCGTCCTGCGGAACTTGAAACACTGAACATTTTCTAGCATCGTTCTTAAAACTTTTCCAACTGTTCGATACGGTGCACGCTTTAGGCATTTTCCAAATAGACCGTTTGCTTTCTTTCGACACTACAATGAAAGACGGTAACACGATTCAGACACTTAGGAGGTTATCTATTGCTATATATATATATATATATATATATATATCTACAAGACCCCTGCGTGCCAACGCATCCAGTGCGTAGATGAGGAACTAAGATTTTGCATCACTGACGGTGACATACCGTACCTCTAAAAAACGCTGGTGTTTTCTGACATGCGTGTAGAGTACCCAACTATGGGCCACTCCAGTCGGGCTTCATCGAAATTATTCGTGCCCGTCTAGGGATACTTGCAGCCAAATGTCGAGTTCTACCTTATCGGCCGGGAAATAGCCGTTTTCGAACACGAGACGGTAAAAACATTCGAGCAGTTCTTGTGTTGTGTCTAAGATTTTTTTTTTGACACTTCGCGACTACATACAGCTGTGACTGGTGCATTATTTTTCGAATCTGTCGACGCTCCGATGTCTGCGAAAAAACCGAAAATGATGGTCTTTGATTTAGGTTAGGAAATTGAATAGGACGTATGTTTACGTACGTTATTTTCCTGCCTAATTACACGATATTTTTAGATTACACTCTATGGCCCTTTTGGGTCGACACGCACGTGACACCGCCTTTTCACAAGGGGTACGTTTTTACAAGTAAAAAACATGGAGCGCATCACGTTGAACGCATGCGAACATTTCAGGAAAGGCAACGAAGTGTTGGACGCTAGCGGTAAAAAGATTAAATATTACCCGGAAGTTCCCACGGTTCTCAAAGAATTGAAGGACGAGGGATACGAAATCGGCGTTGCGTCCAGGACTTCGGAGATTCAAGGAGCCCATCAACTGCTTCAATTGTTCGGATGGGAACGGTACATCAAGTACAAAGAGATATATTCAGGCTGCAAAGTAAAACACTTTTCCCGGTAGGTTGACGACCCCCGCTGGGTGACGCTTCCGAGCGAGCGATCGAACACCGCCGATGCGTATATTGTTCTCCTTTCTTTCAGGATAAAAAACAGTTCGGGACTCGGGTACGAGGATATGATATTTTTTGACGACGAGCACAGAAACATCCAAGATCTGACCAAAGTGGGCGTACTGTCGATACTAGTGGACAACGGAGTCACGAGAAAAGTCGTAGATGAGGCGTTGAATAAATTTGCCGCTCGGTAACACTTTTCCCAGTAGGTGAGAGAATTCAAGAAAGAGCTAGGCCGTGCTTGACTGCGATATTACCGCTCAAGTCTTAGATGGTATGGATGATCCGCATAGGCGTCGTGCTTGACATCTCGAGCAAGGTAGCGGCTACTTAGGCCGATATAAATCCAGAATCGGGAGATTCAGCGCGTTTTCTTATGGAGAAGGCGTCATGATTGTTCTCGTGAAGTTTGATTCGCGCTTCACGATAAGATGATTATATGAACGTAAAGGGTCAGCGGGTTTCCGACACTTCGGGAATTAAAATGATATTGGAAAAATCAGCGGCGTCTGATCGTTTAAAGCGGGATATACATTTACAATGATAAAAAAACCGATTTCTTCTTTTCTTCATACGATAGAACTATATAGGCAGAATATAGTATTTTCCCAAAGTTCCAAAGCGAAGTTCGAGAAACGTCAAACGTTACAGGTTGTCAACGTTGTGCCTCACCGCTCCAAAATGAATTGAATTAATAACTAACAGTTATAATTACTATTGTGATTGATAATTTCTTTACTTTGTAGCAGATTGCTTAAGTACTTGATTATCACAAATACCTAGTGAAATTCAATTCAAGTTTTATGTAAACTTCACACGCAGTTTTCGTAAAAACTGCATTTTCGAAATTGGCGTGCAGGATTACTCAAAAACTATTGAGCCGATTGCGTTGAAGCTTGATAGAAATATTAATAATATTGCTACCTTCTACTTGACGAGAAGAGTTTTTGAAAAATTAGAAAACGAAACGACTTTTATTCCAAGTTTTACGGACATTTTGCGTGCAATGTTGATTATTTTTTGTAACTGCGTGCCATTTTACTAGATTTGCGTTTTCTTGAATTTTAATACTGTCGAATAGACACTATATATGTTCCAGCTAAAAAATGTTTTAATTGTTTTGCAAATCTAAGTCTACGGGAAGGTAGGCTGCACACCGATTCGCAACTCCCGCGGTAACTTTGCTGTAACACTCTGCCGTGCTCCGCCATTTGGATGATAAATGGATTTAAAAAAATCGTTCTGTATACTTAAATATGCTGTTAAAGTATACCGACAGTTTGATAAATGTAAAATAATTATTTGTGAGTTAAAAAATCCCTCAAAATTTGTAAATTTTTCCTGTCTAAATGTGTGTTTTGCCTTGAATGGGAATTACGTCGTTAACGGTAGAAATTGGAGGAAATCCGCGAAATTCACGAGGGAATGGACCATTTGCGAATTTATAGTTGTTCGTGAAATTAGGAAAACAAACTTGCCATATTTGAATACATTTTAGCAGAATTGTTTGGATGTCAATTTTCCTCACAGTAAGTCATTGTGAAAACTGGCCCTGTTCCAATATTTTAAAGGTTTAATTTAGAGTAAAATTAGACTGGATTGCATCACGATTTTACATCACTGCATAGGGGTATTTGAACATTTTCATAGTGAACTGTAACATCTGCTCGTGGATGGAAAAAAGCGGAATTTTCGTGATTTTTTCCGGGAAAACGTGTGCTGGTTTCCAATGTTTTTTTACAGTTTTTCCATTGAAAAGTATTTATAAATGTGGTAGATATAATTATTTGTGCCGAGCGCTGTTTGAAAAATGTCTTTCGCGATGACCACTGCTGCTCGGAAGCAAATCATTCGGAATAAAAGAAAATCAAACGCGTTTAGTTGTTGCATGAAATTATCCAGTACTTGTACAAAGGATATGAAATATTGATTTTTAAAAGCTAGCAGCAGCTCAAAGTGTTAGTATCGATTTTCGGTGAAAAAAAACGCTCTATTTTCGTTGATGAAAAAACAAATAATGTATCGGACAAAACATTTTTCCGTTCGAGCACTGCTATTCGATTTGTAAAAGTAATTTTGAGAAAAACGCGTTTAAAGTTCTCCTGTTCGCGGAGCCTACCTATAAACGCTCATAACTCTTTTGTTATACGAATCGACTTGAAATTATCGGAGAATATGCTTGAAACGTTATCATTTGAAAATTCGTCGAAGACAAAAAACCGGTATTTTGAAAAATTCCAACGTGTGCGCGCGTCCCGTCGCAAATCTCTGTATTCATATAAACTAAAAAGAAACCCATCAACAGGAGGTCCTTCATATTTTTCTGTAATATATCACAGCCAGATGCTCGATCACAAGCGTAATATATCTTATGTACAATAGTAGCTATCACCGCACGTAAACTCATGTAATATCGCTCGTGACTTTCGAGTAATATTCCACAGGGCTGCGAACAACGAAATCTTCGGCCTCTCGTCGATGAAGAATTTTCAAAAAGTCCGAGCAGGCTGTTTCCGGCGTCCGAGGTATAGTGCTGCCGAGCCATTCTTGAATCCGCGACTCGTCCATCGAGTTCCGCATTATGACGGTCAGTCGATTCGCGTCAAAGTGTTCGAAGGGACATCCGCCCTCGTACCTGAGACCGGGCATGTCCGTCTGTAAGAATCACGAACGTTATTTCACGCGTTGCCTACTTGCCGATGCTTTGAACCTCGAACCGAGCAACTGGACGTTTGTCGTTGGCAAATAGGACGACGAGTACGTACGCGGATCTTCTTGCAGTTGGGAGTCTTGTAATTCTTTCGCCCTCCCTCGAGGCCGTACAGATGGCGAATGCTGTACAAAAATTTTCTCTCGTCCTTTTGCCAGCTGTGCGTACATCCGGACCGGCAAGTGTGCGCTTCGCTGTACTCTCGCTTCCAATAGTCCACGGCGTCCTCCAGCTTCATGCCGCACTCTTTGAGGAAGAGACTCAGCTGGAATCTCGCGTGATGGCTCAAGCGATGCTTGTCCCTCAATATCGAGTGCAAATTTTGCATACAGAGCGGAAACTTCTTAGACTCGCTATCGATATTCTTAGCAGTTATGTTTCCATCGCCCGGTAGCCTTTGCTCCATCTGACCGTAAATTACTTTGCTCATGTGCGACAACCGCGGATCGCTCGAGATGATGTTTTCCGCGTGGGAAATGAGTTTTTTCTCCTCCAGAATGAAGCTTTGGTACAGGCACAAAAGCGTCACCTTCCACTCTGAGCATACGACGGTTGCGTTTCCTCCCCGCAAGTTGATTTGCCTTTTTCCTATCAAGTCCGGAACGGCGGCGAACGGCACTGCAACGCGACGGCTCTCGTATCGGACGTTTCGTTAGCGCGGTATTGCGGAACCGACGTTTACCTTCACATTTGAACTTTCGACAGTCGTCCGTGTGACTTTCCCTCGCTATGTGATTGAATGTCTGGGGATTGAGAAAGTATTGGCTCATCGTCGTTAAAGCCTTGGAAACGGGACTGTCTGCGAGATCTCGTCTCTTCAGGTGCCTTATTATGTTCCTGAATAGCCTGTGCACTTGTCTCACGGACAAATGCTCCAGACGCCGTTTCAACAGCAACCCTTCGTTTCGGATCCAGAACGACCATAAATCCGTCGATGCAGCGGCTATCAGTCTGCAAATGTATTTCTATGTCTAGAATAATGTACCGAGTCAACATAGCCTCACAAATTTTCGAAACGACTTTTCTCGCGGATTGCAGTTTTTTTTTTTGGAAAAATGGAGCATCAGGGTCTGAAGGATTGCGGGACGCAGAGCTCGACGTAAGCTTTTCGAGGAAAAAATATGCTTCTGTGTCTAGAGCATGTACCGGTTCAATATAACCTCACAAATTTTCGAAGCGAGTTTTATCGTAGACTGCCGAGTTTCTTTTGGAAAATCGGAACATCGGGCATTGGAGAACTGCGTGACGCAGAATTCGACGATTTTCTTTTGTCGGAAATATTATTCATGACTGAGAAATGTCTGTTCGAAAATTTTCGCTCTCTCGCACTCATGCGTCGTCGTTACAGTGATTGTATTATTCTTGATGTCAATTTACGATAAATATGTAAATATACTTGACTAACCTCAGGATGAAATGTCCGATTCCGTCCAACAGGGAGTTCTCCAATAGACATTCGAAATTGCCACTGAAACTGTCAGTTTTGTCGCTGTCGAGGAGCCGCAGGTACTCCAATCGAGTGAACACGCAGTTTTCCAAAACGTGCAGAGCCACTTTACCCTTTGGTGGATTTATGTAAAACATCTTTTATTTCAATGCGTCAAATGTCATTTTAGTTGGTTGTAAAAAAAAAATAAGGAAGGAATTCATAAACCATTTGACACGGGATTTACCCGAGTGGGAAATGTACTTCCGAAGCTAGGGCGAGAACTAGATGGCGTACACGGAGCGGGATGAGACGGATAGCCAATAGCAACGTGACATCCCGAGCCTGGCCGTTTAGAGCAGGAATTTGAAATCTTCACTACGCCAGGCAAGCTTCGATAATAAAAAGTGCCAAGAAAAAAAGCCAAGAAGAGCATTATGGTACGAACGGACCATTTTTCATTCATCATCTTTTGTTTACTCTTATTTGTCCCAATACAAAATGATAAATACTGGAATCTTTCATTTTTGAATTTTTTTTCACAAGCTTTTATTTGACTTGACTTCTGTGAGATGCAAAACGGAAAGTCGATATTTCACTCACTTTCCGGCTACTTAGAGCTCTGAAATTTTGCAAACATGCTTCTGAAAGGTGACAATGCATGATCCAACTTAAAGAATATTGAATGTTCGACTTTTCGAGTAAAATTAGGGATATCTAATAATTCATATAAACTCTAACACAAACAAATTTGTAGCCGACTGTGTTTGTATATGAAAAGTTTACATGCAGCAATTGGTCGTAAGTTCAATCCTAATTACAGTCTTTGTTATTTTTTACAAGCATTCCACGTTTCTAACGTACAAACTCCTAAACTAGCAAATTAATAGTAACAACTAACTAGTAAAATCAATTAAAGACTATAAAGTAGAAAATAAATGCTACGTAAAAAAAATATATAAAAAAAAACAAGCTTTTATTTAGTGTAGTAAAAAGTAGAAAATATTTTTTTGTAACAAGTCACCCATATGTGACTGTAAATAAGATCTTAGGGCGCTGAAAATTTAGACGCATAATCTTCAATTTACATAAGTCTGTTGACATATCAACTGTATTTAATTTACTCTAAAACAACCTTAAAATGATTAAATAAAAATCCTGAAACTGAGTGTGAACGTGTGATAATATTTTTTTTTCTCTTATTACTATTGTGCCAAATTTAATACGGGTAATGAAACTGAATTGATCAAATTTATTAAACATTCAAAAAGTTGAGCGCCCCAAGCTTTTATTTATAGTCACATAGTCACTTCGTTAAAAAAATTATTTTCTACTCTTTAGTACATTAAATAAAAGCCGGTTTTTTTATAAATATTTTTTTACACATAAATTTATGACTTTTTTCCTCTTCGACATTTCGTGTCATTCAAATCGAATTTGCGGACCGAAAGAAATGTCAGAGTTAAAGGAGACGATGCGGTATCGGTTTGAGCGTGTGTTTTATTACTCGTTTTATAATTATTGCAATTACAATTCATTACATATAATTATAGTATCCTACGGAGTTTACACGATTAGTGTAGGTAACGCGCATTCTTACGGTACAATGTTGCAACTACGAAATTATTTTCTCGTAACGTGCCATGAGTATCGAGACTTAACGATACCGTAAATTGTAAACAATTATTCAGAAATGATAGACAAACGAGTGCTAAATTTGCCGAATATATATACCGAAAATTCTTTCGAATAACGCAACTATTATCACAAAATGTTCGTGCTTCGTTTTTTTACGCCTTTTCTTCTTTCCTTTTTCGCTTGCGTTATTGCTTCGTTTCTTATTACCTGATACATCTATGGGCGCTGTCACGTTTAACGATATTCTTTCCATTCCCGATTGTAAACAAAAAAATGGTTTTTCTCATTTTTCGCCGTTTTCTCGATCGATATTGTACACGAGGGTGTACCTGTGTCGTAAGAGTGTTGCAAATGACTAGTTTAAAAATCTACTTGCGAGCAATTATATACAGGCTATCGATCGTGTAACATGTATACTAGGGTGGTTAAAAAAAAAGTCGACAATTTTTTTTTCCAAATTCGCCTGTTCGGCAGTTGCTGTAAGGCGAAATGAGACGCCTTTTGAGATATGAGCCTTTAATATTAATATTTAGAGGTTCCTCGTTGCGATTTTCTGTTTCCCATGCTAAAACTCGAAAAAAAATTTACTCGCTACTTTTGAATTTTATAACTCGTCAATGGGTTAACGTACAATAATGCCCTTCACACAGTTTATAGGAAATTGACCGCTCTATAAAAAAGGCCTCTTATCATTTTATGATGAACCTACTCTTTTGAAAGTTATTCGAGCTCAAAGTTGAATTTTTAGTAAATGTCAAGTTTTCACTTTTCTGGCGAAACTTTTAAACTTGTCCCGAAATGTCGTAAGACCTTTTTTGTAGAGCATTTCATTTTCTATAAAATGATGTCATTTAATAATGTAATAGTTGAAGGGTCGAGAAATTCATTTTTTTGAGAAATGTTGCTGTTTTCGTAAAATTGATTGTTATATAGATTAACCAAATGTTATTATTAGTTATATTGACATATTTTTTATTAATATAACTAATAACTTATTGTTGTTAGTTATATTAACCAAAAATATAACTAAGAAGACGCTACTTCTTGTAAAGTCACGTTTCGGTCGTTTAATGTTGATGAAAATTCTTAAACATATATGTATACTTTTCGTTTTATTTATAATTTTTGCTAGGACAATAAATTTTCGAATTTTAAATATACAATTTATAAAAAAAAATCTTAATAACTTTCTCGTACTGTAAATGAATAATGGAAATTAAATTTGTAAAAATTAACGTCCCTTTATTTATATTTTTGGCTGATATAGCAATTAATTTCACGAAAATAGTAACTTTTCTTCAAATAATGTATTTTTAAAGCCTTAACTACCAGGCTACTGATTTTTTAAATTATTTAATGACATAACTTCATAGAAAATGGGACGATCTACAAGAAAAGGTCCTATGACATTTTGTGACAGGTCTGATAGTTTCGCCGGAAAAGTGAAAAATACTTGAAAGTCACTAAAAATTCAACTTTGATCTTAAATAACTTCTGGCAGAGTAGATTTATCATAAAACTATAAGAGACAATTTTTATAAACCGTTCAAATCTCTATGAAAATATGTCTTGGGCACCGATGCAGATGCACCCGTTGGCGAGTTATAAAATTTAAATGTAGCAATAAAATATTTCTTTATATTATTAGCATGGGAAATATAAAATCGGCACGAGGATAAATATAATATTTATTTAAATATTAATATTAAAGGCTCATACTATAACAGGCGTCTGGATTCACCTCATCTGACTCTTATTCCACCTTACAGCAGCTGCTGAATGGGGGAATTTGAAGAAAAAAATAAAAAAACATAGTTGACTCTTATTAATCACCCTCACGTATACTCGATGATTCGTCCTTTCAAATCTGAACGCGTTTATAATACACTTTTATTCTCTATATCGTTGTACATTTTTATTTTATCCTTCTATGATAAATTTGTAATTATACATCGTCCAATTACCACATCTATCGATCCGTTCTTGTCACTAGCGATTAAAATATATATCCGTGTGTACACCCCTTCGGGGATGCGGATCGTAGTCGATGATTTGTAATCTCTGGTTCGATCCTTTTGTCCTTAAATATCTAAAACACGTTTACATAATTTGCTCGCTATTTACAGAGATGAGATACAAAATTATAAACAGTTCTTAGTATAAAATAATTCTGTGAATATAACGACAAGGTATCAATATCAATAGCGTAGAGAAGGTGTCAGCTGGGTGAGCTCCGCTACAGTCTTTGGGCAATCGTGCCCCTCGCAATTCCACCTTTTTCCTTCCTCCTCTTATTTCCATTCTCAAATAAATACTTCGGCAATTATTCTCACCGTAATTCCTACCGCGAAAAAATAATTCGCCATTGATCGAAAAAAAGAAAAAAAATCGTAAGATAGTTTCATCGAGTTTTAGCGAAATCACACGCACACACATTCCTACATTCAACAACGTGGATTTATCGGCGATTCGACGCTACTCGTCTACATTTTCGTAAGAATATCGAAAGGGCGACGAAAAAAAAAATAAAACATGAATAATCGTTCAGTCTCAAGGCGTTAAACACGATTGTCGATCATGTGGCTGCAATTATCAAACTCGAGCGATTCCGTTGGCGTTTGCATTTCGACATTTTCACACATCTCGAGGGTGCTTGCTCGATCGTTAGTCTGCGAGGCAATTCAGTTTTTCGAACGCTTTTGAAACAACGAAACGAACACAAAATTATTCCTCGTCTCGTCGAATTTTTACCAAAGCTACTTTTCGACTGAAGTTTGCATCGCTGAAATGCAACGGGAAATTCCTTTCGATTTTTTAATTTCATCATTTTTCAAAATCATACTTTGAAAATCGCTAACTGTGAACTAAGAAAAACATTTGCGTGATTTTTGTGGGTCAAATCTGCGGAAGAAAATTTGAGAAATTGAAGAAAAAAAGTTTGATGCACTGCAAAGATGCCAGAGGTGGGCGTAATTCTATTTATAAATACGAATTTATTCACATCGTGATTTTCATGTGAATATAATTACAAATTTTTTCTTACTTTACTTATTGCAAATACGAATACAAATACAATTGTATGCACAAATATTCTGAAAATACGAATAAATTGACAGAAAAAATTGTGAACATTCACAAAAAATGTGAATATTTACGAAAAATCCTGTGAATTAAAAAAAATTCACATCAAAATCTGCGATTGCAAATGTAGTCACAAAAAATTGTAAATACCAATAAATTCCCAAAATAAGTTGTGAATTTTGTCGTATTTAAGACAAATTAAAATCAAATTCACAATGATTAGATTAAAATTTACACCAAAAGTGAGTTCTTACGTATGTTGAGAGAAAACATTGCTTCGAGGCAAAGAAATTTTTGTAAAAAAGTTGTGATGTTATTTATAACGTAATATGTGAAACTCACAACTTTTTTTGCAAAAACTGCTTTGTCCCGGCGCAATGTTTTCTCTCAAAATACGTAAGAACTCACTTTTGGTGTAAATTTTAATTCATTGTGAATTTGATTTTAATTTGTCTAAAATAGGAAAAAAATCACAACTTATTTTGCGAATTTTTTTGTATTTACAATTTGTTGTGAATACATTTCACAGATTTTGATGTGAATTTTTTTTAATTCACAGGATTTTTTGTGAATATTCACAACTTTTTCTGTGAATCTATTTGTATGTTCAGAATATTTGTGAATACAATTGTATTTGTATACATGCATGTGAATACAAATAAGTGAAGTATGAATAAATTTGTATTTATATTCATATGAAAATCACGATGTGAATAAATTCGTATTCGTATTTATAAATAGAATTGCGCCCAACTCTGAACGATGCAAACTTCAACGTCATACTTTCTGCAGCATTCGCGCCCGTCGTTGCATCCGATTATTGGTGAAAAGTAAATTCGCGGATGTACGTATTTATACAAAGACAGGAGTTAGCTTGAGAATTACCGTAAGGAAAATCATCGAGTTCGTACCGAAAAAAGTCGATTTTTCAAGGCTATCAATTTCCTAAATGTCGATATGATTGTGGGGGATATGAGCACCCAAACATTACCATCTATCATTGTCGCTGGTACGATAGAAAGAGTTATCACTGTGCCAACTGATATTGATATTCTCAGCTTCAACATCAGATCGAGCGTCGAAAAGAAAGGAACGTTTATAATATTTTCAAATTATGGAATTGAACCTTCCATCCTTAGAATGCAACGATAGTTCTTTTTGTTGTCCTGATTTGTTCTATTATCCAAAATCGTGTTTCACAGATTTGTCGTAGATCGCTAAATAAGAATCCGAAAAAAATTTGCGTCATTTTTGTATCAGGCTGGCAAGAAAATCACAAAAAATAAAATTAAAAAGTAGTTTTGAAACGAATTATTAATTTCATTCTATGTATCCACAAATATCCAAAAAATAAAATAAAAAATCAGTCTGGAAACAAATGATCGATTTTATTCTATTCCATCCCTGGGTGATTGATATTCTACTATCGGATTCTGAATGGAATCCGATGATAAAGTACCAATCACCAAGAAATGGAATATAATAAAATTAATCGTTCGTTTCAAGACTGCTTTTTACTTTATTTTTGGATGCTGAACCGCAAAGACTTTCTTGCCAACCTTAGCTTAAATCTGCCGAAGTAAATTCGCGAAACGAAAAAAAGAAAAACTCATTTTGGTTGCACTCAGCGATGGAAACTTCAACGTCATGTCAAATTAGTTTTTTCACTCGACCAACCGATTCGCAACGAAGGTTTTGGAATAATTATTCACGTGGCTATTCGGATCGCGACGAAGATTTTGAAAGGGCAAGTTTTACGAGAGTAGGGAGAAAACGAAGTGACAGATCGACAGTACCGATTGACGTTCGCCGGAATTTTCGATGAGCGTGGGTCGCGTAGAATTGGGATTATAGGTACACCGACATATACAAATTATCACATGAGTAGACAAGTAAGTTACTCGTTAGCGGTTAGAGGAATAGTGGCGAGGATGGGACAGGGTGAAACTGTAGCCGAAGGCAGCGTTATGCTTAATACTTAAAAATACGTAGAGCTATCCCCCCCTCCCTCCTCACTACCTACGCTTATGTTCACTTATTGAATTAATTTTTTCCCCTTTCGTCTACCTTTCGCGTTACGTCAATTATATAAATAGTACTTTGTTTTTGAATATCGCAACGGTAACATCGTCTAACGTTTAGATATGGTGCGCGCTATTACGCCTGTACTGATATAAATCCAGAGATCCTTGCCAACCAGCAAGTGCACTGCTCGAGCAGCTCCACAAGAGAACAAAAATGAATAAACAAGATAGTCGAGTTAGCCGATGTAGAATTGTACGCTTCGTTTTTTTTTTTACATCGTTGAACTCTCGCACGAAATTATGCACGATAATTCGATCGGGTTATTCGTCGTGACAACTTGTTTTTTCCGATATGTCAAATCATATGCTGTTGAAGCTTGCATCGTTGGAATGCAAGGGAAATTCTTTTATTCCTTTTCTCCATTTTTATTGTTTTTCTTAAAACTTAAAAAAGCTTTAACATTTTTTAACAGGTTTAAAACTTTCAAAAAGCTTTCAAACTTTTAAAAAGCTTTAACAGCTTTCAAACTTTCAAAACCTTTGAAACTAAAAAAGCTTTCAAAGCTTTAAAACTAAAAAATGTTTTCAAAGCTTTAAAAGCTTTAAAATTTCAAAAGCTTTAAAATATCAAAAGCTTTAAAATTTCAAAAGCTTTAAAGCTCAAAAACTTTAAAGCTCAAAAGCTTAAAAAGCTTCGATCGGCCAGAAAAAAAAGGCAATTAGAAAAAAAAAGTTTCGTTGCACTCCAAAGATGCAAACTTCAATATCATCAAATCATTCGATAACTGTTCGCGACGCTTTCTTCGTTTTCTATTCGATGCTTGATTTGCTCTAATCAGCACGTGCGTTTAGGATGCAACAATTGCAACATTGCGTCTATGTACAATTCCCACGAGTGTCGCTGAAGATAATTTTCATGTACAACCACTTACGAAAATTGGTAGAGAACCAATACTGGATTCCTCACGTGGGGGAAATTGTTACAAGAATATCGTACCTCTCGATTCTCCCGAAAGCTCACGTCTTACGTCTAAACAGCTGTGAGCAGAGAGATGGGCAGAATTAAATTCGTGAATTACACTTTACGATAGTACCAGCACTTACTCGATTATTAGATCAACGTTTTTTTTATTCGCTACGGATCGTGCACAGAGGAGGATATTTTTGGAAACTCAGGCAAAATTTTTTATTTTTTTATGAATTTTACTGAATAAATAAAATACCGAGGCGTGATTGACCGAATGAATAAATCCTAAGTATGTCGATTTCTTGTCGAAGAGACGCCAGGATCGTTCTTTCATTCAGTTTTATCCGTATTTCGCAATTAGATGAATATAGGAAAAGCGCTTTTCAGATATTTCGAGGATTGCTGTGGGACACCACTGTGACGAGCAAGAAATTGTTTTTTTTTGCGTTTTTTCAGTGTATACGTATTGAAGAATATGTGAAAAAATGTTTAAGTTATAATATTGAAAATTGATCAAGTTACAGCAGATTTAGTGAAAGCAGGTAGCGCAACGATTTACGTATACTGAAACTTTCAATAGCGTTTTTCTCGAAACGACTTTTCTCGACCCGGCCGGAATCATAACTCTAGCTATAATTGTCCGATTTACAATGTTGGTAAACCGAACTTTCCGTAATTGCATTAGCTAACATTGAACGTAGCCGTTGTTTTTAAATGTAGTATTTTTTGACCCCCCGTATATGGGTAAAACTTTCGTCAAAATTACACTTTTCGTTTTTACTGTACACCTGCCATTTTGGATTTTTTTTTCGAAAAAAAAAAAACGGCTACGTCCAACGAGAACTACATTTATATTGATTATGAAACTTTTTTATCTTTATTTTTCAGGCCAATTATTGTCAAGTTATCGACCAGGCCGTTGGATCACTTTTTTCATAGTAAGGCTCTATTATAACGTCAATAACGTTGTTAATTTAAGTTTTTAAAATAAAAATGTTCCCGAAATAAGTTCAATGTATGCTTAATAACATTCCTTTTTTTTCAAAATCGCAAATAAATACTGTAGTAGACGAAAAAAATCGGAAAAACGGCCATTTTTTCGACCTGCCACAGTGGCGTCCTTCCTTAAGGGGCTGTATCTACCTAGAGGCGCGAAAAAATGGCCAAGTTCCGATTTTTTTCTGGAAAAAGGTTGGCAAAAAAGAAACGCGTTTTTATTACACAAAGGTACACATATTGAGAGTCTTTAACAAAAAAAAAACAGCAAAACAGCTAGTAGATGGTACTGTTTTCAAAGTCGGTGGACATGATATCTTGAGAACCACTCGATGGATTGTTCTCAAATTTACAGGAGATACGACGAGCAATATTTAAAGGTCGTTGACGATTTCACTTTTGTCAATTCGATCTTCATTTTTGAATAGTTGCACAAAAATGACGGCTTTTGAAATAGAATTTGTATGCTCGAGTTTCAATTCGTCGCCGCGTTGTTGAAAAAAAATTATTTCAAAAATCGACGATCGTCAACGACTGGTATTCATTGTTACCTTGAATAACCCGTTTGGTTTTCAGATTTCAGACAGACCGTTTGAGCTGGAGAGTGTCCACCGCCAAACGTCGTGGACATTTTTCATTGCGATTTAAAAAAATGTAACATAGCCTTTAATGATTTTTTTAAAGGCTCTAAATATACCTTTGTATTAAAAAAATTCACTTCTTTTTGGCCATTTTGGCCATTTGGCCATTTTTTTCGGGCCTCTCGGCAGATGTAGCCCCTTGGCATGACATTGACAAAAAAGCGGCTACCGAATGTTTCGATGAGAATTCGAAAAAAAAGTTAAATAAATATACACTCATATGGAGCAACAGAAAATTGTTTTCTATTCTGTAAGAGTGTACCTTTGAGCGAAAAAAGGTTTGTACCAATACATGCAACAGTTTTAAAAAAAAGATTAAAAATAGCTTCTTTTTTGAGCCGTCACAGTAGGTTAGCCCCTTAAGTCAACGGCAGCGATTAGCCTGCGTTGACTCTGCACCAAGATAGTGATCCTGTGTATTCGGGACCACTGATTTATCCAAGCCAAGTCGTTATGTGAGAACGACAACTCCAAAGTACACCAAAATCGTTAAAATTCGTGCAAGGATAAGTAATATCCAAATTTATAGTCAAACGTTGAATTTTAACGACAAATATTCTAGGCCGAATTACAATTTACAATTTATGTTCCAATTATGTGTCAAATTTTTCTTCCGCTCAGTCAATGCGAGTAAAAATTTCACAGATGGAAAAATCAAGTAATTGAATGCGCGTGTGCCGCCTTAAGTCTCGATTTTCTCAAAATTTCAAATTCTTCGGAATTTGCAATATGGCGAAAATTTAAATTGAAGGTAAGGTGCTGCGTGTACATTCCTCCGTGCATGATTTTTTTTAACAGTATATGAATTAAAATTACATTAAAATTACATTTTTAACATTAATATGCAACAGAAAAATTCGATTTTGTCCATCTCTCGATGTGTACGAGCGTCAAATTCCAGCCGTCGCAGAACCGAGAAAGTTTTTCGCAAGCTTCGTTGTCTCACAATGAATAACGCTCCCTACCTACTGTTACGCGTATATTTACAATAAATATATTAATTTTTTTTTCCATTTTATCTGTTATTGATCCCGCCTATCATATAAAGTTACGAATATGATGTGTCATAGCCATTACATATTTTCGTAGCATTTACTACGCGTTGGAAATTCCAGGCAGAAGTTCCTTTTCATATTTTCACCACTTTTTATTTTACTCTCGTTTCGTCAACTAAGATTACCAATAATCGTTCCTCCGTGCTCACCGATCTCGTATTTCGTTGCAAATCCGAAGGACGGTTCGCTCTTCGCTTCCTTTTCCATGTTTCTCCTTACTTACGTCAACGCCACGACAAATTTATAACAAAATTCGAAACGATGAGTTGGGCAGTGAACTAATTCCGTTTTCTCTCGACTCGTTACTTCGTCGAAGGAATGTTTGTCATTATACTTATTCGCTCGTCGTCAGTTTTGCAAAACGGGCTGTTCGAATAGTAAATAGCAACGAAACGTCACGAAAATCGGAAGACCGCGGTTGTCGTAGAGTAAAAAAAAAAATCTACATATTGAAGAGCTTAGAATTTTGTACAAGGCTAAGGGACCATCACAGTGCAAAACGTTCGAAAAATCGTTTTTTTTGCATTATCCGACAGTATAGACGGTTATAAACATGCTGTTTGTATACTCACATAAACGTGAGTAGACAATTTACGTGAAAATTTCACACTCGAAACTTTAAACGCGTTTTTCTCGAAATGTCATTTTTCAACACGGTGTACACTCCCAAAGGAAGAGTTTTCAAGTCATTGTTTATCTTGCCACGGGAATTTTTATTTTTTTCAACCCTTCGTATTTTTTTTTAACGAAAAACTGTCGAAAAAATAAACCAGCTTTGATCCTTTTTTTTTTTCAAACCAATTTGTCGATTTTTATTTTAAAAAACCTCCGTAGCAAATTAGCGGCTTTCATACTGACTAATGATCCTTTTCACAAATTTTGTTTCGGATAATATTCACGGCCACAACCGTGTACACCGCGGACTCCTTTTTCGAAGAAATTACGTGAAAAAAACGTAAAAAATATAAAAATAAACGTTTAAAATCTTCCGTTCTTCACGAGTGCCATGATTTGACATAAAAAACTCCGACTGATTAGCGTATTTTGACGATCGAAAAAAAAATTGCGAAACAGCTGTTTTTCCACCCGTTATGCTGTGATGATCCCCTAACGTATATATATATTTTTTCCAAATTTGAAGCTGTTTTCTATCGACACAAAAGAATAGCTCGAAAAAAACAAGATTTTTCGTTTGACGTTTAAAACGTCACAGCTGTCAAACTCCTCGTCATCCCCTCGGGACGACGTTACCAATTGCCGTGTAATATAATTATCATAATTTACGCACATTTTTTTTCCTCACCCTTTGACACTCGTTTTGCGCCACGTGTTATATTAAGGATACGTTCTACCGGCTACGTTGCGATCCGAGAGCAACGATAATACACTATATTCGTATCAGTCCGAGGATTTAACGTTCTCGTTGAACAGTGGAGCTTGGCTCGTGCATTACACACGTGTATCCTCGGCTACAAGACGAAACCACTTGTCGCTGTCATGCGTCTCTTGATTAATACCAGCGGTGCGAGACTCTCGCTGTCTGCTTCGTCGTGGGGCTCAGAAGTGTTCAGCACCGAGTGGGAGAGCGCGGAAAATTTATTCGCCCACGACAGGTGATGCCGCGATGCGAAAAATACACGTATTTTCGCACGAGGAAAACCAGGGAAAATTCCTCGCCCACGCCGGATTCGATCTCCTCCGGATTCGTAAATTCAACCCTCTCGCGATCGGTCAATACGAGCCATTTATTTTTTTTTTTCAACTTGCCAAGATCGCCGAGGTCGAATTTTGGAAAATTGACCGAAAATTTTGTACTCTCCGACCCTTTCTCGCTACATTAAGATCGTTTTCATCAGAAATACACGCGGTGAAGAAAAAAGCGAGACGAAGCTCTGGAAGAGACCGGTCTTCGGAGGGTTGATAACGATAATCACTCGGGGCAGATTTTCAAAATCTCCATTGAGGTGAAGTCAAATTAATTCGAACAAAATCACTCTATTTTTGACCAGATCGGGTCGATTTGTTTTTCTGGAGAATTATCGACCCCCCCCCCCCCCCCGAGTCCTTCAGCTATCGAATGAGGAGCTGGCGAACAGGTCTCGTCCACACTACGTCCACATGTTTTTTAAATTCATTTTTGTGCCTAAAAATTGCCATTTCGCTCGAAAAGGCAGTTTTTGGCAAATTTTGAGGTGTTCGGAGCTGAATTTTATTCAAAATATTTAATTCGAAGATTCACAATACGAAAAATAAAAATAAATAAAAATTTACCAGCTCCTCAACCAACCGCACGATCCAAGTACGATAATTCTACGCTCGAGCATCGAAGTTCTGACGATCAGGGGCGAAGTTTTCTCGAGTAATCCCGAGCCCTGTCTCAAGCTCGCAAACGAGTGGAGCCTCAATTGCGAAGATCCTGGATTTGATTAGTATCAGGAGGTGGGGGCGTAGCCTAAATTTTTTCTCTGCAGGAAGAGTGATATCTCACGGAAGGTCGGTCTCTCGCAGTCCTCGCGTCGCCAACATTCGAGCATCAAATCGTAGATGTCCTTTGACGAGGCTGTCGGCCGCGGCAGATAATCGAAAAGCGCCCTAACCTCGTCCTTCGAGTCTTCGGCGTTGCTCGTCGCGGCGTCGCCGCGATGAAGTTGCCGTAAACTCTCGACGACCTCGGCTGCCGAGAGACTCTCGTAAGGTATTCGCCTGCCGAGATTCAAAATCTCCCACAGGGTGACGGCGAATGACCAGACGTCGCTCTTCGTCGTATATTTGCCCTACGCGACCATAGAAACATTGCAATTTATTTTTCACCACGTCCTGATCAGCCCGCGTAAAAATTCGGTTTAAGGGGTTACCCCCACTTGCGATTTTGAAAAAATTGATTTTTTTCATTGCATTTTTTTGAAGTATAAGTATCTGAGAATGTGTCCTGAAAATTTCAAGTCGATCCGAACAAAATTGACTGAGATATGAGCGTTGAAAGAGAAGAATCCGTGAATTGAAGAACTGACATTGAAACATTAAACGCGTTTTTCTCGAAATGGCATTTCTGAAGTCGGTGACCAAGATTACTCGAACACTAATGAAGCGATCTTCTTGAAATTTTGCAGGCTTATTTAATACATAAAAAGTAGTCTTTAATCGTTCGATTTTTTTTTTCGAAAAAAAATGGCCTTTTTATAGCAAAAAAACGGCCGTTTTTTATCGTTAAAGTCGAACCATTAACTTTGACTGTCCGCCATTTTGTGAAAAATGAATATTTTTTAAAATCCTTCGATTAAATACTAGTTTATACTTATATTTGACTAAATCCATCCGCATTATTTTTTCAGATGATCCACTGCGCCGCAATGTTGGTCACCGCAAACCGTGTATATAAAAACATTATTTCATTGACGGTCATTTGCCACTAAACAGTGTAATACTTGTCAATAAAAAAATTACTGAAAGTTCTTCAAGATGTGTTCTTTAAGATGGTATATTGATCGATTAAAAAAGTTTTGTAGTTTTCTTTAAAAAAAATTCATGAAAAAAGCCTTTTTTTTGCGCTACAAGTGGGGGCAACGCGTTAAAAAACCGAGCATTCATTGGGACTCTCGTGAACGAAGCACTTTTCCATTTCGGCTGAAAGACTTTTGTTTGTTGAAGTTAGGCGAGGAAAAAAATGCCGATTTTTGCGATTTTTTTAATGCCTTAGGCCGCAGTAACGGGTATAAAATCATGTGCGAATTTAACTATTTTTTTTCGTATTAAAAAGTGATTCGCTCATAAAATTAATTGCGGATTATAATTTAGTCATTTCTATACGACTCACCAAGAATATTGATTCCCAAGCCATCCATCGCACCGGAAGTGGAACGCTACCGTCGACTTTGTAGTAATCCGACGCATATAATTCGTTGTCCGTGCCAAAATCCGATATTTTTATGTGATATGCCTTGCCCACCAGACAGTTCCTGAACAGACGGAAAACAATGTCAAATATTTTCAAATAAACTCAAATAGAAATGATTCCTGATAGATGTTAGAAGAGAAAAAGGGACGAGGCGTTTGAAACACTTTTACCATTTTTTTATCATCATACTTTATATATATTTATATTTGGGTGGTTCAAAAAAAAATAATTAATTTTTTTCGCGGTACTTGACGGAAAATGTTACTGCGTTATGAAAAAGTAATTCATACAAAATTTGAGAGATCTAAACATTTTTTTAGGTAGTGCTCAAGCGACTTAATTTTTTTTTCTCGATTTTTCGTCAATTTTTTTCCTTCATTTGTTTTCTCAGCCCAAAATAACATATTACTCCAAAAAAATACGCATACTTGTTCGATGTTTAGTGATTTAAACACCGTGTTCTTGTTCATCAAGTGATTGATATAATTTTTACAACCGAATTACATATATTGATTCTTAATCTGCAAATACAAATTGTTTATGGTTAAAATAATATTTAAATAAAAATTGTGTATTGTTACAGAAAAAATTAAATCAATACTTATATTGGATATCGCACTAACATTTTCTTCATCGAGATAAAAAAAAATGAATATTCTTTTTTTTAACATACTTCAATTTTCCGTTGAAAAAAAATCGATTTTTTAACACCCTAATATATATATTTATTTATTGATAATATACGGATTCCTCGTGTAAGCGCGTTGCAACTTCATACCGAAAAATATTGCATCGCGTATGATCGTAAATTCATGTGACCATTGGTTCGATTTCACCGAGTCAATCAGGCGATATTTTTCGATTCATTTGACAGCTGATATTGACGATTTTCATGAATGTTCTATGGAACAAGTTATCTACGTACCAGGATTTTCCTGACTTTTGTATAGCTCGTGTGAATTCCGCAAATTCGACGGACAGGAATTTTGCAATTTTTCTATCGATACGCTTTCATGAATGCATATGGCATAACTCAATTTCGAAGCGCTGGTATACGAGGAACGGAAATATTCCACCGAAATATTCGCGTTATTTGATTAAATTTTGAAGTGCAGATCATAGTCGATTTTTTGAAAATTTATTAATATTCGATATATAATTCACGACAGCAGAGCCTAGCGACATTACATTTAAGGCCTTATATATACGCGATTTCCTATTGCCAATTCTTTTCTATACAATACTTATTTAATTTCTTACCTGCATAACCAAAAAAAAAAAGAATTGCAGGAATATCTAGAAATAGCGGTGTTATTGGCCAGTAAATAAATGTCTTTTCTTGACGCTCAGGTTCACCATCTAAGTCCTCAGCGACGAACTGAGTGTCGGAAAAATTGATATCTTTATAATTACAAAATAAATGTCCCTTTGGCGTGAACTAACAAAAATATTTACAAGAAGCATCTTAAAATGGAAGCATTTAATCGCTTTCACTTAACTTCCTACTAAGGAATCATTTATTTTAAAAAATTGGGTAATTAATGTTTTTACTTTTACGCGATACGTATTGGTAAGGATCATGTGCTGTAAACATTTCACAGCGATCGGAATCTCGGCGTCGGAAAAAATCATTTAGTTGCCGGCTAATAGATCAGCTATTTTAAAATGTTTCTGTAATTGTTTTTTTTGTCATGCAGTTACGAGATTGAAAAAATATCATATTAAAAAATTGGTGATTTATGACTCACTTTTTTTACGGCTTTTCTATAATGTACCAAAGGCGTCAAGTATTTATCATGCTTATATTTAAACAACTCCGTTATTCCACATTTCATCTGATGGAATAGAATCAATCCAGTCAAAGTTCAAAAGAACTTTTATTTTATCATAAAAAAGTGTTGATTTCTTATTGTGTAGCATCATTTCTTCATAGTATAAGGAGAATGGTTCAAAACGGAAATGTGCATTACGATATTTATCTCATTTTACTCTTCCAAGCTCGCCTAGGCTGGGCGTTCTTATTGGGGGGTCCGACTGTATTTCGATTTCCAACAAAAGTATGCGATGGTGCCTCTCCCCTACTGGTGACAACTATACCACTTTGATTTGCTCATCCGATCATAGCATCTATCCAATAATGCCGATGATTTTACACATTCGCCGATGTTATTCGGTTATCAATATTATAGTTCGGCGAAACAATTAGAACTTCATATCACACTGAAAATTGCCACAAGCGATGTACTGGCTGAAAGCG